>CAHIKZ030005007.1:1215000-1297500 GCA_903632075.3 Acanthosepion pharaonis
AGAATGGGATAGATAGATAGATAGATAGATAGATAGATAGATAGATATGAACAGAACGGAATAGATAGATAGATATGAACAGAATGGGATAGATAGATAGATAGATAGATAGATAGATAGATATGAACAGAACGGGATAGATAGATAGATATGAACAGAATGGGATAGATAGATAGATAGATAGATAGATAGATAGATAGATAGATAGATATGAACAGAATGGGATAGATAGATAGATAGATAGATAGATAGATAGATATGAACAGAACGGAATAGATAGATAGATATGAACAGAATGGGATAGATAGATAGATAGATAGATAGATAGATAGATAGATATGAACAGAACGGGATAGATAGATAGATATGAACAGAATGGGATAGATAGATAGATAGATAGATAGATAGATAGATAGATAGATAGATAGATAGATAGATAGATATGAACAGAACGGAATAGATAGATAGATATGAACAGAATGGGATAGATAGATAGATAGATAGATAGATAGATAGATAGATAGATAGATAGATATGAACAGAACGGGATAGATAGATAGATAGATAGATAGACAGAATAGATAGATAGATAGATAGATAGATAGATAGATAGAATAGAACAGAAATAGATAGATGAACAGATGGGATAGATAGATAGATAGATAGATAGATAGATAGATAGATAGATAGATAGATATGAACAGAACTGAATAGATAGATAGATATGAACAGAATGGGATAGATAGATAGATAGATAGATAGATAGATAGATAGATAGATAGATAGATATGAACAGAACTGAATAGATAGATAGATATGAACAGAATGGATAGATAGATAGATAGATAGATAGATAGATAGATAGATAGATATGAACAGAACTGAATAGATAGATAGAACAGAACAGAACGGGATAGATAGATAGATAGATAGATAGATAGATAGATAGATATTAACAGAATGGGATAGATAGATAGATAGATAGATAGATAGATAGATAGATAGATATGAACAGAACTGAATAGATAGATAGATATGAACAGAATGGGATAGATAGATAGATAGATAGATAGATAGATAGATAGATAGATAGATATGAACAGAACGCGATAGATAGATGGATATGAACAGAATGGGATAGATAGATAGATAGATAGATAGATAGATAGATAGATAGATAGACAAACATGAACAGAATGGGATAGATAATGATTGAAATTGGGGCCAACAAAAAGTAGAATAAAAAAGATAACTGTCGTTGAAGATAATAGCTAGCGATCATAAAGAGATAGAATCACAGAGAAATATATAGATAATGAACAGAATGAGATAGATAGATAGATAGATAGATAGATAGATAGAATCAGGATATTTGTCTGAAATATAGAAAAATAAATAAAAAATAAATCCTTTACAAAGTATATTAGTTGTGTTTTAACCAATTTTGTATCCCTGAAACATTGCTAACCAAATTCACTTAAAATGAAGATGGCTTCAGTTTGTCCCCAGACGCCTGGATTAAATGATTCTTACTCAAGTCTGCCAAGAAAATGATCGGTCGTGAGTCCTTTGTACTGCTAGTCCGCCGTTAGGTTTTCGTTTTTGCGGCGTCCCAAGTGTAGTCGTCTAGAAGGATTCGAATCAGAAGATCTAGGAAGCCACATGATAGTAATACAATCTTGGTCATCTATTTCTCGGTCACATGGCTCACATTGGAAGAAATAAAACAAGTAAAAACATTCATACCCAACCCATCACGAAGGTCCTTAGAGACTAAACATACCTCAGAAGCTCTATAAATTGTAATGATGTATGATATGACTTGCTTTCTTTACATAATCTCTAAGGCCATCAAGGACAATATAAAAATGGTATGCATCATCGTAAGTTCCTAGGTTGGGTTCGCATAGAAATCTTTTCGTTCATCCTGTTCATGTGGCCATTTTTCAAGAAGTTAGCTATCTCTGAGTCGCTCTATTTGGCAGCCAGTGTCACGAGCACGCCATGACTTTACTTTGCTTGTCAGTGCTCTTAAGGCATCTGAAAGAGAAATTAGTGACTTTGCATGTGAACAGAATTCCCCACCTTCCGGCCACGTGGCAGTGACCCCGAAAGTTTTCAGTTATTTACTTTGTTTCTTCCTTAATAATGGACAACGGTTAGTTAACTTGGAGATTTCACTTTTAGATTTTACTGCTCGATCATAAAGTGCCTATCGCTTCAGTAACATTATTTACTGTCAACTTTGCTATGATGGTGTTACAATTTGAAAAACTTAGCTGATTATAGATTTGTACAGCACAGCGACAAACGATCAGAATAGAAGGAAGATGATATTGTTTGTCTTATTAAAACGAGCAAACAGGTATGTGGGGGAAAAGCTCTTGAAATCCTTAAAATATAAAGGCAGTAAAAGATCATACTCAGCAGAGAGTTCTTGCGTATGGTATGCAATGACCATACTTACATATGTTTTTCCTGGGTTGCATAATACCTCGGTTAGCATCTTCTGATACAAAAAAAATATGCTGCCTTTGGATGAGACTTGGGGGTGGGGATCGTACTACACAAACCAAAGACAAAACACAATAATAATATTATTAATAATAATAATAATAGTTTCTACATTTCTGGTCACGCCATTAAAACAAAATCTGGGTTGGAACAGAGAAGAATATGTCTGCCACGTCGTGAATGTGATCGAGGTACCAGACGATATTTTAAGGCCAAGAAAATTCAAAGTAAACAAGGAAGCAACATAATGCAAGAATCTGGATCGTACCAATAATGATTGACAATCTTCGAACCATGTACGCAAAACACTGGAGACAAGGTTGATACGTAAATAATTTACACTATACAAACGCGATAACGCTTGGTCAGCAAAAGTATCGAGGATGGTACTTGAAGAGACATGCTGTCATTAAATCCCCAATGATGCCGGTTTCAGCAAAATTATCGAGGATGGTAGTTGAGGAAACTTGTTGTCATTAAATCCCCAGTGACGCTGGTTTCAGGAAAAATTTCGAGGATGGTACTTGTGGAGACATGCTGTCATTAATTCTTAAGTGACGCTGGTTCAGCAAATGTCTCGAAGATGGTAGTTGAGTAGACTTGCTGTCATTAAATCTCCAGTGACGTTGGGTTCATAAAAAGTCTCGAAGATGGTAGTTGAGTAGACTTGCTGTCATTAAATCCCCAGTGACGCTAGTTTCAGCAAACGTATCGAGGATGGTACATGAAGAAACTTGCTATCATTAAGTCCCCAGTGACGCTGGTTTCAGGAAAAATTCCGAGGATGGTACCTGTGGAGACATGCTGTCATTAAATCCTAAGTGACGCTGGCTTTAGCAAATGTCTCGAGGATGGTAGTTTAGGAAACTTGCTTTCATTAAATCCTAAGTGACGCTGGTTTCAGGAACAATTTCGAGGATGGTACTTGTGGAGACATGCTGTCATTAAATCCTAAGTGACGCTGGCTTTAGCAAATGTCTCGAGGATGGTAGTTTAGGAAACTTGCTTTCATTAAATCCCCAGGGACGCTGGTTTCAGGAACAATTTCGAGGATGGTACTTGTGGAGTCTTGCTGTCATTAAATCCACAGGGACGCTGGTTTCAGGAACAATTTCGAGGATGGTACTTGTGGAGTCTTGCTGTCATTAAATCCCCAGGGACGCTGGTTTCAGGAACAATTTCGAGGATGGTACTTGTGGAGTCTTGCTGTCATTAAATCCCCAGGGACGCTGGTTTCAGGAACAATTTCGAGGATGGTACTTGTGGAGTCTTGCTGTCATTAAATCCCCAATGATGTCGGTTTCAGCAAAAGTATCGATGATGGTACTTGTGAAGACTTGCTGTCATTAAATCCTAAGTGACGCTGGCTTCAGCAAAAGTATCGAGGATGGTAGTTGAGGAGTCTTGCTGTCATTAAATCCCAAGTGACAACCACCATGCATCTGGTGTAAATATGCAAATGCACATTAATAATAATAGCAATTTTATGGGACTTTAAAATACACACAGATAGAACAATCAAAGCTAATCGACCAAACATCGTAATGAAAGACCACAAGAAGAGAATGTGTTTTCTTTTTGCATGGAAACCTATACAGATTCTATTGTATATTTGAAGACTTTCAAAAATCTTGATTTTGATGTGGAAATCTAAAATTTTACCACATGTGGAGATCAATATTTCCAATTATAGTTGGGCCCCTCAGATTTATTAGACAAGGTTCCGATAAACTTATTGAAAGGTAGTCAATGTCTTAAAGAAATACAGAAATATTATACTCACAGCTCACACATTACGAAGAGCTTTATCTATGTAAAATTTTAATTATCTTAGTTTTTTTTTATAAAATGTTCAGTGGAAAATGCCATGAAAGCATTTCTGACCTTAGGTCTCTGGTTGCGAGCCGGAATGAAAATGTGTATACAACAGAAATCAAAGGAAATAATAATAATAATAACAGGAAAATAAACAAACTTTTTTCAAAATAAACATCTGCCAGCTCTGTCAATCGTTATTAATCTTCATGGTATATAGATTTACCACTTTTTAAAAGTGTTCCGTTTTGTTTTTCACCGAACGGACATGGCTGTTGAGCAAAATCTTTCAGAATATTCAGTGCCTCGGGTTGTGCCTCGTTTTAAAGTTCATCTGATAGCCTTGTTTTGAATTGTTTGAAATGAGTAGCACTAACCTAGCTAAACGGAAATAGACATAAAAGAAAGAGGAGACGGCTGACGAAAGCACACTTCAATGGGAAAATGAAACAAACGTTCCATAGAAAATCGATATATTTTTTTTAGGCATAGTTATCCTTTCTCTTTGTGGACAATATGAAAGTGAGAGACGACATACATCATATTGAATAATTTCACACATTTGGAACCAGAATGGACAGACATTTTCACTGGAGACAGACACATCAAGAAGCTCTCTAATTTTCAAAACCGTTGATACTTATGTGAAAAGTAACTCGATTTTTAATCACTTAAGGCATCTCTTTATTGTATGGAATTTGTCAAGTGATGCCATTTAATATTTGCATGTAGCCGATTCGAACAAATCTTCTTGTTCTTATATTGTTTCCCACAACATTTCAGCATTTTAATTTACTGTCTTCTTTGAGTGTCTATCATCGTATCTTTTTCGTAGGAGGCATGCGCTTTCCATCACATACACGTCACTTCCGCTGTTTGTCTCTTCGCGGTATTGGAATTATCTCTTCCTGGTCTCTGCGCTGATTTTACTGGGTACTTGTTAAGTTTTATAGGTGCTATATCTCTTGGGCAATGATTTGGAATCCCAACTTTATCGCCTCTTCTTTCTTGAATAATGACCCTCCACGAAGGCTCTTGACGTCTCTGCTCGGTACGCTGATCGAAATATCTAAGCGCAGTACATGTATCGATATTGTGAGTCTTCTTATTCTTCAATGCCGCACTCTGATATTTTGATGTTGTTCTATAAAAATTAGTCGGCCACTTCCCTCTGCACGCATAACCAGTCTCTCACGAATGTTCTTCGATCAAACATTGGATTCAATAATCAAAATATTTTCAGTTGCATTTCAAATGAATTTTGTACAATTAATTTTGACTGAAAATTAGTTTCTCTGTTTCTAAAGACGTTATCTCCTTACAGTTAGCAATCGAATGTAAGATCTGATTGGAAACAACAGTCTGTCGCTGTACGGATCACCTTAGCTTGTAACCTCTGCCCTTTGTAAATTTGGAGTTTTGACGTCATTTACTCTCCTAATGTCCACAGTACGCGGTATTTCCAAATGGAATGCAACTTAAATACTAAGAAGACTCGATACTGTATAACTGCGGGGATTGAACAAGAACCAATGTTTTCAGGGTATGTCAGCCATACTTGATTTCAAAATCTCGCATGTTTTGCGCATGTAGTCCCTGCCATTGAGTACATTGGAATATAATGTTTATTATTTCTTATTTCGATCTGCGCTGTCTACTTACTCCATGCTAAGTTTTACTGACGGAAAAACATAACATTATACATTATCATAATTATAATTATTATTATATAAATATATAACGAAACAAATATAACATTTCTTCAATTTGTTACAAACTGTTAATTTTTACTAAAGTCACATGAAGGAAATCAGTTCATTTTACTGATTGTAACGTAAAATTTGTGACGGAAAGAGGTTACGAATTGTAATGCCTGTAGTTGAAAAAAAAACCAATACAAAACCAATGAAGGATATATATATATATATATATATATATATATATATATATATATATATATATATATATATATATATATATATAACGATCACGTGTCCCAGGTGTACCAAATTTATTACAGCCCCAGTAAAAGTGGTATGTCTTGGTGAAGATAGCCTGACGGAGAGCTCGGTCTGAATTCATAATTTTCCTTCTCTTTGACCGGCTGACACCCAAGGCTATAGGACCCAATCTCTCTTGCTATTTACTCATAACTGGGTGAGAAGGAGAATTAAATTGTTATATTTACCTAGTTTACTAGCACGTAAGTGAATGTGTTGAATTCGACTGGAATTCGAACTCGATCCAAGACGCTAACCATTACTCCACCATAACTCACAAAAGTAGAGAAATTATATTCTCTTCTGTTATTAATCTATAGTGGGTGTGCATGTGTGTCTCTGAGAAAGAGAGATTAAGATGCGGCATGTGTTTGTGTGTTTTTTTTAATTAAGATGTCAATTTCCAGTCTGCTGTCTCCATTTACGATACGTGGACACATTTTTTACATACCGGCTCTTGTGGTTGAAAGGGTTAAAAAGAGTGTTGTTATCCTTTACTTCCATAGAACTTAATACCACGCCACGTAACCGGCGTTAAGAGAAGTTCACTGACAGACGTTTGAATTTTCTCTGAGATAATTTACTGTTGAGAAACGAACTATAAAAAAATAACCTTATTTCGATGTGATATTTCCTTGGATACACGAATTGATTTTATTTCAAAGACTTATTTGTAACAGTTCTCTCCATCTTTGATGTATTTACCAAAATATTACGGTCAGATCTATTTTCTCCTCTTTGGTGTATTTGTCATGAAATTTTAGTTGCTTCAGATTTTTTGCCTGAATTTCCGAGACAAGGCTTTGTTACTGTAACAAATACATTGCTTTATACGATATTCCTGATCTTTCTGTTTTTATCAGATCGTTTTAGCCGCTATACTCTTTTCATTTCCGTTGTGGCATTTATTCTTGGACCTTGAACAAAAGGCTTCATTTGATGATGGCATATTATTATTATTATTATTATTATTATTATTATTATTATTATTATTATTATTCATTTATCTGTTGCGTACCTTCTCCTCTTTATAGAACTTCAAAATTCTTCCTTTTAATGCTGACATTCCTTTCCACGAAGATAGTGGATATTCTTACTGTACCTAACCCTGAGTTTGAACCGACGACTGACAAGACACGATGTTATCCAAGAAATGTTTTCTTGTAGCCTTAAAGCTAATGCATCTATTTTATAATTCGAGGTTACCATATGGTGTTCATAGAAAGAAAAAAAAATCTTCCCGATAGGAAAGATAAAATTGTTTCTGCAGTTGATCGCTGACCGATGCTTTTTTTCGGGGTTATAATTTGTATGGATGGGAAACAACCGAACACGGGGCAACATGAGATTAAATGAGGATTTTGCAATGCAGGAACTTTGACAGAAACAGGAAGAAATTGATGGCAATGAGGACAGTAATTGTAAAGAGAAAGAGAGAAGGAGAAAGAAAAACAAAAGAAAGAGAGTGAGAGGGAATGAAAAAGAGATGAGAGAAAGAACAAAAGAAGCGAAGAGAAAGAGAGAAAGAAAGAAAGAAAGAAAGAAAGAAAGAATGTCAATAAAGAAGAGAGAAGAGAATGGAAGAAGAAAGAGCAAAGATATGAATGGTTTAAGACAAAAAAAACAAAAAGTATAGAAATGGAAAGAAAGAAAGAAAGAAAGAAATAAATAAGGAAGAAAAAAGGTTTTAATAAAAAGATAGGGTAAAAGAAAGAAAGAAGGAAGAAAGAAAGAAAGAAAGAAAGAAAGAAAAAGAAAGTATTGGAGAAGAAAAAGACAATGGGAGAAGAAAGGCAGTGATATGAATGATTTTAGAAAAAGACAGAAAGAAAGAAAGAAAGAAAGAAAGAAAGAAAGAAAGAAAGAAAGAAAGAAAGAAAGAAAGAAAGAAAGAAAGAAAAGTATTGGAGAAGAAAAAGTAGCGATATGAATGGTTTAATAAAAAAGATACAAGGTAAAAGAAAGAAAGAAAGAAAGAAAGAAAGAAAGAAAGAAAGAAAGAAAGAAAGAAAAGAAAAAAATGAATGGTTTAAAAAAAAAAGTAAAAAAAGAAAGAAAGAAAGAAAGAAAGAAAGAAAGAAAGAAAAGTACTGGAGAAGAAAAAGTAGCGATATGAATGGTTTAATAAAAAAGATACAAGGTAAAAGAAAGAAAGAAAGAAAGAAAAGAAAAAGAAAGAAAAGAAAGAAAAAAAGAAAGAAAAAGAAAGAAAGAAAAGTATTAGAAGGAGAAGAAAAAAAAGGATATGAATGGTAAAAAAGATACAAATGAAAGAAAGAAATAAAGAAAAAAAGATGAAAGAAACAAGAAAGTAAAACGAGAAAAAGAAAGAAAGCATATGAAAGCTTAAAAAAAGAAAGAAGACTAAGAAATAAATAAATAAATAAATAAATAAAAGAAAGAAAGAATGAAAGAAAGAAGACAATGGGAGAAGAAAACGCAGTGATATGAATGATTTTAGAAAAAGAGAGAAAGAAAGAAGTAAAGGTAGAAAGAAAGAAAGAAAGTGTCAATAAACAAAGAATAGAATGGGAGAAGAAAAAGTAGCGATATGAATGGTTTAATAAAAAAGATACAATGTGAAAGAAAGAAATAAAGAAAGAAAGAATGAAAGAAAGTGTCAATAAAGAAAGTAAAACGAGAATGGAAGAAGAAGACAAAGCATATGAATGGCTTAACAAAATGAGACTAGAAATGAGACTAAGAAATAAATAAATAAATAAATAAATAAAGAAAGAAAGAAAGAAGGAGAAAAGAAAGAAAGTAAAATCAAAAGAAAGTGTACAGGGACAGAAGGAAAATGAGAAAGAAAAGGATTACAGGAGATAAAGAGAGGCTGAAGAAAAAGTAAAAGAGAAAAAGGGCAAATGTTGAGCAAAAAGAAATAAAAATATAAGGGAGGAAAAGTAATAGAGATAAAAGAAAGAAGAAAGTAAGAAAAATGGCAAGAAAGGAAAAAAAGAGAGAAAGAGAAAATGAATGGAAAAGAAAGGCATAGAAAGAGAGTTTAAGGATAAAAAGGAACACAGAATCAGAGATAGAAAAATAAAAGAAGACAAAGAAGAAAACTAGGAAGAGAAAGAGTAAAGAACAGAAATAGAGTAAGAAGCAAGAGCCGAGTTCAGGAAAGAGAGAAAAAGGCAGATAAAAGGAGAAAGAAAAAGAGCAATTCTAGAGAGAGAAAGGAGAATCTTTATAGCGCATAATAACAGTGACATAGTGAGGGGAAATTAAAGAGACGTGGTGAAGGAAGAAAGTGTGGAGAACAGATAAAGAAAGTGTAGTGAGTGAAAAAGAAAAAAAGATAGTTAAATAGAGAGAGGGAGAGACACAGAGAAAAAAAGACAGTGATCGGCAGAAGAAAATAAGGAAAGAGAAAGAAAATGAAAACGGATAAAAAATGCTTTATCGAACCATTAACCTAGAGACACACAGAAGTAGAAAGAGAAGGGGAATAAGGAAGACGTCTAACGAGAAAGAAAGAGAGAGAGAAAAAAGCGAGAATGCGAGTGATAGAAAGAGTTATGGAAATGATAAAGGAGGAGGAGGAGGAGAGAAATGGTAAAAAAAAAATCGATGTTATTTTATGGGGGTCGTTGCAGTTTATGCTCTGGCAAACCTGCCATTTTGATCAAGAAGAGACTCATTGCTGATTTTAGACGCAGTTTTCAGGTGCTTCCAACTGACATTGGCTTCGAACCCAAACCGAACCATCTCTTCTATACCCGCTTCCTGTACGTCGAATATTTAACCTGCTCTGTCCACCCCACGCCATTTATTTACGTTCGCCATCAGATGTCAGATTGAAACGTAAACAACATTAGACTCAAATCGATTGCAATACACGAGACATGAATACACACATGTGTTTCGGAGAATTAAAAGCAATGAGTCTATTACATTGAACGGAATGATGTTGCTGCTCCTTGTTTACAATGTGTGCAAAAAATATATAATCAGTTGTATATGTATGAATACGTATTAATGAAAACAAAGGGCACTAAATAAAAAATATATATTAAACGGTGGTGGGGTTATAAGAAATGGTAGTATGGTAAAATCAGACAATGTAATACACAGGGTTGCAATAAACTGAGTGAGATTATAAAAGACGTTCAAATATTATTTTGTCTAAGGCTGTCTTCCCCATTAACCTAGGTTTCATTTGCTCTTGGGTGCCAAATAGAGCATCTTTCGGGGTCAGGGTAAATGGAGATTTGGAAAAAAAGCAGAAAGTCTAAACTATGGAGATTAATGGGAAGATATATTAAATGAGGATTCCTTAAAGGGGGTGTTTGGCAAATGATTAAAACATTTCTTTCAAACTACGAAGATCTTCAAGTAGTACAACATAAAATGAATGTGTTTAAGTCAAATATTTAATTTAATTATTAATACGTTCAGTGAAAGCATTTTATTTCTTCTATCTATCTATCTATCTATCCCAATCTGCCTTTTTCTATCTATCTATCTATCTATCTATCTATCTATCTATCTATCTATCTATCTATCTCAGTCTGCCTATTTTCTTTCTTTTCTTCTATCTATCTATCTATCTATCTATCTATCTATGTCCATTTTCTATGTATATATATATATGTATCTTTCTCAGTTTGTACATTTTCTTTCTTTCTTTTTTTTTCTTCCTCTCTTTCTTATCTAATTTTGAGGGTGTTTTGGAAAATTTATGAAAGAGAAATTGCATGGAAATGAAAAATTTTTCAAGAATTTGCCTATGGATTAGTGAGAGACGGAATGTACAAAATTCCTTAAAACTGTGGAACATAGGATGAGAGATTTTTTGTTTTTTTTACAATTCATAACAACAATTTTTGATTGCTGTTCACTTTGATGAAGTATTCTGATATTTGGAAGTATACGTTATCTATACAATATATAAATCTGTAGGTAGATATTGCACATACGCACGTACGTACACATAAACCATGCGTATAGGGAAACTGAACCTTGTTTCTCATAGCCGAATTGATAATGCCGATTTACTTTACATCGAATGTTTTAGTTATCTTTTGTTTTTGCTGTTACAACTGCTTTCTCTTATCAATAGTTAAAATGATTTTGAGCAAGAAAAGCCTGTGGATCGATAGCCCCACACGGCTGTCCGAACCGTGACTTGACACACACACAAATTCTTATCGCCAGTACTGAATTGCATTAGTCCTGGTATTCACGTTCACTGTTTGGTCTCCCTAAATGATCAACAAGCGTCAATAAATGTCAGTCAGGGCATTGAATGACTCATACCGGCTTCTCACGCGGTTTAGTATCAGACCACATTTTGCCAGATTGTTGGCCGCTTGCTTTCTGTAACAATTATGGGTCATTAGCAGTAAGGTTTAATTTCCATATCGCCACCATTAGCCTGGCGTTGAAAGACGTCATAATTAAATAAGGAATTTTATTTACAGAGTAACTATCGTCCGCGCGTGTGGTTTATTACTATATATAATATATCTCTATCTATAAAAGGCAGGATGTGTGTGCGCGCGCGTGTGTGTGTGCGTGTGTGTAACGAATGCACGGCCGCAATTTTCGACGGATTTGCACCAAAATTTACATGCACATACTCCAAGTTAGCGGGAAGGCCAAGACCGACTTTGCATTTCCCAACTCCCATCGATAGTGGAAATAATCGATTTTTCACGCTTCTACGGCAGTTTTCATGTAGTTTGCGGCCATTTTCTACTGGCCAGAGTGAGAGCCTATAGCTGGCTGCCACGAATAGGCAGGAAGATTCTATTGGCCAGCGTGAGAGCCAACATCTGACTGACACGAATGTTAACTAGCATACTAGCATGCAAAAAATCGATAGCTGCATTCGTCACAAGTGGGAAAAATTTAAATCTGCATGGCACTTTACTCCAATTGGCACATTCGCTTGCTTAAACTGAACATTGATTCTGATTCCGCAGAACTGGGTTGAGTGTGAAGAAGTATTTGTTGTTAACATTCTTTTTTTCATTCGGTTTTTCCAGTTACGAGTCTTTTTTTAAAGCTGATTGTTTTATGTTCATTTTGTTTAGTTCTTTTTTCGTAACAGATTTAATCTTTAGTATAGAGCTTAGAAAAAATTCGCAGTGTGAGATAGGCAAGAAGTAAGGCATGTAGCTACATCAGAACGACAAAGGGCACTCCTTTAAAGGCGAGAAAGGGCAAAAATATTTTATGTCAAGTGATAGCGATTGCTGTATGAGTCGTACGATTTTTGAATCAAGCACTGGCAACGCCGGGCCATGTTGCTAGTTTATTGTGTAAACATGTCTCTGCATACAATACAACCATTCGCTTTGTCGTGTTGATTATCAGTCCAAACGTTTTTCTCAAGACAAGCTATGTTTGTACAAAGATTTCTTATTCTTTTCATGTATATTATACTTGAAGCAAGACATACTCTCTAAATATTGTTGAACATTGATAAACACCGTCTTTTCTTTCTTAATTCGCACTCTTTCCCAAGTGTTGTAATAATAATAATATAAACAAAGACATTAAAAAAGCGAATGAGGCTAAATATTTAGATACAACGGACATCAGTATTTAAATCTACAGCTGAGCGTCTCTGTATCATTAACGTTTCGAGGGAAACTATAACGTCCCCAGATTTTTCTCTCTTGGTATATAAGACTGTTTTTGTCAATAAAAGCGTTATGAATCTCAAGAAGTTTCTTCTTTAATTGAAACGTGGCGCTAAAATATTGTCATTCATTTACACACATTTTAAATATAAACAGCTGGTGTCTACGATAAACTTAAAATTGTTCTTGCAAAAAAAAAAAAAAAAAAAAAAGAAAAAAGAATAGAACGAAAAATAAGCTGTTTATTTATATAACTTTTTTTTACGAAAACCTCTGAGTTCTATGTTTTAAGAGATATATAATATCTCCCGGCATCGAAAACCTCCCGGCCTCAAGTATGCGCCTCACAAAATTTAGAAAAACAACAAAACAGATTAAAACAGAATAAATATAAATTAATTGGATGGGCCTTTGAACAAGTGATCTACACTGTGTAAGACGAATTGTAAGCTTTCAAGATTTTTTTTTAAGAAAATACATATCGTCTTCGACACCGAGAAATACGGTAATTTCGTCAAGAAGACGCCATATCCTTGGCTTGAAAATTCTCTCGGGGGAAAAAAAATGTCTTTCAGTAGGCAAAGTCAGTGTCTTTTGATGCATAGGTCATCCCGTCTTTTTTTTTTTTTTTTAGATATGCTATCATTAATTACCGTCCGTGTTGTGGTTGACGAAAGCAATGCAGTACAAACAGGCAGTTTTTCTGCATTTTCTTTTTAACATCTCTTGAAAATAATGTCTTTCTTCGTTCCTTTTTTTTTTAAGCTGTTAAACGACTCATATTGAATTACGGATTCAGCTAAGTCATTTGAGTTAGTTCATTCGAAAGATTGGTAGCGAGCATAACAAATCCGAAGAAAGAAACGGATATACAAACGGTACATATATATATATATACATACCTATACACCCACGAAAAATGAGATACACAAGTAGAAATATGCGAATATACAAACACACAGACATAAATGTTTGCAAACATTTACAAACAGTAGTCTATGAATATATATATATATATATATATTTTGTTTTTCACTTCTAAGTAAATTTGACTGCATTGAAGCTATCTTAATCGTATTGCTGGCTTTTTTCTCAGAGTCTAGACATTTTTAATGGCTTTAATGGAATGTTATAAAACCTTCAGCTTAAAGTTTATTTTGTTATAATTATTAAGTTTAGTGAAGCTGGTTACAATTTTTGCTAGGAACTCTCTCGTACGTTTAGTATAAGAATGACATGTACTTATTTGCTAAATTTTTGTTCTGGAGTCTTCATTGCAATATCCCACCTTTCGATTCATCAGTTTATTGTGAGAATTTAGAAAACTAAAGATGCCTGACCTAAAATTAGTGCCTTTACCATCTTTTGTCGTCACCGTATGATTACAACGTTGGCATTTCAACTATGATACTCGGATCCGAATCACACCATCAAGGATTTATCTAGGCTTTTGAGGAATCGGGGTGCCGAGTTCGAATTCCAGTCGAATCCATTATATTCACTTACGTGCTAATACCCTTGGGTAAGGTATAAATCCTCTTCTTTTCCCCCAGCTATGGGTAAATGGCAGGACAGAGGTGGTTAGCCTTGGACAACAACTGGTCTACTTCAGAAAGAAATGGCAACTTACTGCGGGAAAAAAATTTGACTCTTCAGTCATGTATCGAAAGACACATGATCGCCTAAGTGTTGTGGATTCCGAGATGAAATCCGGTCTCAAATGAATGGCAAACGCAGGAATGAAATATAGCAAATAAATGTATTGACGTAATAATACAATTGGTAATACAGTTAGTAGATCCAGAAATGCGGTTAGTAGCAATAATAATATATATATATACAGTCTGGGAAATTCAGTATCGAAGTATGACTTCCTTCTGAGTCTAAGTGCTCGCAACTGTGACTCCTACAAAGTGGTTACCTCACACTCTTACTCTATCACTAACTTACTGTCTGACTTCCGGGTATTCACCGGCAGCAGTACAAGTCCACACTGGGCGAGTCCACTTGTATGAAAAAGGGGTGGACCCCTTAACACTAATCATGTATTACTCATGGCGCATAACTGACTGAATATGTTAATATTTTGATATCTGCGATGGAAAACGCTCCCAATGTATGGCACCGTTTGGAAGCACCTGAAAACCATGCCCGGGTGAGGGAAATCGGGTAGATAAAACTGCGGGGGAGCTGTCAATCTTCCACGATGAAAGAGCACAAGCGACAATACCTAGAAATATCGAAGGACCAGAAATATTAAAATCGAAAATGGAATCAGCAGTGACCAAATTAAAAAAAAGAACAAGAAACAAAAACAAAAAAAACAAAAAACAAAAACAAAAACAAAGCAACAGGGCCAGACGGAATCGTAATAGAGATGCTAGTAGCCTTAGATGATTTCAGCATTGAAAAAAAAAATTATGCAATTCACTCCAAGCAAGGCGGGAGTGCCACTAGCACGCAATGGGGTTACAGAGAATTGAGATCAAGAGTAAAGATGCGTGTTTGAGGAAAGGATACAGAGAAGGACGGGGAACAAGCTCAGGGTGTCAGATGTCGATTGACCTTACACTCAAATATTTGATGATTATAGTCATCGGAGAAGCAAGTAAGGGGAAGGGAATTCCACAGCCTGGAAGTGCAGGAGAAGAAGCTGTTTGAGTTGAGACGGTTACATTTAACCGTTTTGACAGTGAAAGGATGGGACCGAGATACCAGCCTGGTAGCTCGCTTAAATTCATATATACCGGAAAACCTACGTAGATTCATTTTCATGGCACTGTCTGAGAATCCAGTTGCAAAGAAATGTGAACTTACAATCAGCCTAATGACCTATATATCAAAACACACCCGAATCTTGATGGATAAAGCGCGCAGTAGAATCAAATCGGAAATAGGAGAATAACAGAGCGTGTTCATTAAAGACATCGGGACAAAGAATGCAATATTTATGCTTAGAATGATACCAGAAAGAACAATACAAATACAGAAGGAGATGCACGTGAGTTTTATAGATTATGCACAAGCGTTTGATAAAGCTGCGTTATCATGTGTCACAAATCGTCGTGACCGTGACTTCGGCGTACTGGACTTGTTCAGCTACTGATCCCGCCGGGTTGTGCACTTTTTACCAGAAACCGTATAACACATAATATATAAACAACAGGTTGGTTGAGTCGATTTGAAGAGACAGAAAAGTGAACAAAAAGACGCCTGTAACAAGGATTAGCGAACCATGGTAGCTGATGAACGTACTCCGCAACGAGAAATCAACCAGTCGTTACACAGGAGCATCTGCGTACATCAATTTTAAAGCATCTCAGCCCAAGCAAGGAAGGAGTGCCCCTAGTACGCAGAATGGTGAGTACAGGCAGTGAATGTTAGGGAAAA
Organism: Acanthosepion pharaonis; assembly: GCA_903632075.3. NCBI lineage: Eukaryota > Metazoa > Mollusca > Cephalopoda > Sepiida > Sepiidae > Acanthosepion > Acanthosepion pharaonis. The sequence goes on from CAHIKZ030005007.1 coordinate 1,231,316, forward strand.
GACTGGATATAGGGGGACTAAAGTAAAGATAACGGGGTTCAAGACGACAGAAGATGGCGATTGACGTTGTATTTAAATTTATGAAGATTGTAGTTACCAGGGAAGCAACTAAGAGGAAGGGAGTTCCACTGTCTGGAAGTGCGAGAAAAGAAGTTGTTGGAGTAGAAGTGGCGGTTTCATTTAGCTATTTCAACAGTAAAAGGGTGGGACCTAGATGCCAATCTAGTAGCACGCTTAAATTCATGTAGTCGCGTAGATGCATATTTTAGGAAAATTGGAGAGATGCAAAATATCGCCACAAAAATGATAAAACGACTTCCATGTACGAATAACAATATTTATTAATATCATGTGGATCGTAAATAAATTAATAAATAAATAATAATAATAATAATACACAGACAGTACAATCAAAGCCAATCGCCCAGACATCGTTATTAGAGACAGCAAACAGAAAAGTGCCTCCTTATTGATATGACCTTCCCTGCAGACTGCAATGCATCTTTGAAGATCTCCAAAAAGTTCTCAAAATACAAGGATCTTGAAATCGAAATATCAAAACTGTGGCATATGGGAGCATCAACATTTCAAGACCCATTTCTGGGATTCCTGGCAGTCCATGCCTTAAAGAAATACAAAAATATGTTCTCACAAGTACACCCCATACCTTACAAAGGGCTTAATCTATGTAAAATATGTGTTTGTTAATTGCTCAGTGGAAAATGTCATGATGCCATTTCTGACTTTAAGTCTCTGGTCGGGACCCAGAAAGAAATGAGTACACACCAGAAATCAAAGGAAATATAATAATAATAATTTTAAATGACAAGCTCTTGGGTAGCAATCGCCCTGACACCACACTTGTGCACAAGTATAGCCATGAGAGGATGCTGATAGACGTTGCATTACATTGGGATGAAAAACATCGTGAAGCAGGAGCAGGCAAAAATAGAGGTCTCATATATGGCAGCGAATGCATGAAAATTTCCTTATTGGTGAAGAGAAAACTGGAGTCCCTAAGATGCAGACGATGCAGAGGATATCATGGGCAAATAGGAGTAGATAGGTGCGCCTATTGCGTGGTTCACACGCCTCCCTGTCTTCTGACCAAGAGTAGAGATATATCCATTGTTTCAGTTTTATAATTGGGTTTCCGGTTTCTCCTCGTAAAATCCTCTTATTCTCCTAATATTTTCCCACCCTCTTAAGTAAACGCTTGCGTCTTACTGGCATTGTTGCCTTGCTTGGGGCAAAATGATTAAATAAAATAGACAAAGCGTGTAAGAAAATAGGAAATCTTAGGTAAAATGGAAACAAAAAACGATACTTATACTCAGAATCCGAAAGAGATCTGACCTTTCTGGACGTAATGAGAAAGAAGAGCTTCGGGAATATGACATTCACAGGGAATATCGAGTGCAAGCCTGACTGGGAGACACAGCGGGCCACTTACCGAAAGAACTTATGCAAATGGATGGTAGAACCGAGAGTGGGAGGGATGGTAAATAGAGATATGTTATTAAGAGCTATAAAGACAGCTATAATCGCCCACGTCTGAAAGGGACACGGCATATAGAAGAAGAGCAATACGTGTTAGGGAAAAATCGGGGAAAATCGTGGGAAATGTAGCAAGCAGTAGCGCAAAGTTGTCTCTTTTGTGTTTGGCCTACTCGGGTCTATTTCCAGGAATCTTTCTGCCTCAAATGACGCCTTGGAGATGCTTGGCATAATTTGGAGTGCGCAATTGACAGCGCTGCTTCGAACAGCTTATGTGCTGAGAAAAGGTTTCGTGTCTTGAAGCAGCAGGTAGGCGTTGAGTTATGACCTAGCCGGAATGAAATACCTAAGAGCCGGAACGGATCTTAAATCAACTACTACTACTACTACTACTACTACTAATAATAATAATAATAAAAATAATGGTAATAATAGACAAGATCGTTAAAAAACGGAAATTAAATTAAAAGTAATTGAAATTACATAGAAGAATCTGTATTTATATAAAAGTAGTGGAATAACATAAATACAACTGACTTTGAATTGTATAAGAATATCCAGAATTATATTAAAAAATCCTAAAATTAAATAAAACTTTGGAAATAATGTTTAAGGGTTGAAATGAGAAAAGAATAGTTGAAATTGTACAAAAATAACTAATTTTATATAAAAATAACTTAAATTTTACAAAATAGTTGGAATTATTTAAAGGAGAACTTTAATTATATAAAGACATATAGAATGATATAAAAGCAGTTTCAATTATATAAAAAAAATCTGAAATTGTATAAAAACAGATGAAACAATATTAAAATAGCTGAAAATATATTTAAAAAATGCCTGAAACTAGAATGAAAATTACTAGTAAAAAATTAATCATTATTTGCAATGCTTGATTTAATAACAAAATATCATTACCACTGGCATTAGTGTATATAAAAAAAAACCAAAGATGACAATGCTAGGTCTTCAGCGAAAGAAAAAAAAAGAGGAAAAAAGTAATTTCGTTATATTTGATCTTCTTTAAAAATTAACTTTCGTGACTCAAGATGTATAAATACTGCAGCACCTAAAAAAGACAATCTAGGAAACGGGGGTTTGAATTTGTGCCTTATCCTAACTTGTTTAATATACGCCATAGAATAATGCTCTGTGTAGTTGTGATAAGAGTAAGCGTTTATGTTAGGACTAAACATCTTGCAACAAAAAAAAAAAAAATAATGTAAAAGAAGCAAAGAAACGGCTTCATATTTCTGCGATGGGACTCATCGTCAGATAGCTTGAAAATCAAATGTCATGCTACGATGGCCGGCAGAGTGAGTGAATGACTTAAGAAATCACTATCCCATGACAACCATTTAAGTGGTAAGAAATGACGTTGCCAATCTTGACGTGGGTTAGAAAAATGAGGCACACGACGTCTGTTCGAAAAGTAACGAAGAATTCTAAATATATCGAGAACGGTTGCGAAGCCTAAAAAACACGTGTATGCGTGAATATGCACGATACCATTCGCATACTCAGCCGCCAATGTGACGCTGTTGATTGAGTTTGTTCATCAGGTGATCTGAACTAATTTGAGGTAGGCACAAATCGAAAGAGACTGGTGCACGTCGAGAATCGATCTCACTTCGATTCCGAGTGTAGAGATCTTTTGATTGTTAGACTAAAATTCTACGAAGACTTCCAGAGCTGAGAATAGCTCCCCCTTGGGACAGTAATACAAGTGTGGAATCATTGGTGTGTAATTGAACAAACTAGAGTAATTCATTTTAAAATTTACTCCATGACAAGACCACAGTGCGCATGGAGTTTGTCGACTTGTTAAACGCGTATGGCCATCACTAACAAGTTTGATCAATGTTTTGGGTTCTCGAGAGAATGCCTTGCAGCCAACATGTAATGTGCAATGCTGATTGCAGGTGTGGGAAACAAAGTTGTTTCGTACATCTCTATCTATAAAAGGCAGGATGTGTGTGTGTGTGTGTGTGTGTGTGTATGTGTGTGTAACGAATGCACGGCCGCAATTTTCGACTTGCACCAAAATTTACATGCACATGCTCCAAGTTAGCGGGAAGGCCAAGACCGACTTTGCATTTCCCAACTCCCATCGATAGTGGAAATAATCGATTTTTCACGCTTCTACGGCAGTTTTCATGTAGTTTGCGGCCATTTTCTACTGGCCAGAGTGAGAGCCTATAGCTGGCTGCCACGAATAGGCAGGAAGATTTTATTGGCCAGCGTGAGAGCCAACAGCTGACTGACACGAATGTTAACTAGCATGCTAGCATGCAAAAAAAAAAATCGATAGCTGCATTCGTCACAAGTGGGAAAAATTTAAATCTGCATGTCACTTTACTCCAATTGGCTCATTCGCTTGCTTAAACTCAACGTTGATTCTGATTCCGCAGAACTGGGTTGGGTGTGAAAAAGTATTTGTTGTTAACATTCTTTTTCATTCGGTTTTCCAGTTACGATTCCTTTTTTAAAGCTGATCGTTTTGTGTTCATTTTGTTTAGTTCTTTTTCGTAACAGATATAATGTTTAGTATAGAGCTTAGAAAAATTCGCTGTGTGAGATAGGCAAGAAGTAAGGCAACATCAGCAACATCAGCTTTAAACGGCAAGGGCAAAATATTTCAAGTTAAGTGATAGCGATTGCTGTATGTGTCTTACGATTTTTGAATCAAGCACGGGCAATGCCGGACCATGCTGCTAGTGGCTTGTAAAATCTGTTCAGCTTGCTCGTGTGTTTTCAATGTGGTGTTGGTGAGATTTTATGCAGACTTTATGACACATTCAACACGATCAGTTATTTCCAGTGTAGTATTGATCATAATTTATCAAAGGTCTACCAATATGGGAAAATATGAGTCGTTAGTCCAGTGAGTAGCCTACAATATAAGCCACGGCATTTGCTAGCAGGTTTAATACGTGCTGCATTGTTAACGTGGTTTTGTGACCTTTAATGACGGGTAAGTCCACTTGCTGGGCTGCACACATTGTTGCATAGATTGAAAGTGAAATCAGGATAGGAATCATGGTGGTATATACTGTTGTAGTTGTGGTGAATTGTGTGACTAATTGTGTACCCAGATTTGTATACATATATACATATTTTAAGGATATAATGATAAAGCCATTCGAAGCTTTTAAACAAATCAGAATTATTGGGGAAATGACGATTGTGCCACAGTTTAAAATGGAGAAAGAATATTTAAGATTATATATATATATATATATATATCGCCAAAGAAAAGCGATACCTAAGGTTAAAATTAATTTAATAAATTTTCATTTAAAAATGAAAAATCTTTCTTGAAGCTTGTATTTTAGTTTTAAATTTAAACTATAAGATTATATTTAATATTTCCAATAAGCAAAATACTTTGCTGTATTCCAAAACGTGTTTAAATTAACTGGAATAAGTTTTTTTAATCACTAAAAATGGTTGATTTTAGCCATATTTATAAATCTCTCTGCGCAACTTTCAAATATAAAATATAGTTTTCTGAAACTTTATTTGAGAAAGATTGGTTGATTTAAAGATTAATTATTCAGATTTGAAATAAATATTTACTTTTCTTAAAATATCACAGGAAAGCATTTTTACACGGAGGTGGGCTTTTTTATGTGTTGACAACTATCTTGATAGACTTACGTTTGGAATTCTTTTTCACGGGGCCATATCTGTAAAAATTATTTGGTGAATATAACTTTTTTAAATATATTTTTTAACTACGAAGTAATCTTTTAAATTAGAATATTACCTAACCGCTACAAATTAAAACAGAATGTTAAAAGTTTTAAAACATAATAAATTATTGTAATTAAAATTGTAAAAAAATTAAAAGAGTTCTTGTAAAAATTCATTATTCTTCTAAAATATTATTATTCTTTGTCCATAATATATCTTAGTCATAACAGAAATTAAAAGCTTATCTAATAAGGTCTTAGTTGCATTGCTTTTTTATTTTATGATTTAGAGCTGAATTTTATAACTGAGAATCCAACCTTACAAATAAAAGGAATAAAAAAAAAATTGATGACATACATTCTCCAAGGACGTGTGCCTAATAACTTATATAAAAATGACGCCGAACAAAAATGAATGTTTTGAGATTTCATAAAATTAAATAAGTGGGTTTCAGCAGATGAAAAAAAAAATTTCCCAAGATTTTCTAAAAAAAGCATTTCAAAAACATTTTCATTCATTTGTAAATAAGTCCTGGAAGTTTCATTAAAATACAGCAATTATTTGATTTATACAAGAATTTCCAAATCAATGAGTTTTTCACCGCAAAAAGATGCCAAAATTTCATACACTAATTGATGGTTACCCGCTGACGCAAGAAAAAATAACCAGTTTTGAAGGTTCTAAAAAGGATTAAAAATACAATTTAGTAATAAATAATCCTTTGGTTTTTTCTTAATAACAACAAAGATTTTCATGATAAAAATGTTTTTTATTAAGTTATTATTTTTTTTTCTTCATGTATGCTTATTTTATAGCGGATGTTTGAGTATATATATATATTTATATATATATATATATATATATATATATATATATATATATATATATATATATATATATATATAGTCACGATTATACGTTGTTTTCTATATCCACAATCTATCTATCTATCTATCTATCTATCTATCTATCTATCTATCTATCTATCTATCTATCTCAATCGGTCCAAATGTCTGTCTATCTATCTATCTATCTATCTATCTATCTATCTATCTATCGTCTCTTTATATGACCTGCGCTATGTCTATAACATTCTGTTATATTATTATTATAACATTATTATCTATAACGTTCTCTTCATATCTAGCTATATATCTATGGACATATCTCTCTTTTTCTGCATTTTATCTATCTATCTATCTATCTATCTATCTATCTATCTATCTATCTATCTATCTATGTTTTTTATACACCTCAGTCTCTTCTTAGCTATCGCACTCATATATAGAGACAGATAGATAAGAGTTTGTCTCGTGTTTAAGTTCTTGTCGAAGTGTGCATTGAAGACAGTAATCTGGTTTCCTCTTAAGGCATAACTTTGTATATTGATTTTTAAACAATATCCTAATATATATATATATATATATATATATATATATATATATATATATATAAGTGGACACTGAAGTCAATACCCAGCGGCGAGTGTCTATTTCATGCTTAAAGTTAAACGTCAGGCCATGCCCTGATGATAGCATTTAAGCATGGAACAGACTCTCGCCGCTGGAAGTTGTTTCAATCTCCTTTTATATATATATATTATATATATATATATATATATATATATATATATATATATGTGTGTGTGTGTGTGTGTGTACATGAGGTGGCCCAAAACTTGCAAATAGGAATTTCAAAATTTAATAACTCGTTTTTTTTTTTTTACTTTAATTCACAATAAAATAGGATCATACAGATTAGATATGGGAAATTAACTACATTATTCTAAGACATTTTCCATCACTACCTTCATTGTTTCAGGCTCTAGACCTTTGGTTTCTGTCTGAATGTTGTCCTTCAGCTGTTGAATAGTCTGGGACTTGTTGACATAAAACTTTCTCATAGGATAAATTCAGTGCTTGTCATAACCAGTGAACGTGGTGGCCGGTTTATGCCACAACCGTGGAAAATTATTCTTTCCCCCAAAAATTTGCCCGAGAAGCTGGATTGTGACTAATTATATGGAAATTTGAATTTGTTTTTATGTCGATGATTTAGAGAGATTGGGAATCGGGGAGTGATTTAGGGTGGTTAGTTAAGGCAAAATTATATTATTGAAATTTGAACTTGTTTTTATGTCGATATTTGGACATTAATTCGTTCCTCTGATGGAATAGTTGGCTTTTTTATTGTATTTTATTATTCTAAATTACACCTACCTTTAAAACTGTTAGGAACTTGTGCAGAGCCTATAATTTCCAAACTATTTGTACGTTTAAATTTTCGTCCATTAATTACCAAAATTTGTTTAGCTTATATATGAAATATATAATTGAATTGAAATTTCCAAACATTTTCAATTGAAAAATTGGAATTGAAATTTCCAAACATTTTCATCAATAAATTATAGCTTATTTAGCTACCTTAAGTTACTCCCCCACTCCTAACTCCTCTAAAAACTTTTTATGCTATATTAATTATACTTTATAAATTTCCTCTACTAGGAATACTCCCATAGCTCCCCGCCTTATGTCCTTTGCTACGTTATATATTTTTAAAATTATTTTTAAAATTTATTTTTAAATTCATTTTTAATTTTGAATTAAAATTTATTCTTTCCTATTTTTAATGCCCCCAATTTGCCTTCAGAGGGTTAATTTTCCCTGTCTTAATATCCCCCTCTCTTTAAGAGAGGTAGTTACCACCTGCCCTGTCTGGTGCCTATCGTCTGACTTGAACATTGAAAACTGTGAACACTATATTAGGTATCTTCGGCAAGTTAAATTTTAGGTTGACGCTTTAGCTTCCTTACAGTTAGTCTATTCTCCACATGAGGTAAAAAGATTTTCTAGATTAATCATTATACTGCTCTGTATAAAGAAAATACATCGAACTCTCATTTGTGGATCAGTTTTAAGTATCTTTATATTACTAGAATCCACTTGGTTTATATACACACGGATTTATTTTACCTTTTATATATATATATATATATATATATATATATATATATATATATATATAATTATTTAAAAACAAATTTATAACATAAATATATATGTATGTATTTCTGTGTGTGTATATATATATATATAAGTATGTATGTATATGTGTGTTAGTTTGTGTTTGCTGCCGCGTGTATATATGTGTATATGTGTATATATGTATGACAGTACACTTATTTCTGTATGTTTTCTTTTTATCCTGTTTTCCTTCGCCTAATATATAATAAAACTATTATCAACTTATATGATTAAAATATATATTTTTATTGATATTTGTAGTTTTGGAATTTTCGTTTTTTAATATTTTAAATAATATTATTTTTAACCATTTCTATCTTTGTATATTTGTTATATTTTAATAAGTGGCTAGCATTTGTTTAATGACACTTTCAGTCTTAAATATTTATTGGTTGTGGTATCTGATTGTCTTGGGGGATTTTAAATTTAAATTTGTCAATGGGGATTTTAAATTAAAAAAAAAATTTAATATATGTTTTGCGTATATAATCTATCCGATATCATTTAAATTCATTTTCCTTTTGATTTTGTCTCCAACACATTTGTTATTAAATATCCTATATTGTGATCATAGAAGATCTGCCACATTTACTTTGAATGATCTCGTGATTAATGCAATTTCCAAACCTTTTTATCTTAGTAAATTGTTTTCTCTTTTAATTACACTTGCAATTTTTAAAACAAACTTGTGGTCAGGTTTGTTACGGTGAGCAACTTGTGCATTTAATGCGTTTTTTGTAAAATATAGTTTTTTCACAATGTATTCCTTTTGACAATTGTTACAGTATATATATATATATATATATATATATATATATATATATATATATATATATATATATATATATATATATATATATATATATATATATATATATATATATTATAATAAAGAGAAAGAACAGTAAGATATATATAATCCGGTGTTCTTATTCATTATTTTATTTGTACAAAACAGTGCTCAATGCAAATCTACAGAGCATAAATATTATAAATTTACTTATTTGAAAATATGGTTTCATCGATACACAGAAATTACCATGTTTCAAAAACAGAAGCTAAAAACTTCAAATTCAATTATAGAATTAAATTAAAGGCCCTAGGTCTTTTTCATTTTCAATCGAATTTTATTTTGAAATTTTATAAGCACATACATTCATAATATTAGTTTCTAAGCATACGGGGAAATGCAATCATTTTGACAAGGGGTGGTAGGGTATTCATTTTCACTGACAACTATTGTATCAAAATAATAGTTACTTTCCTTAGAATCCCAATTCTACAGATTTCATCCAGACAAACATTGTATCTAATATTCTACACTCTGGCAAATTTGTATGCAAATTGACCAAGAATGAAAAAATAACCTAGAAAATACCTTTTTTGTACTACACACGCAAACACATACACACACGCACACAACTCTCTCTCTCTCTCTCTCTATATATATATATATATATATATATATATATATATATATATATATTATGTGCATAGATCTATGATAATAAAATGGAGCACATACACGTTTTGAATATAAGCTGTATATTTTCATTTCAATAAAATCATTTATTTTGCTATATCTGTCGCCTTATTTGAATATATGGATTTTCCTTCTGTCTCTCTAAAACGAGGTCAATCTTTTCATTCACTCTGTCGATCCTATTTTTAAATGTCGATAAACATTTATATGAATCTGTGTTAGTGGAATATCCAGATGTTTTCCCGGCACCTTATAATAGTCTTGTATATATAACCCAAATATACTGAAAGTATTTTTATAGTCACCAGTAAAAGGATGAGCCTGAAATGCGATTAGTAGGTCAGGAACACTGGAATCAAGCAGACACGGAAGTTTAAATATCTGGGAAGCGTTTTGGCAGAGGACGGTAAATCCGACAATGAGACGTATTGGGATGGCCCAGGACGCATTCCAAAAGCTGGGCAGAGTATTGCGAGACAGGAGGATTTCTTTGGTAACAAACAAAAGAATACTGTTACGTGACATCCGTCCTTTACGGCAGAGAATGTTGGACGATTTCGTCAAACATGATGAAGAAACTCGAGGCGACGGAGATGTGATTCTACAGAAGTATGCTAAGGATATCATGGACAGAGAAGATGTAAAGAACGGGGAGGATTATACTTAACATCAGGAAGAGGCAGCTGAAGTTTCTGGGACACATAATGAGCAAGGAGGACCTTGAGAATCTGATACTCACGGGTCGAATATAGAGAAATAAAGACAAGGGAAAGCAACGCATGACATTGCTAGCGGGTTTAAGCAAGTATATGAGAGAACGTTGTCTTTAGAGGTGGTAGAGGGAAGGAACGTTGCAAGTTGCAAGGGATAGGGGGAGGTGGAGAACTATGATCGTTTACATCCTGAAAGGACGCGGCACATAGAAAGAAAGAAAGAGTTACACATGCTTTTCGTTACCAACAGTCTAATGGAAACATATCTCTGCTATGACATTATATCCCAAACCAAGAATAAATAACAAGCCTGCTAACATGCGAATAAGCTGGAAGATATTGAAGGTTTATGCTTATTATTTAAATATCAAAAAATAAAGATATTAGAAATTAATGTGTAAACTAAACTAACAACCAGAAACAGATTCATTCAACTTAAAATTTCGTAAAATTGATTGCTTTTCTTTATTATTTGTGAGTTGCCATGAGAAAGTCATTCGACTGTTTTCACTTTACCTTTTCCAAGGTATCGGATTCAAAGCGAGAGAACTCAGTATAATCTAATTTCATTCCCGTTTATATTAGACTTATGTATTCCTTTTTTATTCTAATGTAAATGAGAACTATATCTAAAATTTTCACTTTGGGGCATGTCTTAATTTTTTAATGTAAGCCGGACCTAGGGCTATTATTTTTAGTTTGGGGTATATCTGGACACGTCTTCATTTTTTACTCTAATATGAGCCGGACCTAGGGCTATTATTTTTAGTTTGGGGTATATATTCACTATGATTTTTGTACTAAAAGACTTATATTTGATATTCAATAACCAAAGACATGTGGTTAAGTCAACCAACCTAACCTAACTAATGTAACAGACGGTTTGTCTATTATTTAGTTGAAACTAATGATTATAACTTTTAAAAAATGAACTCGGAGACACGCCTTTACATTTTTATCTCAGCCTCTTCATAACGATTGTATTGAATTACGCTTTCTTGATGAAAATGATGTGCGTCATATGGAGTTAACATTAAGTGGCCAATTCACACTGTAACAATTGTTTGTTTCAAACACTTCTTCAACATCGCTGTCAAGATGACCGATTCAAGTCGATTCGTCTATCACTCTTCGAGTAGGAATAATGTCCTCTCAGAAGAAAACTAAAAATATTTTCTACACAGGAGTTATAAGATAAAAAAATGTACTCTTGTATTCATTGATTCTACGCTTTTATATATATATATATATATATATATATATATATATATATATATATATATATATATATATAAAGTGTATTATATATATATATTGGAGTATTGCTGCCATATATGGTCTGGGGTACCTTCTGTTTATCTCGGAGTTCTTGACAAGATCCATAGACGGATATGTAATATAATTGGCCCTGATCTGGCGTATCGCCTACAGTCACGCTCTCACAGACGCACTGTCGCCTCTCTCTGTCTGTTCTACAAATACTTTCATGGTAATTTCTCCGGAGAGCTGCATTCGCTGGTTCCCAGACTTCATGAATTCAAGCGCCCTACGAGGCTGGCATCCCGCTCTCACCCCTTCACTGTCGAAACTCCTAAATGTAGAATCCAAGATAAAATTCAAAAATACTTTTACAAATTTTAGGGGCGGGTTTCTTGACACCAAAACAAGGTAAAATGTCTATATAACCATATGTTCGAAAGGCCATCGTTGTACCTTAATTCATAACAAATGTTCAAAATGTCCTCCGCTTGCTTCTATACATGCATTCATCCATCAGATCATTGATGAGTGGAACCTTTTAAATGCTCACACACGGTGTCGACTGGTTTCACAGACCCCTATGATACGTGGATGAAGCGTCTCTGCATTATTAATATCTGCTTCATAAACCAATAATTTTAGGTGGCTTCACAGATGAAATCCAATGGATTGAGGCCGTGCAGGCCATGAAACCAGTCCTTCCCTATCTAACCATTTTTATGGTAGATGTCAGCTAGTGCATCGCTAAGAATGTGATTAAAATGTGCTGGAGCTCCGTCATGCCCAAACCACATACGTCTTTATATTAGCAGGAGTACATCATCCAGCATGTCTGGAAGTGTGTTCGAAATAAAGTCCCTGCAGACAGTTGTAAGACGTGCAGGGAGACATATGGACCCACCAAACTGTCATCTAGAGTGCCAGATGCTGGTTTTTCGCCTCTATTGTGCCATGAGCATTTCTATCCGCTGAGAAATCTGGACTGTGTAAATTTGTTATTACATCTTTCCACATGTTGCCTCGTCCGTAAACAAGACTGAAGAGATAAAAAACGGACCGTAAAATTGTGCAATAAACCATCGGAATAAGTCCTCTTGTGTTGAGTGATCAGAAAGCGATGATTTGCACACGTTGCAAACGATATAGATTCAGGAAATGCTTTAAATAAGCCTCCAGGCGGTTTCTATCAGATGTATGCAGATGTCTTTCCCTAATTGTGTGGGAATAGTCTCATGATGGTTTTGGACGGCACTGCCGTCGTTCCCCACTTGTGTTAGTGTGTTCACGTGGCATGGGTTTGACCCGCTTGTCGTTGTTCCATGGTGACAGAAATGGGTTCCATGTAATCACGTGGCATAGTTTTCGTTCGTTTGTCTTCTTTCCATAATTGTGGGAAGGCGTTCAAGTGGCGTGTTTTTGGTCCGCTGGTCGGTGTTCCATAATGGAATGAATGCGTTCACGTGACATAATTTTGGTCTATTGATCGTCTTTCCGAAATTTTTGAGAATACGTTCAGGTGGCATAGTTTTGGTCCGCTGCTTATTGTTCCATAGTGACGTGAATGCATTCATATGCCATAGTTTTGGTCCGCAGGTCGTCGCTCTTATACTGCGGAAGTGCGTTGTCATGGTTCTTTGTTCTTTGTTCTATAGTGGCATGAATGCATTTACGTCGCATAGCCTTAGTTCTTTTGTCGTCGTTCCCAAATTATGGGTCTGCCTTCATGTGGCTTGGTGTTGGTCCACCTAAAGACGTTACCGCTACGTTGATCTGTTTAGTGATCATTTTCAACCTTTCACAGACTCAATAGCAACGATGACTTATCCTTGCACAATACTTTATGGAACAAGGTGGCGATGTCTATTCGCAAAGAAGGTCATTCACTTAAACAATATATGGAATAAATTCCAATAACCAACAAATACTATTCTTAAAAGAGTGCTCAATACAGAGTCGAGCAAATATAATTATTTATTCGAAAATTATAACATAAATATTTTATAAAATCACTACAAAAAATACCCATTTTGTTTCAATATTTCTGTTGTCTTATCAAGTGATGATGTTGAGCGTAGAAGTCAACACTATCACTTGATAAGACACCAGAAGTAATGATCTTAAGTAATGATTTTATTTATGTCATAATTATCGAATAAAAATAATATATATATATATATATATATATATATATATATATATATATATATATATATATATATTTGGTTGGATAGATGTGAGTTTGTGGCCCTGGGTTTCACGTTTTAGCGATCGTCAGACAAACTCTATATATAAGGTGTAGTAAAAATACTTTTACAAACTTTACATACGGGTTCCTCACGTCAAAACAACGTCAATAAATAAAAAAAAACCATCAAATAATGTAGACAATTTTTTTCTGCTTATTTTTAATATGATCCTCTCATATTTACGGGCCAGATTCTTAATATACTTATTAAAGGTAGAAAGAAAGTTGCCATATTGATACCCATTCATTTTCCGAGTACTTTCGACATTAGCCAAATGTCATCTTCAGGGTCTTGTTATATTATGGTCTTGTTTTATCTAAGACAAATTTGTTGTATTCATCTGAAAATTAATTTTTTTATTTGTGAAGTGAAAAATCTTAAACTTAGGTACTGTACGATTTTTTAAAAACTTTTATGATGTATGTATACTGGTCAATTAGCGTCAAGTGAAGTAACTAACTTATGATATCTATTTATTTCTTAAGAATCTATTTAAATCTATTAGTTAAAGCCTAGATATTTTAAAAATATCTATTGTAAATATTTTTGAATATTTGTTCAGCATTCATAATTAATTTTATTAAGGGTTGGTTCCAAATTTTTATATAGAAAGCTTCAAGAATTTTTAGTTTATGTTTATTATTTTCATGTAAAAGTATGTATGTATTTTCAAAAATAATTTTTCTAAATTGCGAATTGGACAGACATGCTTTTGTAAAATTTGAGAGCTGCATCATGCAAATGACAACACAATCTCCGAGACGTAATTGTAGTGGGACTAACATAAATATTTTGTGTGTGTGTATATACGTGTGTGTTCAAGGTCCGATGAAGAAGGTATTAGAAAAAAAGAAAACTTTTGTTTGGTCATTTGATTATATTTTTTATTTTTGTTGAGCTCCACGTATTTAATTCGTTAGCTGATTGTAATTACTTATATAAATATACTTATATCTGTTCATGCATTTATCAACAAGTTTTAAAATATTATTAGTTTCTTTCTATCTATCTATCTATCTATCTATCTATCTATCTATCTATCTATCTATCTTGTTCTGTTCATTATCTATCTATCTATCTATCTATCTATCTATCTATCTATCTATCTTGTTCTGTTCATTACCTATCTCGTTCTGTTATCTATCTATCTATCTATCTATCTATCTATCTATCTATCTATCTATCTAGCAAGAGTGATGGACAGACTGTTAAAAACACCCGATGTAGTTGGGGACAGTCTCTCACATACTGAGAGGATTTAAGATTCACGTATCAGAGGAGATGTATCCAGTGCCGCTAATATACCACAAACTGACTGCGTGTAACTGACGAAATATTTTTGTGAATAAAATGTTAATGCATATTTAAATTGTGTTATCATTTAATCCCACACAGACTTTAGTATATACTAGCTTACCGTGTTATAAAAACTAGTATATTCATTTTTTTCTGGGAGTTAAATGCCACACTCGAATAGAAATGGTCGGTATTATATTAATCGTCGGAACTGCACGAAACTTTTATTCATTAGGAAATTCGTCCGCCAGGCAACAAAATATTCAGCTGGCCGGTGGCAGACGTATACATCCATTCATATGAATAAATAAACGGCGCTATGTATAAAATGATTGATTGTTGACCCAATTGTCTCGTATTGCACATATTTAAATAGACTGGTCTACAAGTTGTAGACCAGTCTATTTAATTATCATTCACACAACAAAAAATTTGAACTGTGTGTTCAGCCTGAAGTCGGTGTCTCATTGTTGCGTCTGTGTACAGGATTAAGTTTATTCAACTGAATTGGATGACTTAGTTTGGATTGAATTCGTTGATCAACTGAATTCGAAGACATAATTTTGGATTGTATTCGTTGATCAACTGAATTTGGTGACATTTTTTAACTAGATTCATTGATCAACTGAACTGGATCACATGGGTTTGGATTATATTCGTTGATCAATTGAATTGGGTGACATGAGTTTGCATTGTATTCGTTGATCAACTGATTTGGATGATATGAGTTTGGATTGTATTCGTTGATCCACTGAATTTTTGTGACATATTTTTGAATTAAATTCATTGATCAACTGAACTGGATTATATGAGTTTGGGTTGTAGTCGTTGGTCAATTGAATTGAGTGACATATGTCTGGATAATATTCTTTGATCAACTGAATTGAATGATATGAGTTTGGATTGTATTCACTGAAGAATTGAATTGGATGACATGAGTTTGTTTTGGATTGGTACAGTGTTTTCGATCGTCAGCTTTAGAATCATAAATAGTAAAATAATATTATCAGTGAAGACGAATCGAATCCCATTAAGGGACCACATGTTGTAGCTAGGTGTTCAGCTAAGTTAAACTTATTAGATATTTTCTATCTATTTTTTTGTAAAGCTGTGGTTATTTAAAATCGTCCCAGTCGACATGTGATCGGGTTTTAACAACTAAAGGTTTCTAGTTGTAAAGGCTGATTGGCTATGAATTAAAAATAATTGTACATAATTTCGGAAAAGAAATTCAGAAAGAGAAGATCAGTGTTGACTCTAATGCATGAAGCTGGAACAGATTACGACAAACACGAGGTACGGGGAAAGAAACTGACAGCATAGAACTTACAGTTATAATTTGACTTGTCAAATGATAACAGCTTGCCGCTAATCTAGCACTGCGCTTAAATTCATAATGTTTAGCTACCACTCAGGAAAGTTCATCCGAACAATTACCATGGAGAAGACACAAGAAGGTTAAATTACGGTGGTGGGAAAAGAACTGATGCCAGGCTAGGACCGATAACATTGCGTATTCTCCTTTTGAAACATTTTACTTATATAAATATCTATGAAATTAGTATATTTCTTTGTCAAGGGAGGTACTGTAACAGAAAATACTATTTTGAATATTAAATCATATACTTGAAATTTTGTGCAATTGAGGGTACAAAGCGACATTCGGCATAGTATATATAGTATATACGCATACCAACACGTTTAAATAAATATATATATATATATATATATATATATATATATATGTAGGTTCGAATCCTCTCGGAGGACGAATATTTCCTGTGAAAATTTCTCGGACATTCAGGCCGGCAAATGTTGTTTAATACTGTTTATTATAAACAGAGCATTTACTTAAATATTTGTATCTATAAAAAGAATCTATAAACATAAAATGTCTTAAAATAATTGTCGGACTTTGTCCATTTCATAATGTGTTATATATGTATATATATATATATATATATATATATATATATATATATATCATAATTAAATAAAATTACCAGTAGATTAATATTATGATAAACATACGTTGATAATATTTATCAAGTTTATATGAATATGCCAAAAATATATATAATCAAACATTGATCGAAAATATTTGATATTTGCTGAAAGTCAACAATATAAAATAATTACGTAAAAGAAATTGAATTTAATGACGTAATGGAAAACAACTAAATAATCAATAAGTTTAAATATTACGATTTATGTGATCATTAGCAAATATAAATATTTATATGCATGCATACGGAGTTCTGATGGTGCTATCAATAGAAAAGTATAACACATATTAATTTGGAATTTAATCTCCTTCGAAGTATTTATCCATTTTGAAGCCACATACTTTATTAAGCCTCATTGATGGAAGTATTCCTGGAACTCTTTTTTTTTATGTGATAGCGAGCAACAGCCTTGTCTCATTCTCTTCAATTTCCTCGACGTTTTGAAATCTCGTTCACTTCAAGTTGGATTTGATTTTTGATGAGAAAAATGTGGCAAGGAGCGAGATCTGGGGAATATAGTGGTTCTCGGACCTGAGGAATGTGCTTGGCCCAAAACTGTTGTAGAAGCCAAGGCTACTGATCGAAACTCAGTGATGAGGAGAGACAACCACACTCTACACACTTTCTTTCCAAGCACTGCTATAAACAACGGAAGTGGGCAAGAACGTTATAACACAGTGTGCATGCGTGACAGAAGTTCAGGCTCAATTTGCGCCAAGACACTTCACTGTGCGTATTTAGTTCTGTTACCATACTTTTTGATCAGACCTCGCATATGTATAGGTTAGTATGTATACATGTGTATATAGTGATGTTAAAAACATTTTCAACTGGTCCTAAATCTAAATGTTACCTTCTCGACAGAATTCTAACGAGCCAAGAATTTGAAATTTACAAAAAAAAACCCCAAAAAAACAAAAAAAAAGTTTCTTCTGTAAAAATATGAGATCTGATAAATATTTCAAGAGATAGAAGGAACATCAGGCTCTGATGAGTAATTTGACGCGAAATTCTGGAATTGGTCAATGAGATCAAATCATTTAACTTTGATTTATTGAATATATATACGTGTGTGTGTCTGTCTGTGTGGGTGGGTGATAGAGAGAAAGAGAAAAAGTGTGTGTGTATGTGCATATGTGTGTCTGTTTAAGAGAGAAAGATAGAGAATGTGTGTGTATGTACTTGCGTACTTTCTTTTACTTTCAAAAGAAAGTTAGACAAAAGGCAGAATATAAAAACTGTTTTCCAAGGCAAGAAACATATCTGACAATATCTCGCTCGACAGTTGATATAAAGTCCATAAAAGATAACTATAAAGAATTAAGCTGGGCGTAAATGCGACCAAAAAAGCCGAGTTGGCTTAATCTCTATCTTATAAATTTTCTCTTGAAGCCTTTGACCCCAGATAGAGAAACTGTTTTTTTTTTTTTTTGTTTGTTTTTTTTTTTCTGGTCGGTCAATGACAATATGCAAAGTTACGCCGAGACAAACAGTCTTATTGAAGTTGTTACATGTGGAGTCGAGATGGCATATTGAGATAAAATGGTAAGTCTGTTAAGGCGTGTTGTTTACAAATTAAAGCTTTTATCTCTTACGCCTCGTGACTTGGATGCGAGTATTTTCGGTGACCCGTTGATATTTCTCTATTTTTATAGCCCACCTACGAGATACCAACAGAAGCTAATGCATGCAAAGGCACAGATGCAAATCCTAACTACACAAGTTGATAGAAACACTTGCGTATTGAATCAGGAAGGAATTTTCCATCCCAGTTTATTTAATTATGACCATCTATCTATCTATCTATCTATCTATCTATCTATCTATGTTTATATCTGTATTTTTCTGCGTTTTATCTATGTATGTATGTATGTATGTATGTATGTATCTATCATGTATTTTTCTATAATCTATCTATCTATCTATCTATCTATCTATCTATCTATGTTTATATCTGTATTTTTCTGCGTTTTATCTATCTATCTATCTATCTATCTATCTATCTATCTATCTATCTATCTATCTATCATGTCTTTTTCTATAATCTATCTATTATCTATCTATCTATCTATCTATCTATCTATCTATCTATCTATCTATGTTTATATCTGTATTTTTCTGCGTTTTATCTATCTATCTATCTATCTATCTATCTATCTATCTATAATGTCTTTTTCTATAATCTATCTATCTATCTATGTTTATATCTGTATTTTTCTGCGTTTTATCTATGTATGTATGTATGTATGTATATATGTATCTATCTATCTATCTATCTATCTATCTATCTATAATGTCTTTTTCTATAATCTATCTATCTATCTATCTATCTATCTATCTATCTATCTATGTTTTTCTGCGTTTTAGCTATCTATCTATCTATGTTCATATCTGTATTTTTCTGCGTTTTTTGTATCTATCTCTCTCATTCTCTCTTTCTATCTGTCTGTTTATATATCTCTGTCTTTTCATAACTATCACATTCTGTTCATATCTATCTATCTATCTATCTATCTATCTTGTTCTGTTCATTATCTATCTATCTATCTATCTATCTATCTATCTATCTATCTATCTTGTTCTGTTCATTCTCTCTTTGTCTGTCTGTCTATCTATCTTGTTCTGTTCATTACCTATCTCGTTCTGTTATCTATCTATCTATCTATCTATCTATCTATCTATCTATCTATCTATCTATCTACTTTTTCAGTCATGGTAGACAATACCTCTTTTATAAGAGCATATATTTCTATATCGCTTCATTTCTACTTCCCAACATGTATGTATCTGTTTAAGTCTGTTCTCATCCATCCTTATCTCCGTTTACCTCAGTCTGTTCTTATCTTTGCTCTCTCTCTCTCTTTCTCTCTCTCTCTCACTGCACACCTTTCTCTCACCCATACATATATTTGTATATTGTTTAAAATTTGCTATGTTTATGGAGGAGTGGCCAATATTGAAGGTAGAATGTTTGTAGTTACATCTAGTGTGGGCATAAGAAACAACACTACATTGTCTGAAGATCGCTTTTCGGAAACAGACCTCATGGAGTTTTGTTTCCTATGTCTACACAGATTCTCTCTCTCTCCCCCTCTCTCCCCCTCTCTCTCTCTCTCTCTATATATATATATATATATATATATATATATATATATATATATATATGAGGTATTATCGAAATGTGTCGGTTCAGCTACTTCGTATAACCATTATACTTATTTTATTGTAAAAACTTTGACATAGATAGATAGATAGATAGATAGATAGATAGATAGATAGAACAAAATGAATAAAGACAAGGAAAACTTATCTTATGTGATGCGTTTCGTACTTTGAGAGACTTTATCAATGCGAATATAAGAATTTATATAAAATATAATAATATAAGACTATTCCTAAGATTAGCGGAAGTTCATGGGAGTGAGGTAATATGATTCAATGTCTAAAAAACGAAAGTGGGTAGGATTTTTCTGCCTTTAAATAACCTGCAGAAATATTGATAAACTTTTAAAAATCAATAAATCAATTTAATGTTACATTAGGTAAGATTATTGACTTTGGAAGGGTGTAGAGTTCACTTTTTTACAATGATATCCAACCTGCACAAGAGCCACTCCTGGTAGAGGGTTACAGAGTAAAAAGCCTCAATCGTAGCAAAATGATAATGTCACAAAAACACATGAGGCTATTTCTGTTCAACAGATCGTGGTGGAGTTTGAACCGGGCGAACCTTTCTTATTTTAAACAAAGCAAGGCTGCTATCAACTTTGGACAGAAAATCATGTAGATGGTAGCAGTTATTTAAACAAAGCAAGTATGATCTGCCCTTTCAGGCCGAACCGGTTAATTTGAACGACATCAGATGGTTTGACGATATGCGTCTTTTTATTAATGCTATTAATCAGTTTAAGCAATACTCAAAATGTTCCCTTTCCGAACACTTCTTCAGAGTCAAACAAATATTCTATTAGCATTCCGGAGATACTGTCTATATACACTTGCCTATGGTCCGTATCATCTTACTTATTATAAAATGCAGATTGTGTGTGTGTCTGTTCGTTTATATATGGGATTGTAATTCCTACATTTTTCAACCGATTTCAACAAAACTTCACAGGACTACGTAAAATTACCCGGCGGTGGTTCTGATACCGCCAAAATTGTTTTTGCACGAAATCAATTTGAAAGCACGAGTAAGGGTATCGCACCCGACCGGAAGTTACTGCCGGCTACTCAAACGTCCGAAAACAGAAAGAATGCCGTTAACTTCCGGTGACTCAGCGTTTTTTTTTTTCAGAAAACGATACACAAAAAGTAAAAAAAAAAAAAAATGAAACATAAACATACACAAGTCCTCCTAACTAAAAATAATAACCGAAAAGTACTTTAAATACACATGGTGTCCAAATGAAACCCATGTGTACAGTCAAAATGCGGAAGTTAATTTTTAGTCATCAGCCAAAAGATATTGCCAACCGACTACAATGCTAACCGAAGCCGACATAAACACAGCCGATTTCTTCCGCCAAGCAACTTGGCAAAAATCTTTTGCTAAGTAACAGTCTAACTCTCTGCTCTCGGGCGGAGAGGAACCCGGACGAGGCTACGCCGAAGGGCAGAGTCTCGTTGGGGGTGGTTGACTGCCCCTGAACCCGCTTATGCGGGTTCAAAGAGGGATTATTTTTGGCCGAGACTACGGGCTCGGAAATCCCACGTTAAACCCGGCCTTGTGCCATATGTAACCCTCATGGGGGAGTAGCTAAATATCACTTGGCAAAAATATTGGCGAATTCGGATCGCTTCTCGGCCTTTTGGCTGAGATTCGATCACAGCTATGTCTAGCTTGGACCGGCTCAGGCCTGGACCAGCTAGGACAAGCCATGACCAGCTTGGACATGCTTTGACCAGTTTTGGACCAGTGACCCGAGTGGAAACGCTCGGGTCTCCCACGCTAAACCGACCTTGTGTCACATCCTGACCCCGTGGGAGTCAAGTAAATACCACATGGCAAAAATATTTTAAGTCAAGTGACAGCGATTGCTGTATGTAGCCGTACGATTTTTGAATCAAGCACGGGCAACGCCGGGCCATGCTGCTAGTGTTTACTATAGTCACTCCGACACTAGCTTTGGAAAGATTTATAAATAAGCAGATTTAAACACTTTCATCCGACATAATTAATTGATTCGTTTTCTATAACTTATCGACACTTTTTCGGATTATTTAAAGCCATAAAATATTTTTAGATTTTAAGAATTTTTGAGAAAATAATGGTTTAGTGATACAATTCTTAAAATTAACCGGAAACGGAGGGTCAAGAGGTGGATTGACACTTTTCCCATTTTACAATTTGTGCGTGAATATAACGAACCCAATGGGAATTGGAACCTAGCTACCCGATTAACAATTCTAGGCCATTATATAGTACACCAAACACATATTCAAGTTTACAGTATTCTCCAGCAGTCACACATGTTGGTACTGATCAGGCTAGACGTTGCTTAACTTCATTGATCATACAGGAACTGGAATTTCAACGTGATTTGGCCGTAAGCATTCACCGATTATAAAGTAGGCTTACACGTATCAGATACCAACTAAAAAGTCACTAGAATGAAGGATCAAGAAACCACTGACAGTCAGTTAAACGTGATAGGTGGTTACACGCTTGAATCATCATATGCCTTTCGAACGTTGACTGATTAGGTAGGCAGGAGACAGTCCCGCAGTAGGTTGCCGTTTCTTTCTGCAGTAGACTGGTTGCCAAACAAGGCAATAGGATCCAGACGGTTTGGAATTCAAATCATAGATGGGAAGAGAAGAGATGGATTCATATTTTTCCAAAGTGTATTTGCGCGTAAGTGAAAGTAACGAACCCGACTGGAATTCGAAATCGGCACAACGGTTTCACATTCCGAGCAGGTATCCATTACATAATAACGTACATATATCTGATAAGTTTACCGGGGATGAAATTCAGATAAACGATTTCAAATTCCGAGCCAATATCCATTGCACAACATATTTCCTACCGAGAACCGAGGATGAATCTCGATTTACCGATTTCGTATTCTGAGCAGATATCTATTACTCAACAACGTACATCGTTCTGAGAAGGTTACTGAGGATGTAATTCGATTTACCGATTTCATATTCTGAGCAGATATCCATTACTCAACAACGTACATCGTTCAGAGAAGTTTAATGAGGTTGTAAATCGATTTACCGATTTCGTATTCTGAGCAGATATCTATTACTCAACAACGTACATCGTTCTGAGAAGGTTACTGAGGATGTAATTCGATTTACCGATTTCATATTCTGAGCAGATATCCATTACTCAACAACGTACATCGTTCAGAGAAGTTTAATGAGGTTGTAAATCGATTTACCGATTTCGTATTCTGAGCAGATATCTATTACTCAACAACGTACATCGTTCTGAGAAGGTTACTGAGGATGTAATTCGATTTACCGATTTCATATTCTGAGCAGATATCCATTACTCAACAACGTACATCGTTCAGAGAAGTTTAATGAGGTTGTAAATCGATTTACCGATTTCGTATTCTGAGCAGATATCCATTACTCAACAACGTACATCGTTCAGAGAAGTTTAATGAGGTTGTAAATCGATTTACCGATTTCGTATTCTGAGCAGATATCTATTACTCAACAACGTACATCGTTCTGAGAAGGTTACTGAGGATGTAATTCGATTTACCAATTTCATATTCTGAGCAGATATACATTATTCAACAGCGTACATCGTTCTGAGAAGTTTACTGAGGATGAAATTCAGTTTATCGATTGCACATTCCGAGTCGATATTCATCTCTGTTGCCTAAAGTCTTCTCTTTCTCTTTGGAAAATTTTATGCATGGCAGAACATGGAGTGGAATGCATACTAAACGGATAAACATTACTAAAAGCTACAAAATATAGAAAATTGCGATAGACCCATGATCGCCAACGTACTCTGGAGTCACGTCACATAATAGAAGAAAGGTAAAATACACTAAGTTGCCGTGTTGCGACGATTCGAGTTTACGACGCAATCTACAGTATTTTTTTTCAGCATTACGCCCCGAGCAAGGCGTGAAGCCACTAGGATGTAGGGGGTTGCAGAAGATTTGGAGCGAGAGGAGATACGAGTGATAGAAGAAAGGATGAGGAGAAGGATAGTTGGTAGATCAAAGTAACTGGAGGTGTCGATTGACATTACATTTCAATAGTTGGAGATTCTAACTCTCAGGGAAACAGTAATTGGGAAGGGTGTTCCACAGGCGAGAGGTGCGTGGTACGAAGCTATTGGAGTAGAAGAGACGGCTACATTTAAAAGTTTCTACAGTGTAAGGGTGGGAGCGGGATGCCAGCCTCGTAGGGCGCTTGAATTCATGGAGTCTGGGAACCAGTGAAAGCAGCTCATCGGAGCAGATACCATGAAAGTATTTGAAGAAAAGACAGAGACAGGCGACGGCGCGTTTGTGAGAGAGTGATTGTAGACGAGACGCCATATCAGGGCCAATTATATTGCATATCCGTCTCTGGATCTTGTCAAGAACTCCGAGGTAAACAGAAGGTGCCACAGACCATATATGGCAGCAATACTCCATGCAAGGGCGAATGGTTGATTTGTATATTTGAAGTATCGATTCCGGGGAGAAAAATTTCCTGGCGCGGCACAGAGAGCCAACTTTCTTGTTAAACTATATTTTAGTGAATTTCTGATAAAAATGAAAAAAAAAATAACTTTCTTACCCAGATATGCTGCTGCTTTCAACTACTGCAAAAAAGAGAAGATCTTACTCTTCGTCATTTTATTTACCGTTAATGAATGATATCTCTAACAATAAACAAATAATTGCTTAATTAAAATAGCTAAGGCAGAGACAATATAAATTCCCAAGCAGTAAGTGTAGATCAGCTCTCGGTTTGTGAGATGAACGACTTCCGCTGGACTGACAAATTACAAATGAAAACACACTTCATAACATATTCTATGTATTATTTTCATTTTATTGTATCAGTCAGTTATGTGCCATGCGTGATACACGCTTAGGCGATCATGTATCTTTCGATACATGACTGACGAGGCAGATTTTTTCCCGCAGCAGGTTGCCATTTCTTTCTGCGGTAGACCAGTTGCCGTCCAAGGCTATAGAACCCGGTCTTTCCTGCTATTTACCCATAGTTGGGAGAAGAAGAAGAGGATTGATACCTTTCCCAAGGATATTAGCACGTAAGTGAATTTCAGTCAGTTATGTGCTATGCGAGATACATGCTTATGGGATCATGTATCTTTCGCTATATGACTGATGAGGCAGATCTTTTCCCGCAGTAGGCTGCCATTTCTTTCTGTTGTAGACCAGTTGGCATCCAAGGCTATAGAACCCGGTCTGTCCTGCTAATTACCCATAACTTCGGGGGTGGGAGGAGAAAAAGAGGATTCACACCTAAGTAAGTGAATGGAATTGACTGGAATTCGAACTCGGTTCCCCGATTCCTCTATCCGAGCCGCTAACCATTACTCCAACTTTTAGGGTATAGTTGCATAATGGTAGCGTGGTGGACAGGGGTTCGGATTGAGGGATTGGACATCAGAGCTCGAAATACAATTGAACCTGTTACATCCACTTAGTGCAGATACCCTAGGTAAACGTATGAATCCATCCCTTCATCCTCCAGCTATGGGTAGATAGCAGGGCAGAATTGGTTCTACAGCCTAGGAGATCGAAAAATCTGAATTTAAAATCTGGTCAGTGACTAAAATGGCGCCACATCCAGACTTGGTTTAGTGTGGGGAGTAAGTGGGAAGCACAAAAAACAACAGCTATTAAAGAGCGGATAAACTCACAGTCCACAGCCATCCACCCGAACTATTGATTAAATAATCTCGTCAAATTGTGAATGGCTACACTCCTTAAGACATGGCCAATCAGGAAGGGGTTCCTCTGACAGGAGTGAAAATGTCTTGGATATGGATTTACGGTTGTTAAAACTGAAGTGATAAATTCTATCTGGAAATGTAAAAGACGTAATATCTGTTAAGGCTAAGTCGGACAAAAATAATGTGTCATGAACTATTTTGATCGCTGAATAAATATATCTGTTAGCAAGAGAGTAGCATTTATGTATTTCTGTCATGGTTCTGTATAGGAAAATCTGCTTAACCTATTAGTAGAATGTCGTACGTAAATTCACTAGAGTTAGGAACTAAACGAGTTAACCAATCAACGAGAAAGCAGTTTGGAGGCACAGGCTATCTTTTTAGAATTGTCCAATAATTTGCACCGCCAAGAAATGGTGGAGACAAAGATGATGAGAAATGTTACCTCGTTGTGGGGAGAGGTGGAACGAAAATTCTGAAAGGCTGTACTGGGAAAGGTGAAAAACGAAATTGAATAATGAATGCTGCGCAGATTTAGGTAGCCCAAAAACACCTGAACTCGATCGGTGTGCAAAAGAAAAATCGACAGACGCAAAAAGGTGAATATTACACAAAAGCACTTTCAGTTGGAGAGACTCTTATTTACTTGAGTAGAACTACGTGTAGATAAGAACGATGTGTCGAAGTAAACGAAGAGAAAAACTAAGGTGGATGCTGTAAGGCGGGTGGTGAACTTAATAAAGTTTGCTCTTGTTGATGAGAACGTTTCTGGGTTGCAATTATCAAAGAGGAAAACTTCGATAAAATTCTATCTATCTATCTATCTATCTATCTATCTATCTATCACATACAGATATATACATGTACATACATGCATACATACGTACATACATATATATATATATATATATATATATATATATATATATATATATATATGTATGTATGTAAGTGTGTGTACATTAACAGAATGAAGTGAAGTGCGGACGAAAGGCATCATAGACACAATCTATCTATCTATCTATCTATCTATCTATCTATCTATCTATCTGTGTGTGGTGTTGTCTCTCTCTCTCTCTCTCTTCTGTGTATAAAATAAGGTATAGAATCCCAACAAAATGTGTTTATATGTATTTGTGCGTATACTTAAATAATGAATCCATGGCAAATCCTTTTCCAATTCTACAGAATGGGTTGAAAGTAAAATGATTTATGTTTTTAGCATTTCTCGTGATTAAAATGAGTGACTTTTAAATGAGTGACTATCTATCTATCTATCTATCTATCTATCTATCTATCTATCTATCTATCTATTTTACATACGCACACACACTCACACACGAGCGCGCACAAATTGAACCGGAATTACATTTAAGAAATTAAAGAATGAAAAATAAAATATATCGATAGTTAAAACGAGAAGGAATTATAAAAACGCATCTATACATGGAGATAACCTTATGTACATATATTAAGTGATATATGGATGAACGAGGGAATGAAGGATATAAACCTAAAGCCAAATTAAAGTAGATGTATATCAAAGCAGTGATATATATATATATATATATATATATATATATATATATAAGCAAACATCTAACTGTAAAACATTTAAAAGTATAAAAGAAAACGGTTGAATTCAAAACCTTTTATTATTTAAAGCATACAAGAGATAACTTAGTTTCTCAAACTAAAATAATATAAATAATAATTACATTATATAAAATAATTCAACAATAACAATACTCACTTTCATTTATTAGGCACTAGCAGTAGAGCCCAGCGTTGTCCAGGGATGTAACAGTAAGAGATAGATCAAGTATCGACCATCATAAAGACTGAAAAATAAAATTGACAAAGATTATTGTTTAAGGTTGACGGACACGCATGTCTTAATTATTTTTTGTTTTTGTTTTTTTACGAATTGGTCAAACCCAAACTCAAACAAAAACATTGTTTTCAATCGTTATGAGTCTACCGATTGAATAGAATTTTATTATAAACAATTGTCTTGTAAATGGAATTTTTAAAGCATTCTGAATGTAAAAATAAAGAAAAAAGTGTGCAAGACAATAAGAAACACTACCTGCCAAAAAAAAAGTGAAGTTTTGTTGAAATCGGTTGAAAAATGTAGGAAATCCGATCCCATATATAAACGAACGCACACACACACAAACAGCCTGCTTTTTTATAAGTATAACTCGATATGAGTTGTCCCCCTTTCATTCACGAAAAAGCGATGACTCTTAATCGATTTTAAAATGTTTTCAAATTGATTTCGTGCAAAAACAATTGTGTTTTTCCAATTTTTGACACTGTCAGAACCACCGCAAGGTAATTTTACGTAGACCTGTGAAGTTTTGTTGAAATCAGTTGAAAAATGTAGGAATTCCGATCCAATATATAAACGACACACACACACACACACACACACACACACACACACACACACACACACACAACCTGGGTTTTATAATAAGTATGATTATGTTACCTCACTTAGCATCCTGCATAATTTACTTTCACTGTCTGAAGTATATTTATGGACGTTTTTAATTTTTAAAATTCTGAAAAACTAACTACATGTTTACTTATGTGTATAAATACTTGTTGCAAACTAAAATCCTTAAATTTGACATGATAAAAGTTTTCCGTTTCTCTTTATAGAAATTGTATTTTTACAGAAATATTTTAAATTACAATGAAAGTTTACTTATATAACCTATATATTAAGACTGGGAGAAGTCGTTACCAAGAAAAATGCATTTCACAAATCTGGATATTATTTAACTATAAACAAATGTAAATTACGTTTAGATTTCTTGACATGATAAAACGATGATGACGACTTCTCCAGATCTCTGCAATCATTATTGGTCTGCTACACAACTGTTTTTGGAAATCAAATTTACCTCCGCCATTAACGTGCCAGAACATTCCATGAAATTTCCTCTATTCTATTTCATTCACAATGCTTGGGACAACTTGAGGTATTGTTTTTTTTTCCAACGGTACCTCACGCTGGGATAGTCTTCCCAAGACGATATTGTTAAGGACACATCATTGAATATAGTGATATTGAAGCCTGCTTTACATTGTCAGAACCCTAACCCTCGAACAATTCGGCCACGAGCCCATTAACATGAATCTATTAGATTTATATATTGACAGAAACCTTTTCCTATCCAGAGACCAGTGTACTACCAGTTTACTAATGATGAGGGAGTCACTATCGATGACATAAGTATACATAATTGGGATTAGAATGATATTGAACAAGAAACAGAATACAGAAATGATGCATATCTTTCCTTTCTGAACAGCATTCAGATATAATCTCCAGTAATTTTATTTGTAGTGTATAAATAATCTATTTTAAAAGAAGACAGAATATATGGTCATTAGACAGAGTGATAGACAAAATTACGAGTTATGTACTGCAAACTCCAGGATCAAGCAGGTACAAAGATATCTCTATCAAGGAAGTGTTATAAACAGACGACGGAAAATGGGATACTCACCCCCCCCCCCACGAGGTCAGGTTGTGACATTAGGTCGGTTTAATGTGAGGAACCCGAACGAGTACACCCGGGCTAGGAACAAAAATTTCCCACAACCCCCGCAACAATCGCTTGCACTGGCTTCGTTGCGAGCTCTGATGTCTCTCTCTCTGTTGCAATGAGAAGGCGCGGCTCCGGGCAGCTGTCCCCCAGGGATGATCACCTCTCAGTATAATTTTCCTGTTGCAACTTAGTTCTTTGTCGGAGCCGCCCCTGAGCTCACTCTGCCCAAAGACAGAGAAACAGCACGGAGCTAATAAATAATATGCTACAAACTACTCGAGAGAGCAATTTACACACTTGAATTTCGAAGACGCATTTATAGCAAGAGATCTTTTTTATTCTCGCTTTTGTTAACCCAATTTTAGGCCCCAAAGTCACTCGAAGTACGGTGTTACCGAATGCTAGTTTTATGGCCGTACTAGCTGAAAAGCCTCACCCTGTGCGAACTTTTAGTCAAAGAATTCAAAGTTATTTTTTCAAAATTATCATTGCTGTTTTCTAAGCTAGACCACAGGTCACTTCAATTTTGGGTCGGAGGTCCAATTAGGCCTCCCCAGGAAATATATAGTAACTATATATAGGCTAATACTTTTACAAAAGCAATGGGCTATAATTTTTTTTACGATATAAAAATATTGAATATTACTAAAGATTGTACTGTGGATTCTGTTTAGAATATGACGGCGGCATTCATTAACCACAATTACAACCGCCCCCTAAAAAGAATCATAATATTGGGTGGATATTGCAGAATTGGGTATAAGCCGTGTAACTAGATTGGCAACAAGATCTCATCGTTTTACAGTAGAATTGATTCGATGTGACCGTAAGTTCTCTGCTGTTTCTGTTGTCACATTTATTGCTCGTATAACTCTCTTCCGGTTTACTGACCTTCAAAGATATAAATACAATGTTAATCATTATCTACTGTCTTCTAAGTAACGTTTTTCATTCTTTTTATTCTTTTACACTTAGTAACCGTCTGTGTTTTAGAGGTTTTATTGCCTTGCTTGGGGTGAAATGATTAATATAATAATATATATATATATATATATATATATATATATATATATATATATATATATATATATATATAAAAAGTGTATATAAATATAAATAAATATATATATATATAATTATTTATATATTATATGCGCGGTACTTATTAGAAAGCGCTCAATATCAGAGATAGAGCTAACATATTTGGTTGGATAGATGTGAGTTTGTGGCCCTGGGTTTCGCGCTTTAGCGATCGTCAGACAAACTCTCTCTCTCTCTCTCTCTCTCTCTCTATATATATATATATATATATATATATAATGTAAATGTAAATATATATATATATATATATCTGAAATTTTTTTATAAATATTATTTACATATTATATATGCGCAGTACTTATAGGAAAGCGCTCAATATCAGTGATGGAGCTAACATATTTAGTCCCACACTGTTCACATATGTTTTTGTTTGTGTGAGCTGCAATACGTGAACGTGCGTTTATGTATGTTTGCGTACGTATGAGTGCTGTTCCGACGACAATTTCCCCTCCCATTACCATAAAAACACCGATATACTCAACCATATACAAATCCAGAATTTAAATAATTAATCACTTTGATGATCGCAAAGAGCATGAAACCCAGGGTTACAAACTCACATCAATCCATCCATCTCTCTCTCTCTCTCTCTCTCTCTCTCTATATATATATATATATATATAAGGCAGGATGTGTGTGTAACGAATGAACGGCTGCAATTTTCGGCGGATTTGCATCAAAATTTACATGCACATGCTTCAAGTTAGTGAGAAGGCCAAGACTGACTTTGCATTTCCTAACTTCCATCGATATGGAAATAATCGATTTTTTCATGCTTCTACAGCAGTTTTCATGTAGTTTGTGGCCATTTTGTACTGGCCAGAGTGAGAGCCTATAGCTGGCTGCCACGACTAGGCAGGAAGATTCTATTGGCCAGCGTGAGAGCCAACAGCTGACTGACACGAATGTTAACTATCATGCTGGCATGCAAAAAAAAATCGATAGCTGCATTCGTCACAAGTGGGAAAAATTTAAATCTGCATGGAACTTTACTCCAATTGGCTCATTCGCTTGCTTAAACTCAACGTTGATTCTGATTCCGCAGAACTGGGTTGGGTGTGAAAAAGTATTTGTTGTAAACTTTTATTTTCATTCAGTTTTTCCAGTTAAGAGTCCTTTTTTAAAGCTGATCGTTTTGTGTTCATTTTGTTTAGTTCTTTTTTCGTGACAGATTTAATGTTTAGTATAGAGCTTAGAAAAAATTCGCAGTGTGAGATAGGCAAGAAGTAAGGCATGTAGCAAGATCAGCACGGCAAAGAGCAGTCCTTTAAAGGCAAGGAAGTGCAAAAATCAAGTGATAGCGATTGCTGTATATGTTGTAAAAGATTTTTGAATCATGTACAGGCAACGCTGAGCCATGCTGCTAGTATATATATATATATATATATATATATATATATATATATATATATATATATATATTTGTGTATTTAGGCAGCATTTTTTCATTCATACATGTTTCAACAATTCTCTATATTATTTAATGAGACATGTATGAATATATATATATATGTGTGTGTGTGTGTGTGTGTGTGCTCGTGTATGTGTGTGTCTACTTTTTTATCTTTAGAGTTGTAAGTGATTTAACAGGCGACTGAATATGTCGCAGAAATCGGAAGGCGTATTGAAATAGAGAAAGATGTGTTCCAAAAGATAAACAAATTATTAAGAAAACAAGAGAACTACGTCGGAAACAAAGAAAAATCTGTTAAATTGCTATGTAGCATCAATCCTTTTATATGACAGTGAATGCTGAACAATCTGGTTAGAAAGTTAGTATAGACTTGAATCAACAGAGATATAGAGATCGATAATAATACTTAAAAAAATATAGAATGCTGAAATTTGGGGGACATATAATGAGGCAAGTGTGCTTGGAGATTTTAACACTCACATGGCATAGTGAAGGCCGGAGGAGCAGAGGAAATATCGAGTAGCAAACATAAGGAGTTTGTATGAATGGATGGCAGAGAGAGAGAGAGAGAGAGAGAGAGAGAGAGAGAGAGAGAGAGAGAGAGAAATCTTTTGTAAAGATTAATAAGTTCCTTAGAGATACAAGCCACGGGAAGCTGTTGAGAGTCATGATCGGTCATATCGCTGAATTGATACGAGAGATGAAAGAAGACATATAATCTAATAATTTTACAACAGCAATAAGCTTTAAATGTTTTAGTCTATAAATGTATTGACTATTACTAAAGATTGCTTTGTGCTTAGAATACAGCGACTGCATCCCTTAAATAGGGTTACGACTGTCCCCTAAAAAGAGCTACAATATTAGGCGAATATTGAAGACTTTGTCTTTTGAGGAAGAAATGTTAACAGGCGATTGAAAATATGCCACAGAAACCCGAATACCCATTGGGAGACAAAAGATGTCTTACAAAAGCTAAGCAAATTATCAGAAAACAAGAAAATTTTGTCGGAAACAAAGAAAAATATGTTAGGCTCTATGTAAAATAACTCCCCCTACGTGACAGTGAATGCAGAACAATCTTGTCAGAGATGGAAAAGAGATTTGAAGGAACAGCGATATGATTCACCTGACTAACGCTAAGTTTGTATTGATTAATTTGTCTTTTTTACGCCTTATCAACCTTTCGCAGGTTAGATAAAGCTATATTTTTAGATTGTAAAAATTTTGTTTTAGATAATAATGGTTTAATGATACAAGTTTTACAAATTAACCAATAGGTGGGAAAGATGTGAATTCATATATTTTTTATCCGAGGGTATTTGCGCGTAAGTAAATATAGCGATCCAACTGGAATTAGAACTCGGCTCTCCGATTAACAATTTCATTACACCACCCGCATATCCGAGCTTACAGAAACCGATTTCCCCAAGCGGTGGCCATTTCTAAGAATATCAAAAATAGAACGTGTGAGCACAAAGGGAGTTTTAAAAAACTTAAACTAAATGGACATTGTTACTTGAAATAAGAAGTACAAAGTTGAAATTTCTGGGACTCATAACGAGGAAAGTGAGCTTGGAGAATTTGACACCCACAGGACAAGGTAAAGGCAGGAGTTGCAAAAGGAAATATCGAGTAACCAACATAAGGTGCTTGCATGATAGAGAGAAGACAAAGAAGAAGAATAAAGATTAATACGTTGGTTAGAGATACAAGAAACAGGAAGTTGTCGAGAGCCATGATCTTGAAGTGACAGGAGGGATGAAAGAAGATATTTCTATTATTGATTTCGTTTGCGAGCTAGGATTATTTTACAGCATTTTGGTGACAAATGACTGAAAATAAAATGCATATTTGGCACTGCAGTAACGCCATGTTTAATTTGGGGAAACGTGAGGTGGAAGCTGTGCAATAGATTTCTAAAGCTTATGCTGTAGGTGAAAGCACGTCTCAAGAATGGTTTGCCAATTTAAATAAAAACGAAACAAAACAATCTTGAGTAAACATAGCGAAACAAAGAATGAAACCGAAAGAAAACGTTCTGAAAGACCTCAGAAGTGGAAAGTTGGTAAATTAGGTGACCTTTTGAATGGAAATGCAACGCAGGCAACAGGTGCATTTGCACAAATATTAGATGTGAGCCAGTCAACTGCAGTGCACTGTTTATAAGCTTTAGGATAACGTCAAGATGAAAAAGTGTACCGAAAAAGAAGACCTCGGTCATTGTTTATACATGTCTTTCTCCTCTCTGTTGGTTTTCTCTACTTGTATAATAATACATACATACATACATACATATATATATATATATATATATATATATATATATATATATATATATATATATATATATATATATATATATATATATATATATATATATATGTGTGTGTGTGTGTGTGTATATGAAACACGTACATGCATATATATATATATATATATATATATATATATATATATATATATATATATATATATATAAACAAATATATGGATATAGATCCGACAGTATGAAGAAAATATATACGGAGAAAAACAAAACAAAATCCTTATATACGATTATGTTGTTTTAATGTTAATATGTTTGTATAAGTCTTGTTCTAATGTACATCGTCTTTGTCATGTTGTATTGATAATGTTATATTTATGAATATGTCCTGAAGATGGTTTATTAGACCGAAACGTCAGACGTTGACATATTAACATTAAAACAACATAATCGTATATAAGGATTTTTTGTTTTTGTTTTTTCCGTATATATTTTTCTTTTCATATATATATATATATATATATGGATGTGTTACAGACATATATATATATATATATATATATATATATATATATATATATATATATATATATATATAAAGGTTTATGGTCAGAGTTGAATCAGACCAGGAAACAGTAGT
This sequence comes from Acanthosepion pharaonis, assembly GCA_903632075.3. NCBI lineage: Eukaryota > Metazoa > Mollusca > Cephalopoda > Sepiida > Sepiidae > Acanthosepion > Acanthosepion pharaonis. The sequence goes on from CAHIKZ030005007.1 coordinate 1,266,416, forward strand.
ATTAAAGAGTGCTCAATACATGTGTGAAAAAAATAAGTCAAAAAAATGAAAATAATATGTACAGTTTTTAACTTTTAAAATCAGGAGGTCAATTAAAATACACGACCATGATTTCGACATAATTATAAATTAATTGATTTGAAATATGTTTTTTTTCGCTGGTATTAGGAATGTTCTTCAGAGAAATTCCGAAATTAATTTTCTCCATATTTTCTTGTTAAAAATAAAGATTTAGAGTGCTCGACTTTGACTAGGAGCCAAATGTATGTATATATAAATAAAAAGGAAGAACAGTAAGATATATAATCCGGTGTTCTTATAGATATTTTTTATTTTTACAAAATAGTGCTTAATGTAAATTTACAGAGCATTAATATTATAAATTAATTGATTTAAAATATGGTTAAAAATATATTAAATATAAATATTTAAAATATTAATGCTCTGTAAATTTACATTGAGCACTATTTTGTAAAATAAAATATCTATAAGAACACCGGATTATATATCTTATCGTTCTTTTCTTTATATATATATATATATATATATATATATATATATATGAAGTTGATGAGACAAAGTGTAATCATTATTAGCGATGCGTTTCGCTAAGAGCGTATGGTATCTTTGGATTCCTTTGGTTAGAATGAAAAAAACAGAAAACTGTGTTTTCAAAATGCCTTATGATCTTTGAAGATAACTGGGAATTTGTCAGTTTGTTTTATCTATGCCTACATTAGAGCCGTTTGCTATTGTTGGATTTTAAATCAAAGAGTCTTGTTGTATATAATATACTTGTATATACGTGTCTATATATACACAAATGCTGTGTGTATCTCGGCGAAAGAGTTCGCTAATAATTTTTTTTTACTTTGTTTTGTTATCTTCACTTTTGTTTCGAATACTATTATACATTCCACGAATCTATCTATCTATCTATCTATCTATCTATCTATCTATCTATCTATCTATATATATATATATATATATATATATATATAAAATAGTGTGTTTGGGTAGCAATCCCACCTTTATATAAGTTTCATTAAAACGGCTAACAATATGTTATATATCGTACCTATAAACATTAATGGTTATCTCTCAATTCTCCTAAATACATTGGATACTATTGTAAGCAGGTGTAATATGCTGTCTAAGTTGTCCATCATTAGCAGTAGTTTACCTTCTTCACGCCGCTGGTGAGTATTGTATTTTGTTGATATAAAGATTGCCTTTACCAGTCGTAATTGTTCCAGCGTGACAAGCTTCTCGAGGTGCCCACCATTTTATATATAAGAAATAATGAAGTAAACAAAAAAAAAAAAACGTATTTAAATATGTTACAAATTTCTCAGCCACATTATTGCATTTTTAAGTCAGGTCACAACAAAATTACAGTTATATTTGGATTGGAGCTATCCAATCTTCACTTTTAAGCCTTGGTAGGATTTAATCGTTCATCTTTTCTAATTATATCGAAAATTACAGAGAAATCACCGATTTTCCGGTAACAGATCGTTTGATAATTTTTTTATACAAATAAAATTGCAAAAAAGCATTTGAATTCGCAGATGAATTCAAACGTTTAATCCACATATAATTTACATTTAACAATATTTGAAAATAGGTTAATAACAGTCGGTGATGTTGTAAAAATACAAGAAAGAGATTAGTGGGCCAGAAGTGTATTATAGGAATGTTATTACGTAACGTCTGTGAGTCTGGTAAATTGATACCAAATAATCAGTAGTGTGTTTAAAGTTGTAGCGAATTCTAGCTACACTTGGAAAATTTAAAGTGTAACTGTACCGTGAGAGCTTGATTTGGTAATATTTTACTATTACACCGGTCTCATTCTCGTCTATTATTTCATGCTTCTTAAGTAGTCAATTGGCTAATGACGGTGAAGTAAGGGCGGAATTGATCTTACGTATTAGGTCAATAATCGAGACGGTGTAATAGCAAAACATTACCCTTGATTCCTTTGAATAACGTATTGGGACAGAAAATACTAAGTCATCAATAAATGTCCTCGTGTTGCAAATGCGACGCAGCTGCTTTTATGGGTCTAAGATGGAAGATCTCTTTTTATAATTTCATTTTATCAATTGTTTCGGTTCATGCAACATTGCCTGATTCGGAGTAATATTTCAGTGATACATGGTGCGGCAGAAATACCTCCGGCATATTCCTCCTAGACACACCTCCCACATAGAAAGAAGTATTTCTGGGAGTTATATGTGGGAGGTATTTCTACCGCATCGTGTATATCGGAATCGTTTCCATCCCAAAATTAATGTTAACAAAACTTGCTAAATTTATAGAGATTATTTCTGTTTTTTTATTCCATCATTCGGTCGGTTTTGGTCCATATTTTCAACTCATAAAATTTTGTGTAAGTTCAAAGAAATTCAGGTAGAATTTTTGATGATGGAATGATGATGCAATAAATTCATTTAATTAAGAAAGCTTTGTTAAAAATATGTGGATTTAATTAATGTACACTTTTTTCTCTTTTCTTTTTGTAGGTAAGCAATCAATTTTCATCAGTGACGTTATCGACGGGTCTTTGTTTTATTTCCAAATGAGATCAAAATTCGATGTTCATATATATGACTGACTGATTCAACAATCAGGTTAGAAAATTTTATATATCTATCTATCTATTATAGTCATTGTTTTATATAATTATTGTTTTTCTTTTTGAATTTTAGATAACGGACTTATTCTGTCTATCAGTAATGTGTGAATTAATTCCCGAACGTTGATTTTCAAAGCATTTCTATGGTAAACCCATGAGCAATGCCTTATGTTCGACATTTAATATATGCATTAACAGTTTCATTAATTCCTGGGGGCTAAAAATCACTTTCTCTTTGATTTTCAAATCATTTCTATAGTAAAATTATTAGCAATACATTTACATTATACAGATACTAGCCTTATCCTCTGAGTAATGATTTCATTAATCTTACTTATTATGAAACGCAGATTGTGTGTGTGTCTGTACGTTTATATATTAGATCGGATTTCCTACATTTTTCAACCGATTTTAACAAAACTTCACAGGACTACGTAAAATTACCTTGCGGTGTTTCTGACTGCGCCAAAAATTGGAAAAAACACAATTGTTTTTGCACGAAATCAATTTGAAAACACGATTAAGAGGCATTACGAGAATGAAAGGGGGACAACTCATATCGAGTTATACTTATTATAAAACCCAGGTTGTTTGTGTGTGTGTGTGTGTGTGTGTGTGTGTTCGTTTGTGTTCGTGTGTGTCTTCATTTCCAACATTTTTCAACCGATTTCAACAAAACTTCACTTTTTTGGCAGGTAGTGTTTCTTATTGTCTTGCACAGTTTTTTTTACATTCAGAATGCTTTAAAAATTCCATTTACCAGACAATTGTTTATAATAAAATTCTATTCAATCGGTAGACTCATAACGATTGAAAACAAGGTTTCTGTTTGAGTTTGGGTTTGACCAATTCGTAAAAAAACAAAAACAAAAAATATAATTAAGACATGCGTGTCCGTCAACGTTAACAATAATCTTTGTCAATTTTATTTTTCAGTCTTTATGATGGTCGATACTTGATCTATCTGTTACTGTTACATCCCCGGGCAACGCCGGGCCCTACTGCTAGTTCTTAAAAAGAAACAAAAAAACAAAAAAAAAACACATTCCTCATGATTTTCAATGTGTTCTAACAGTAAAAATCACCCCAATGCATTATTATATTAAAATTATTAGCAATGCATTTACATTATACATATGATAGACTTAATCCTTCTCCAGTGCCTGCATTAATTCTTGGTTGCTTTCGAACAACTTTCAATTGATTACTATAGAAAAAATCATGAAAAATGCGTTTCCTGTAATAAGACTACTTACGAAACCTACTAGTTGTAAATTCAGTAACAATTAATATATACTAGCAGTATGACCCGTCGTTGCCCGTGCTTGATTCAAAAATCGTACGACTCATACAGCAATCGCTATCACTTGACTTAAAATATTTTTGCCCTTCCTTGCCTTTAAAGGAGTGCCCTTTGCCGTGCTGATGTTGCTACATGCCTTACTTCTTGCCTATCTCACACTGCGAATTTTTTCTAAGCTCTATACTAAACATTAAATCTGTCACGAAAAAAGAACTAAACAAAATGAACACAAAACGATCAGCTTTAAAAAAGGAATCGTAACTGAAAAAACCGAATGAAAAAAGAATGTTAACAACAAATACTTTTTCACACCCAACCCAGTTCTGCGGAATCAGAATCAACGTTGAGTTTAAGCAAGCGAATGAGCCAATTGGAGTAAAGTGCCATGCAGATTTAAATTTTTCCCACTTGTGACGAATGCAGCTACCGACTTTGCTAGTTAACATTCGTGTCAGTCAGCTGTTGGCTCTCACGCTGGCCAATAGAAACTTCCTGCCTATTCATGGCAGCTAGGTATTGGCTCTCATTCTGGCCAGTAGAAAATGGCCGCAAACTACATGAAAACTGCCAATGAAGCATGGAAAAATCGATTATTTCCACTATCGATGGGAGTTGGGAAATGCAAACTCAGTCTTGGCTTCCGCTAACTTGGAGCATGTGCATGTACATTTTGGTGCAAATCCTTCGAAAATTGCGGCCGTGCATTCGTTACACACACACACACACACACACACACACACACACACACACACACACACACACACACACACACACACTTCCTGCCTTTTATAGATAGAGATTATACATTGGATCACCTTATTTCGTCAATGATGATTGTCTACCATCTTGACTAACGAGGACCCTTTTCTTCTCAAGGTTAATTGCGCAACAGACATAATGCGCGCGGAAAATGGACAAAATAATTTTAAGAACAAATTTTCAAAATAAAGTGAAAATGGCATACAATATCAAAGCAAAGGTTTACAGACCAAATGTTGGGAGGTGTGTGTGTGTGTGTTTGTGTGTGGTTGGATGGTGGATTCACTTTACGTGATCGGAGGAGTTGTTCAACAGCCCTGCACTGATGTGACAGCAGCCTTGAACTGGTACATTTCATGCCACCAGTCGAATATAAATACGGCAACTCAAATGGTGGCTCTGTTGAAAGAACTGTCAGTCGTCAGCACGCAAACTGGCAATGATCAAGTTCTTAAGCATCAATATTTATACTTACTCTCTGTACTGTACTTTTGTTTTTTTAGCTTAGCAAGCTCCTCAATTGAAGCGTGGTTGGGGACTTGGATTATCATTAAAGTTTAACTGGCAACAATAATTAAAGCTAAATTTAAAAGTGCAGGGTTCAAATAGAGTCGTAGTTAAGATTATACAACAGTAATTATTTTTACGAACCTGTAGAATATTTAAAAACAAAACGATATAAACAAATGCGTTAGAAAGCTGAATGAAGTTGACTAAGTTGTACGTCTAGATGCGTCGTACGTCAGAAATTAAAATTAAAATTTAAATTAAGCTTTTAGCTTCCTTACGTCTTCAGCATTCTTCTCGATGTTTTTCTTTTAATAATTTCACCCCAAGCATGGCCATAAAACAACTAGGACGCAATGGGGTTGCTGAGTGCGAAAAACTATTATTACGGAGAGTGGGCAATAAAAGAATAAGAATTAAGAAGACAGAAGATAACGATTGACATTTTATTTAAATTTTCGAGGAGGGAAATTGACTGGGAAGCAAGAAGCCGGAAAAGAGAAAAGTGCGATAGAAGGAATTGTTATTATAGAACTTACGGTTACATTTATCAATTCCAACTCGAAAAATATGAGATATTTCCATCAATCTACTATCTCGCTTAAATTCATATATGCAAGGTATCACTGAGTTAAGTACATCAGAACAATTACCATGAAAATATTTATAGAAAATGTATAGGAAAGATACATTACGGCGCTCGGAAAGGGACTGAAACCGAGATTACATGTCAGGACCAATAACATTGCAGATTTTTTTAATCTTATTAAGAATCTCTAAATATATAGCAGGAGCACCACGTCAGATGTGGCAGCAATATTCAAAGCAAGGACAATTGATAGACTTATAGATAACTAATATTCTGTCGTGAAAACTTGTCTACCACGACACAGTGAATAACGTTTTTAGCTGCAGAATTATCAATTGATTCAATAAAATCTGTCCAGGTCATGTCAATCTCCTAGGGGGTTAGCTTGCTGATGGAAGGTAAAAATGGTTCTCTCAGATGAATAAAAAAAAAGCTGTTTCGTTTTTGACTCGTTCAAAAAACAATCCACACCTTGTCCCATTTAACAACAAATTTTAGATAATTTTTTGAGATCAGCTGTCAATTTGACGTCATCCTGTCTATCAGATTTATTATTAAGACAGGAGTAAACAGTTGTGTGTCATCAGCATAGATATCGTATTTAGAACTGGTGACACCAGTAAGTTCATTTATAAAATTAAGAAAAAACGTAGATCCAAGGATAGACTCCTGGATATAACTGCATTTATGCAAAAAGATCTAGGAGAGTGGCCATTCAAGACAACCTTCATATCGCAATTTGATAAGAAAGATCAGTTCAAAAGTTCGTCCGGAAATACTATAAACTTTCAACTTGTAGAGAAGATCAGTATGCTGTATAACTGTAAAATGCTTTCGAGATATCCAAGCCCGAAATCCATCATTCCTATCTAAAGCGTGATGGGCTCTTTCAGCAATAACCAGTAGTATATCAGCAGTTGACCTGGATAATGTATAATTATAACTGATATTTCGATTTTATTTTCGAACTATCGCCCACACACACACACACACACACACACACACACACACACACACACACACACACACACATATATATATATATACACATATATATAATTCCATCAAAATGTCCTTTCTGAAGAATATACATATATTTTGTTTTTTTTTTCTTTTTTTTGTCATTCAGTTACCCATTAGAATTACTCATTCTCTCACGAGTGAAATAACGAGGAAAGCAAATCTAAACTTTGACATATTCATTGAATAAATCTGATCGTTGGTTATGTATATAGATTGTCTATCTCACCTTAGCCGGTATATGGAATGAAGTTTCCGATATCACCTTTGATTTGTAAATACACGCAAGAAAAGGGTAGTTGTAAATAGTTGAGAGTTTGCATCTGCTAAAAAAAGGTGTACTTCAAAGAGGTGATATGTATTAACACTCAGGGCGTTGGAAAACGAAATGAAGACGCATCGGAATTAAAGAATGGGTAAAGGTGTAAAACAAAACAGAAAAAAAAAAAACGAAAAAAATATGATTGAGTAACAATTTCTACTGAACTACAATTCTATGAACTCTTCCGTTTGCTTGAAGAAAATAAAAAAATACTTTCGGAATATGCACGTAATCAAGTAGTACATATTTACTGGCAAAATCTTGAAGATTGGTCAGAAGGAAAATAGTTAAGAATAAATATTTTGCAGGAGGGGTATTTTTTTTTTATTCAAAGGGTCAAACTTTAGCTTCAAATAGTTACGCACTTCCAGAATCAGGTGGTTACGAAGTCGAATCACTCTTATTTTCCCAGTGTTTCAAACATAAAATGGAATCCCAGCCCTTCCATAAAGCTGCCACTTTGTGGAATAGATTTCCACGTGGGTGCTCCCTTAAAAATTTTAATCTTAACCTCTTCAAGTTTTTATTTAATATTTCGAGGTGATTAAATACCTCACAACCATATATATATATATATATATATATATATATAATAAAATATAATAAAATATATATATATATATATATATATATATATATATATATATATATATATATATATATATATATATATATATATATATATATATATGTGTGTGTGTGTGTGTGTGTGTGTGAAAATATATAGAAAATAGGAAGGAACTGGTTAGGTAAATAATCCAAAGTCCCTTAGTATTTTAGTTATTATTTTTAAAAAATAGTGCTCGATACAAAAGTAGAGCATAAATATAATTATTTATTTAAAAATATGATTCCATGTTTCAAAACAAGAGCCGAAAACTTCAATATAATTATTTGAATTAAATTGAGTTAAAATAAGCTCTGTTCCATCTTCAAGCGAAATTTTTTTTGGAATAACGTATTTCTGAAATTTACGTGTTTAAAAAATTGAAATCAAAATTTCCATGGTAACAGCTAGGGCGAATTGTTTAAATTGGGTAGGCGGGTGTTGGGTGTTAGTAATAAGTATCAGTATAGAGTTACTTTCGTTAATAATAAGTATCAGTATAGAGTTACTTTCGTAGATGTCAAGTCAGGGAAAGGTGGGGGTGTCTAAATTTTAAACGGAAGATGTATTAACCCTCGTCTAGTTTGCATGTCTATGGAGATTTATTTATTTTATTTTATTTTTTTATGAAAGGGATTTGTGCATATAAAAAAACTGTCGTAACGTTTGTTATTTGACGACTTCATAAAGGGGTATCTTTTTTGTAGGGTATTTAAACTATTTATTTGGGCTATGGATTATGAAAGGTGTTATATTGTATGCATGTTTTTAGTTAATTATTCAAACCATGAATCTGATGATTGGGCTATGGATTAAACAAGTTATTATATTGTACTTGTTTAATCCATAGCCCAATAATATTTGGAATCATATTTTTAAATAAATAATTATATATATATATATATATATATATATATGTGTGTGTGTGTGTGTGTGTGTGTGTGTGTGTGTGTGTGTGTGTGTGTTAAGTGTGTGCAAAAGTTTCTAGCGCTTTTTGGGAAGATTAGACGCTGGAAACTTGTATAATCTTTAATCCTGAAATAATTTTCTAGAAATCCTAAATAGTTAATAATTCAGTGTAAAAAGTAAATGGCGCAGCCGCCCGTATCCGAGGGTACCAGTCTACTAGGGCGGATAGCTAATGCTCATTTCAGACGACTACTGAAGCAGATTTGTACTTGTTCAACACCCAAAGAACCTTTCTGTAGTTTATGCTGCAACTACGCTGAGTGGACCTTAGTTACAGTGGGAGAGAACTGCACCATAAGAAAAGAAAAAAAAAGAAACAACAACAAAAAAGACAGATTATCTAGCGTGATCAACAGTCTGAACAAGGCTAACACGCTTACACCCTCGGACACTACCACTGACGTCCCTTAAGGATTCCGCCTACACAATTTCACGCACATGACTTGGGTCAACTAGTTGTATGTTTTCAGATACTTTCCATAGATGCCGCACGTTGGAATCACCTCCCCCAGATCAATAACATCAAGAAGTCACCTTCCTGACCAATCAACCATGGTGAGATTCGAACGCGGATCTCCAGGTCAGAAATTGAACGTTCTAGCTACGTGCCCATATATAATTCAGTTACGATGACATTAAATATTTAATTCACTAATTGTAACTCTATGTCCTGGCATCTATTTAAATTTATCAGAATCTTTGTAGACTTAATAGCGTCATTTAAGTAGGTTCGGGCACTGGTTTCTGGTGTCAGAAGAAAAGTCTTCAAATTTTTTTTTGTTACACACTCAAGCACCGGAATAAATCCACTAAGGCACAACGGTCTACTGAGTGCGAAAGAATCTGAGGAAATAAAAGCATTATTAAGGATAGAGGCGAATAAAATTAATAGGAATTAATAAACTGAAGATAACGATTCACAATGCATTTAAATTTTGAAGATCAATATTGACTGTAAAGCAAGAAGCCGGAAGAGAGTTCCACAGACAAGAAGTGCGTGGGAAGAGACTGTTAGCATAGAAATTACGGTTAATTTTAGCAATATCAATGGTAAAATGGTTAGACGTAGCAGCAAATATACTACTTTAAATTCATAAAGATGACGTACCAAAAAGGAAGGTTCGTCAGAACAATTACCATAAAAAGGCTGTTTTTTTGCGACAAGTGTACAAAAGGATTTTTATATATTGTAACGAGATTGAAATGTTTTTCGTACCAAAAGAATGTAATATAACTGCATATTAAGAAAAGAAAAAAGAGCAAAAAACAGCATCAACAAAAATATAAAGAAAGACAGAATTTTTGGTGGGAGTTTTAACCCATACTCCATCTTTTCGTTCTGGGTATGACGATAAACAACATCCACGTCCTGGGTTAGACTATAAATTACGTCCAACAGTAGGCTAGTATAGGATGCGGCCAAGGGGCCTCGGTCGGATTATCCTTTAGGGTAGTGTAGGCTGCAACCTAGTGTCCAGGGTCGGATTATCCTTTAGGCTAGTGTAGGCTGCAGCCAAGTGTCCAGGGTCGGATTATCCTTTAGGCTAGTGTAGGCTGCAACCTAGTGTCTAATGTCGGATTATCCTTTAAGTTAGTGTAGGCTGCAACCTCGTGTCCGGGGTCGGATTATCCTTTAAGTTAGTGTAGGCTGCAACCTAGTGTCTAATGTCGGATTATCCTTTAAGTTAGTGTAGGCTGCAACCTCGTGTCAAGGGTTGTGTCAAGGCTAGCTTCATCTTTAAAAATAATATGGATTAATTTGGATTCCTGTCCAGTTATAGTTTATATGTCAAAGTAGACTGGGATAGAGAGCCATGTCAATTCTGATGCTTTGGATGACAGCTATCAAGAAGAAGCAATGCCCTGGGTATGACGATAAACTACATCGCCACCTGGATAAGACAATAAACTTCGTCCAGCAGCAAGACCTCTGATCAGGAGGTTCTTGAGGAGCGTAGAACCACCTCTTAGCCAGGGTGGTAGTATCTGTTAGGGTCCCAGCTATGGGCTAATAGTTAACACCCAAACTTGTGTAAAAATAGGTTTTAATAGCAGAAATACTTTGTAATAAACAAATATTACCAGCAATAATTTTTGAAGAAAAAATTATGAGTAATACTTTGAAAAAAATACCAACAATACAACCAGATATACATTCTTTGAAAAAAATATCACCAGCTAGATTTTTGAAGAAAAACATTACAAGCAATAAAAATTTTGTCGGCATTAAATAACTCATTGAGGTTGATAGGCCGTAAAACAAAACAAAACCAAACCATATATCATCTTTCTCTTTATGCATGTTTAATTTAGAGTGACAATTTAAACCATCCAGTCAGAATTGAACTCAAAGCAATAGCTATATAAGAGTAAAAATCAGGCTCGGATTATGATTTTTTGGGGCCTCTAGGCTAATGAAATCATGCCCCCACCCTTCAGACGGAGGCAGCCTCTAATCCGTCCGTGCCGTTTTGAATATTTTTACTTCTGATCTATTCAATGATATATAGTTTGAACTAAACTCATTACAAATTCATTAAATAAACTAGAATAACTATCTTTTGTTTATCAAAAAATATTATTTACGATATACAAATATTTTTACTATATACTGTAAACCAAAATAGCACATATTTCAACACAGCCATAGTAAAAATACAGATTTATTACAATCATCATCCTAAGATTAAAACAAAGAAAATAAGGATCAGTTTGTCATATTGATATCATTCCAGTTTATGAAACTGTTCAAATGTTATAATATCAAGAAAATTAAAATCACAGCTTCATAAACATTTCTAAAATTTAAAAATTCTGAACTAAAATTAAACATATTATCTCCTTGAAACGCAATGAAACAAACTAAAACATGATTTTCCTTGATCCCTGCAAAGTTAAATATGAGTTTGTTATATTGATGCTTCAGTTTATGAAACTATTTAGAAGTTATATCTAGTAAATGAAAATCGCTGCTTTATAAAAGCTTGAGGTTCCCTAAGCTGCAGTCTATAATAGCCTAAAGGATAATCCGACCCTGGACACGAGGTTGCAGCCTACACTAGCCTAAAGAAAGATCCGACCCTAGAGACGAGGTTGCAGCCTACACTAGACTAAAGGATAATACGACCCTGGACAAGAGGTTGAATTATACACTAGCCTAAAGGATAATCCGACCCTGGAGACGAGGTTTCAGCCTACACTAACTAAAATTATAATCCGACCATGGACACTAGGTTGCAGCCTACACTAACCTAAAGGATAATCCGACCATGGACACTAGGTTGCAGCCTACACTAACCTAAAGGATAATCCGACCATGGACACTAGGTTGCAGCCTACACTAGCCTAAAGGATAATCCGACCCTGGACACTTGGCTGCAGCCTACACTAGCCTAAAGGATAATCCGACCCTAGAGACGAGGTTGCAGCCTACACTAACTAAAAGTATAATCCGACCATGGACACTAGGTTGCAGCCTACACTAACCTAAAGGATAATCCGACCCTGGACACTAGGTTGAAGCCTACACTAGCCTAAAGGATAATCCTACCGAGGGGCCTTGGCCGCATCCTATAATAGCCTATAGGATACCCCGATCTTAGTAATACATCTCTTAAAAAAAAAAAACTTAATATAATACATTTTCTTGAAAATCTCCATTTGTAATCTGTGCTTTTATTCTGGTCATATATATTATGAATGATGAAAAAACTATTTTGAGAATTTTTTTTAAGCGTTTCACCCCAAGAAAGGCAGGAAGCCACTAGGACGCAAGGGGTTACAGAAGATTTGTAGCAAGATCAGATAGGAGTGATAGAAGAAAGGATGAGGAGAAGGATAGTGGATAGATCAAGGCAACTGGAGATGTCCATTGACATTACATTTGAATAGTTGGAGATTATAGCTCTCAGGGAAACTGGAATAGGGAAAGGAGTCCCACAGGCGAGAGGTGCGAGACATGAAGCTATTGAAGTAGACGAGATGGCTACATTTAGAAGTTTCGACAGTGAAAGGTTGAGAGCGGGATGCTAGCCTCGTAGGGCGCTTGAACTCATGAAGTCTGGGAATCAGCGAATGCAGCTCCTCGGAGCAATTGCCATGAAAGTATTTGTAAAAAAGACAGAGAGAGGCGACGGCGCGTATGTGAGAGAGAGAGAGAGACTGTAGACGAGACGCCAGAATAGGGCCAATTATATTGCATATCCTCCTCTGTAGCATATCAAGAACCCCGAAGCAAACAGAAGGGGCTCCAGACCATATATGGCAGCAATACTCCATGCAAGGGCGAATTGTTGATTTGTAGATTTGGAGGATCGATTCCGGGGAGAAAAATTTCCTGGCGCGGCACAGGGAGCCAACTTAACATAGTGGGAAAATTTACTATTAAATATTGCAAAGTGTCTACGACATATATCGTGAATTAGGTTTTTGGATCATTTTTCAACATTTATATTTATAACAGGGTTTTATTCTTTTTGTCCCGATGCAAATAGTGGATTCTCATAAAACATGAACGTTCATATAGTCAAAATTTGAAAAATATACTCAATTTATTCCGCTTAGAGTGTAATAACGGTTAAAGAAAGTTAACTTGACTTCCGTGGAGAAACGAACTCACGAAAAATCTAAATGGAAAAGAAAAGAAAAAAAAATATTTTTAGAAAAAAAATCAAATTAATTTAAAAAAAGAAGAAGACAAAGAAAAAGAGTACATTTTTAAGGCAATGAAATAGTTTAAAGAAAAACTGTATTTTGTAACTAAAATAGCATAGTGGAATGATTAAACTTGCCCATTCTACATATTGTAAGGTTTAAAAAATTCGAAAGCATCAAAAAAAAAAAAAAGAATAAAGTAGAAACACACATTGAAAATTTAATCAAGAAAGGATATCGATTATATATCAATGATCAGAAAGTGAAAAAAAATATTGAATTTAAATTACAGGGGCTTGAATTGGTGCTGGGAAGGAAAAATGTCAAGGAAATAATTCAATGAATGAAAAGTGGATTAAAAAAAAGAGAAGAATTTTGTTACAGAGAATACTCGCATAAAGAAATAAGTACGGAAAGAAAAAAATGAGGGGAGAAAAAGTTTGAATAAATTTATAATAAGCAATGAGAAAATATAAGAGAAGAACAAGAGTGACAAGGAGAAGAGAGGAGATTGGAAAGAAAGAAAGAAAGAAAGAAAGAAAGAAAGAAAGAAAGAAAGAAAGAAAGAAATAAGCAGTGGTATGAAATGTGCAAAAAGAAGAGATGAAGAACGGAAAAACAGACAGACAGACAGAAAGAAAGAAAGAAAGAAAGAAAGAAAGAAAGAAAGAAAGAAAGAAAGAAAGAAAGAAGCAGTGGTACGGGATGTGCAAAAAGAAGAGATGAAAGAACGGAAAAAAAGACAGACAGAAAGAAAGAAAGAAAGAAAGAAAGAAAGAAAGAAAGAAAAAAGAAAGACAGAAGCAGTAGTATGTGATATACAAAAAGAAGAGGTGAAAGAACGGAAAAAACATAAATAAATAAATAAATAAATAAATAAAGAAAGAAAGAAAGAAAGAAAGAAAGAAGCATGGTATGGGATGTGCAAAAAGAAGAGATGAAGAACGGAAAAACAGACAGACAGAAAGAAAGAAAAAAGAAAGAAAAAAGAAAGAAAGAAAAAAGAAAGACAGAAGCAGTAGTATGGGATATACAAAAAGAAGAGGTGAAAGAACGGAAAAACATAAATAAATAAATAAATAAATAAATAAATAAATAAGAAAGAAAGAAGCAATGGTACGGGATATGTACGATGAAAGATAGGAACACAGACAGGCAAACAGACAGACAGACAGACAGAAAGAAAGAAAGAAAGAAAGAAAGTATGGAGTATATAGATATAATAGAGTGAATAAAAAGAAAGAGAGGAAAAAAGCAAGAAAAAGAAACAAAAACAAGAAAAAAGAGATTAGAATAAAAGAAGGAAAGGAAGAAAGAAGAAAGGTAAGTAAGAAATCAATGAAAAAAGAATGAGGAAACGACATTGATGAAAGAAAAGAAAAAGAGAGGAAGGAAATAAAGAGAGGGAGGAAAAACTGACGATATAAAATGTATGAAAGATATGAAGATATAAGAGATTATAAAAATAAATAAGAAAGTAACGACAAAATGAAGAAAAAAAAAGAAGAAGAAAACGAAAAAAGAAAATGACTGACAGTAATGAAGAAAAGAAATAAAAGAAAGAAATAGAAATTAATAAAATCAAAATATTATAAAAACAAAAAGTGGGAAAAAAAAGAGAGACAATAATCAAAGCAGAAAATAATCGCAACAAAATCCAAATCCAAAAAGAGACGGCGTAAAGAAAAGGTGAGAATGAAGTGAAAATGAAGGAGAAACAGTGAGGAAGAGAGATATCGTAGATAAAGACATCGTAGAAGGAGAGGGTGTAAATTTGATGGAGCAGAATAGAGAAATAAAGAAAGTGATATAGTGTATAAAAGAAAGAAGATCAGAATGAAAGAGGAGAAAGAAAGAAATAGTTAAATGCGTTAAGAGAGAAAAAAGAAGAGAGAAAGAGAAAGGAAACAAAAGAATGCAAAAGAGGGAGGGAGAAGTAAAAGATATGAGAAAATAAAATAACATTATTAAAGAAAGAAAGAAAGAAAGAAAGAAAAAAGAAAGAAAGGAAGAAAGAAAGAAAGAGGAAAGCCAGTCAGAAAAATCGTAATGAGAAAGAGAGAGAGAGAGAGAGAGAGAGAGAGAGAGAGAGAGAGAGAGAGAGGGGTTGCGAGAGAGTGAATGAATAAGAGAGGTATGGGAAAATAAGAGTAAGAAGGGAAGTAGTGCGGAGAGCTAAAGAGTGAAAAAGAAAAAGTATGAGAGTGAAGAAGAGGGTGAATCAAAGAAAAAGACAGCAAAAGAATAAAGCATCGAGAAAGAAAAAAAAAAAGAGATACAAATTTACGATGAGAAAGAAAGTGAGAGACAATAGCAGCGACAGCGATTGAGAGATAAGGAGAAAAACAGGAAGTAAGAGAGAAAGGCGAATAAAAGATGAAAAAGAAAAAGAAGAAAAATATAAAATATATTGTGTACGTTCATGCGAGACAGAGAGACAGAGAGAGAGAGAGAGAGAGACAGAGAGAGATAGAGAGAGAGAAAGAAGAAAAGAGAGAGAAGGAATGGGATAGACAGAAAAATAGAGAGAATGGGATAGACAGAGAAAAGAGAAAGATAGAAACTCTCTTTTCGAGAGAGGGGTAATTGAAGAAAAGAAAGTTTATATCTTTTAAATTTCCGGAGAATTAAGTTTCTTTCCTATTCTGTCTTTAATTTAATTATTTCAGACACACATTTTAGGAAAAATAGTGACAGTTCTTTGCATCGCCAACCCCAACATCTTCTGTCTGGTAATGTTAAGTTAGGCGTGGTTATTTAAGTACGGACCTGATAGTGGCGGCGGCAGAGATTGCTAAGTTCTGTTTACAAGGTAGAAAAAAGTGTTTTTTCTTTTAAATTCCCTCGTAAGATCGATATATATTTAATTCTAGAGATGAAGTCTCCAAACATTTTGGAGACATAGTTTATTGTGAAGAGTTTGTATCTTGTTTTCTGTTGAACTTAATTTCGTTTCCATTGAAGGAATAAACTGAAAGAAGGACACATGTACGAGGGGGTGCTGAAAATTTCTAGGCCTGACTAAGAGCGCCTTCCACTCCCACCAAAATATAGTTTCTGACAAAATATTAATTTAGTCGTAAACGTTTGTGGAGGGAGTCACCTTGAGAAATTATGAGCATGCCAATCGTGACGCAAGTATAAAAGCGGTTAAACATAAAAAGAAAAAAAAATGTCTCTCGCTGCGACTGATTGATTATTCTTGTGTTTTTTTTTCTTTTACAGTTTTCTAGACTATTTACTGGTTATTTAAAACCGGAAAATATTTTTAGATATAAAATTTTTTGGTGAGATATTAATGATTTCTTAATAGAAGTCTTACCAATACTATTTAATCTATAGCTGGAAGGAGACGTGGATTCATACATTTCCAAAGGATAATTGCGTGTAAGTGAATATAACGGACCCAATTGGAATTTGAACTCGCCTCTCCAATTTCCTATACTGAGCCTTTATCCATCACAACACCCGCACATCCAAGTTTACAGCACCTGGTATTCCCAAGCGAACACACATCAAATTAATGACCAGGATCAACGTTGCTTAACTTCATTGATCAACCGAGAGCCGGTGTTTCAATGCTCGACACACACACACACACACACACACACACACACACACACACACATATATATATATATATATTTGAAAAAGGGTATCCCGACACCGGCACATGAGATTTGTTTATAGTGGTGAAGGCCTTGTGCAGGATCAGCCACACTTTTTGGAGGGACGAATACAGAAACCTGGTGCACCGGATGCATGCCACAAGGTTCCCAAACGACCCTCCGCAGGTTTTTAATTCAGAGTTGCCCTTCTCCTAGACCAGTTGCCATCCAAGGCTATAGAACCCAGTCTGTCCTGCTATTTTACCCATAGTTGGAGGGAGATGAAGAGGATACATACCTTTCCCAAGGGTATTAGCACGTAAGTATATATATATATATATATATATATATATATATATATATATATATATATATACCCAAGTACATGTTTGGTTTATACGGAATAAATTTCAATAACCAACAATTACTATTCTTAAAAGAGTTCTCAATATAGAGTAGGGCGAATATGATTATTTATTTAAAAATTGTAACATAAATATGTTATAAAATCACTATAAAAATAGCCATTTTGTTTCAACACCTCTGGTATCTTATTAAGTGATGATGTTGAATGTAGATTGTAGAATAAATTGTCGCCTTTAAGACTTGGCATCATCTTAATTGTAAGTCGTCTGCCCTTGCAAAGATTCGGTTAATCCAGGCTTCTTAGCAGCATCACTAGCGCGTCAATCTATAGGTGCAAATTGTGAGGTAGGATGCCTGCTGGTGATAGGCTATTAAAGTATTGAACTGGATAATTCTCGGAGTTTATTATAGCGTCAATGGAATTGTAACTGCGATGCTCACCTGGTAACTGTTTCAGAAGTTTGATGTTCAAATCATTAACTATCACATTATTTGGAGCTAAAATGGTACTGGTTCTCAACCAGTCTGTAAACTGATTCCTCAGGTTAGGAAACACCATAGTGATTAGTTTCTTTAAATCTGATACCATATGTCTAAAAGGCAAAATGACCCAACCATCCTGCTCGCCAACCAAAGTGCTCTTACCAACATCCACTAGTTGTTTAGAAAAGGTAGCAGTCTCCTCATCACCACTGAGCTGCACTCTCATGTTGCTTTTCCGTCTCAGCTTTTTCACACTGCTCCACAGGAAGACTTTATACTGGCCTTTATCTCTTCAGTTCTTGTCCCTTTCGGAAGGGTTTTTCTAAAGTCTCAAGCAAGGAAGACTGTTGCACTTGAGCAATGAGCTATCTGTTTTGTGTAAGATGCTGAAGTGCCGTGTCAAGAGCGTCGAAAGAACTCTTATGTCTCAGTGTCGCCTCATCCCAGATTATCAATTTGCACCGAGGACCATGACTGATGACGCAGATTGTCTTCTCTTTCTTGGACAGATCCAAAGGATGTTTGAAACAAGAATGAGTCATGCGGCCACCACTTAGCAAGATAACCGCTATTCCAATTGACGCCACTGCTAGAGCAATATGTCTCATTTGGCGCAGTTTAATCATAAGTAGGTTGATGATAAATGTCTTGCCATTTCCAGCTGGGGCATCGAGGAAGAATAGATCTCATCCTTAAACTTCATTGCTCGAAATAATTGTATATATATATATATATATACACCCAGTTGGCCCTCCATCAGTTTGTTCGTTATCAAGCTATATACGCTGTCATTCCTTCGGGTTTATAGCTCCCGTATGTACTCAATTGCGACATTGTCTGCTGCATGCTGTGTGATCAGGCCAAATGTAGCAATTCCTTGGCCTCCCATAGCTTTCACTCAGGTATCCATGTCAACTAATGCCTCATTGTAAATGGCATCATTGAACGCGACAATTTCTGCTAAGGTTTGCCTTTCAATCATTCGGAGGGTGCCCTCTGCCATATTGGATTTGTGGGTCGACCAAAGCCACATGTCATCATAATTGAAAATAGCTGGCGAAGTTGACTGCTCCCTTCTCCAACTTCGCGTCCCTGTGAGCATTGTCCTCCAGTAGTCCGTGTTTGGTGCAAGTTTCTCTGTAGGGCGTACAAACAACTCCATTATATCTTCACAGGTCTGTGAATGATGCAGGACCTCTGACAGCGTGCAGTAGCAGACGCAGAAAGAAACAATCCTACTGATTGGGATGCACAGCGTACACCCGCCCGATAGTCTTGCTTCTAAAGAGAGCATTTTCCTCTCAGCCCTCAACTTGTGCTCATTGCTTGCGCCTGCTTCATGTATTGTGTGCCCAGATGTAGCAGACGGGAATCTGAACATACAGCAATGTCCGGGAAAATAGGTAACTTTGGCATAATTTGAAGAAAGCTGTCAAAGTAATTTCTGGTGTTTTCTTAACTACCTTTCGAGCAGTATCTTCTGTGAAATATAGACGCTAACCATTTTCAAGAGGAAAGGCGAGATACACCACTATTGGACATCGCTCATGGATTTTGAAACCCAGGAGGCTCTACATTGCCTTGTTAGAGAAAATATATCTGCCCCACTGATAGATTATATATAGAGATTTCAATATTGTATGGAGTGAAAGGTTTAAAAAAAATTCTTGATTTTAGTTTCGCTTTTCCTCACGATTCGAATCGATATCATCTAATTAAATCGCTGTAATTAAAAGTAAAACTTAACGGGGAAGGAGAGGCTCATGCCAATTAAGGACATTTGGATTTTTAAGAAGGATATTTCTACAGCTTGATTTTTTCACATAGCGGGAAAGTGTCCTTCAAACAGGTTGTTATTCCACAGACAACAACAACCCCAATGACGATATGCCTGTTTTTAAATGTAAGTTGAAATATGAGCTCAGGTAAAGTTTCTATCGCAAATAACCTTAGTTTAAATGTTATTTTACGTTTAAATGACCGAATGGATCGAGCCAATTTCATCTCATTTAATAAATTCGATCCTGGCGAATTTAATGATGCTCATGGCAAAATTTGAAAATAATTAATTATTTTTCAATGTAAACGAAATTATTTTTTTTTTTGCAATGTAAACACGCCACGGAGATAGTAGAAAGGAAAATAAAGCTGTATAACTGTGTTAAATAAAGATTTTATTTAATAAAAAATAAAATAAATTCGTTCAGATGTTCTCCCCTAAATATTTAAAATCGAACTAAGATCCATATTTCTTAGCACATGTATCTTAATTTCTAGCAAGTTTGCGAAACCAGTTATCTCCCTTGCCTAGACACGTCGAGTTGCGAACTATGGGCCCAAGCGCTTCCATGATAGATGTTTACAAAAAAAAATAAATAAATAAAAACAACAACAAAAATTAGTCTAGTAACAAACTGGATGAGATTTAATACGTATGCAAAGTTTCATCAATATTGGTCCAGGGGTTTTAGGCAGAAACATGATTTAGACAGACACAAATTTTATATATATATATATATATATATATACATACATACATATATATATATATATATATATATATATATATATATATATATATATATATATATATATATATATATATATATATATATATATATCTATTTCATATCTATTTCAACCTGTCCATATCTATCTATCTATCTTATTTTAGTTGATCATATCTATATGTCTGATTCTCTTAATCAGATCTATCTGCCTATCTATTTTAGTTGATCATATATATATATATATATATATATATATATGTGAGTATTAAGAGAATCAGGCATATAGATATGATCAACTAAAATAAGATAGATAGATAGATAGATAGATAGATAGATAGATAGATAGATAGATAGATAGATAGATTGAAATAGATATGAACACAGATAGATAGATAGGGTTTCAGGCGTGATGTACGTGATAAACAACTATCCCAGGTACTGCCGGACAGTTTTTCACACATCAAAGGGAGATTGTAAGGTCCACGTATCGGAACAGGATTCTGAGGGCCACTTCAAGCACACATCGAGTTACAGTAACCAAATAAAGTGTTAATTGATGAAAATTCCAGCCTCGCGCTATTACTTAATCACCACACCGCTTCATTGCAGACAGCGATCTGAAGAGAACAGGGAGAATACAACGGTTGACACGTTGTAGTAACAATAATTAATCCTAATGTAAAAGTAGAAAAGCGATAATGAATTTTAAAACAAATGAAAGCATTAAAAAGCAGTGAAATTTCGCTCTAAAAAAGAAAAGACTCCTGACATGCAACGTAATATCAATCCTACTATATAACAGTGGATGTTAGAAATAATGAAGCTTCGAGATTATTGTGTTGGCAACAATGAGATCTTAAGTTAATCAGGATTACATTAGTACAAATAAAGAAGCTGCTGATATTTCTAGCATTCATTAGGAGGAAAGATAGTTCGAAAAATTAATATTTACACGACATATTCAAGGAAGGCGGGGTTAGCTGTAAATGATGACGTTGTGTGATAGATGAATAAAAGTCTTCTTTTTATCTTACATCTTGATGCACCAGAGATCTGGTTCGACAGATGGATGCTGAAAATATTATAGACTGAGCATGTGAGCAGGAAGGAAGTTAAAAGAAACATGGAAACTTGTATTTAGAATGTGATTGACATTTCTGCAACACTTGATGAATATAATAGGGCTTCGTGTATTTTAATGTTCACTGGACATATTGGAAACAAGAGTAGCAGGGGGTCGCATAGTGTTGTCTGCCGAACAAGCTTATGTGAGTGTGTAGCCGAACAGGGACAGAGAGGGGAAATAAAAGGCCAAACATTGTTTAAAGCTACAAAGAATAAGAAGTTTTTGAAAGTCATGGACGTCCACACCCTGAAGAGACCTGTGATTATCGCTACTACCATTAGAACAACACAGAGACCACCACTACCACAATCATCGCCATAGGTTATGATCATGATCATCATCATTGTATCAACACTATTAGACTTATCTCTCACGACAAGTAGTTGTGAATCTCCACAACTTCCTATCCTTTGCGATGTTTGGTCCTTTAGCACCCCTTCACTCCCCATCCTGTCATACAGTCATCATTTACATCTAACCCCGTCTAATATGTCATGTGAGTATTCATTTTTAACATCAGCATCATCATCAACAACAACTTATGGCAGAATGTCTACAAATAGAGCAGGATGAAAGAATCTAGAAAATATAAATACAGCATTAGGCAGATTTTTTTTTCTGACAAGACATTTCTTCATAAGAGAAGGCGTGTTTTTAGTTCTTAAACGTAACTCTTTACGTAGTTATTTTTTTTCTCTTGTAGGACAATCATTTTTTTTTATGATCAGTAATCATATTATTACGGAAACTATTATGTTTCAATAAAAGACATTTGCAATTTGTTTTCGATTAAATGAACTTTGTTCTTGTTTTTGTTAAACATAAAAAAAAATATTGACATCCAAAATTAAAAAAAAAAAAATCTTCAAAAGACATCAACGAAACAACTTCTGGTCAGCAGGTCAATTAATCTTCCATTACTTGGAAGTTGGCCAAAAAGGTGAATCAGCGAAACACATCGGAAGTTGAACTACATAAATTACACACGATCGCCACCAGCATTACAATCGACCTTTCTCTTTCCATTGACACTATCATTATTATTACAATATTCTTCATCACTATGCGTCTGCGACATTTAGAATGAAGGTGATCGTGTCTTTCCACAACTTCCTATCTTCGCAGCTCAAAGTAATGATTATCTCATTGCTATCCCGTTCAGACTCATTTCTGTCATCCATTTACACAAGATCGTTAAATTGGTCACGTGACGTCCTTTTCCGCCACTCTTAACAAATACGTGACAAATTCTCTAAGCATTCTTCCTCATTATATATCCCAAAATTGTTAATTGTATTTCTGATTCTAAGTAAAGGTTTTCTTTTAAAACCTCCTCATTGCTATAATATTCCGTCCATGGTATCCTCAGCAGCCTTCTGTAGAAGCATATCTCTGTTGACTCATGTCTCGTTTTTATTTGTAAGGAACTTGTCTAGCATTCACTGCATATATTACCTCGAATATCAACACACTAATTTTGTTTTATAGTAATTTGATTAGCATTTGGTAGGCAACGTTTGCTATTACAATATAGCTTAGGAGTTTTATTTACACTATTTACATTGACTGTTGTCCTCATCTTTATTTTCATAATTCACGACGTTTCGGCTGTTGTAAGCTCCGGCCTTCTTCAGGTGATATACGCTGGAATTTTGAACCGAATTCTTTATTTATTTCCACGTGATATGTCTTTTCTTGGTATCGCTGTTTCAGTTATTTCCCTTTAGTAACTCAACTCTCCAAATTACTGTTCACATCTGCTGTCGCCAGGTATTGAACTCACAACTCTCTGGTCAAGTCACTGGATTATTTCAACCGACGCTTTTATCCACTGTAAATAGTGTAGTTACAATATCTCATCTCAGAAATATGGGCAGATGTCTTAGGAGTTTTGTTATATTATCCGATTGTTTGTTATAACACTTCTCATATTATGTGTTGGATTCTTAAGTCTACAGTTCGCACCAACTTCACACTTACCATTACGACCACGAATCACGGCCACCATAATCAAATGTCTGTTACTAACATTCTTTGCTCAGTGTCCCACGGTTAACATGTCTGTTACAACCCTCACCCTCACCATCAGCATCATGACAGAACTAATTTCAACTCGGAACTAATTTCACCTCGGAACTAATTTAAACTCGGAACTAATTTCAACTCAGAATTAATTTTAACCCGGAACTAATTTCAACTCGGAAATAATTACTGCTAGGAAATAATTTCAACTCGGAATTAATTTCAACTCGTAATTAAAATCAACGCGTAACTAATTTCGACTCGGAACTTATTGCATTTCAGAAATAATTTCAAGTAGGAACTAATTTCAACTTGTAATTAATTTCAACTCGGAACTTATTTAACCTCAAGAAATAATTTGAACTAGGAACTAATTTCAACTCGGAATTAATTTCAAATCGATTTAAAAACACTAACACCTAACCCTAATCCTAACCCTGAGTTCAGAGCTGAAATCAATTCTGAATTCAAATTAGTTCCTAGTTGAAATTATCTCCGAGTGTAATTTAGTTCCGAGTTGAAATTAATTCTGCACCCCATCATGTCTTTAGACACCTTCATCGTCATAATACCACCATCATGATTACCATTATTATCATCATTACCACCAGAAACCTTTTCAAAATCACTATATTTTTTTATCATTATCTTCAGGTACACTGCGATCATTATTAGCCTTTTCACTATTATCATCAACACTTTTATCCGACGGTAAGTAAAAGAATCATACGCACTTTCACCATAACATATTTTAAGTTTGTTACACTGGGTTCGGCTAATGCATTTTTATATTTGGAACTATTGTTTTCCCGAGAACGAAGCTTCATCTTGATCGTGCCAGTTTTCTTGCTGCTGTTACAGTGTAAACATGACCGCTCCGCTGGCAGTATGCAACAAAAAGGAACAAACAGAAGTGATCCGAATTAGCAGAGAACATGCTATCTCATCGATTATGACTCGCTGGTTTGTCCGTGATGGAGGTTGAGGTGCAGTCCTGTTCCTTCTTCGTGCGTCACCCATGTCAGGACACTTTTAAACTTCTAGATCCACTCATATGTACTTTACGCGGTAAAGCACTGTTACGGTATTCTGTTAAAAGCCTATTTTAAATTTCAGACGCATCTTCCGATCAGAGAGATCGGATCACTGCTGTTTATTCTACCTTGGTGCACACTGCTAACGAAGCGGCTATGTTTTCACTGCAAAAACAACAAGAAAATTGGCGCGATGAAGCCCAAACTTGGATCACGTGACTATAAATATATCTCTAAGCACGCATTAGCAGGGTGACAAACATAAAGATATGTTATGGCGAATGAGCGGGTAATTTTTGACTTACCCTTCATCGCTACAAGCATAATCGCGCCACTACAGTAAAAGCTGCAATGGCAAACTCAATGACTATCCCCACATAACTATAGATAAGAGCCATCTTCTGCCCAGTAATCTTTACCACGCTAACCAACGGCATCACCTCCGGCATCACAATCATCCCACAATCATCATCAACTTCACCATGACCGCCCGTTTTCCCGCCTCCAAAACGCTCATCAAAAAAAAAAAAAAAACAACAAAAAAACAAAAAAAAAAAAACCACTATCATCACCATCCTACAAACACAGGCCAGCATTTAAGAAATAAACACAATCTTCATCACCATTAAAACATTCTCCATCATAACAATAACAGCACCACAAGACGTCGGTTGCCATGGTATTTTTATCTGCTTTCTCTGCCTTTCTGTGAATTCAAGTAACATTTTTTTTCTACACTGCGTTGTAACAATGTAATTCTACGTTAAACCTCACGTTCTATCGACCAGTCTTCTATTGGAATACCATAATCATAAACGCCTGTACGATTTGGAAAAAAAATCATTATCCGGAAATGGTCACATAGGAATGCATTAATGCCTAACACTGGTCAAATAACCAATAACCAACGGACAATTTTCGATTGTTTAATCAATAAATTGACCAAATAGAGATTTGCATTTATTTTTGCGGGTGAAACAGTGAAGCGGGTAATGGATTTTAAATAGAAAACAAAAAATACAAGCACTTAAGCAGACGGTATTTCCTTCTGGATAGTTAAACAAACTGGATAATGTTGTTTCGCTGACAAATTTAATGACATGGAGGGAAAGATTCACAATTTATATAAAAGAGAAGCGGTAATGTTTTTTTCTTAACGCGATCAGCAAATTAGACCATAAAGCCTCATAGACTCTAAAGTTTGAAACATTTAGCTCTTTATTTTCTAAAGTAGACCTTCGACAACGAAAGTATGTATATGCCTTGTTATCTATCTATCTATCTATCTATCTATCTATCTATCTATCTATCTATCTATCTATCTATCGTTGTATTCTCCCTGTTCTCTTCAGATCGCTGTCTGCAATGAAGCGGTGTGGTGATTAAGTAATAGCGCGAGGCTGGAATTTTCATCAATTAACACTTTATTCGGTTACTGTAACTCGGTGTGTGCTTGAAGTGGCCCTCAGAATCCTGTTCCGATACGTGGACCTTACAATCTCCCTTTGATGTGGGAAAAACTGTCCGGCAGTACCTGGGATAGTTGTTTATCACGTACATCACGCCTGAAACCCAGACGCATGTGTAAGATCACCTGATTCCCACCCGCTATTCAGCGGCCAGAGAAAGACCCGAAGACAAACTACTTATTCAATTGTTTTCGTTGATGATCTGGAGTAAATTTCGTGCAGTATCTATCTATCTATCTATCTATCTATCTATCTATCTATCTATCTGTGTTCATATCTATTTCAATCTGTCCAATCTATCTATCTATCTATCTATCTATCTATCTATCTATCTATCTATCTATCTATCTATGTTCATATCTATCTATCTATCTATCTATCTATCTATCTATCTATCTATCTGTGTTCATATCTATTTCAATCTATCTATCTATCTATCTATCCATCTATCTATCTATCTATCTATCTGTGTTCATATATTTCTATCTATCTATCTATCTATCTATCTATCTATCTATCTATCTATCTATCTATCTGTGTTCATATCTATTTCAATCTGTCTATCTATCTATCTATCTATCTATCTATCTATCTATCTATCTATCTATCTATCTATCTATCTATCTATCTATCTATCTATCTATCTATCTGTGTTCATATCTATTTCAATCTATCTATCTATCTATCTATCTATCTATCTATCTATCTATCTATCTATCTGTGTTCATATCTATTTCAATCTATCTATCTATCTATCTATCTATCTATCTATCTATCTATCTATCTATCTATCTATCTGTGTTCATATCTATTTCAATCTGTCCAATCTATCTATCTATCTATCTATCTATCTATCTATCTATCTATCTATCTATGTTCATATCTATCTATCTATCTATCTATCTATCTATCTATCTATCTATCTATCTATCTATCTATCTGTGTTCATATCTATTTCAATCTATCTATCTATCTATCTATCTATCTATCTATCTGTGTTCATATCTATTTCAATCTATCTATCTATCTATCTATCTATCTATCTATCTATCTATCTATCAGGGACGTGCCGTCTAGGTAGGCAAGGTAGGCATTACCTACACTGAATATAGTAGATCAGCAGCTTCATATTCCTTCTCCGGCACAATGTGCACCTAATGCAACAAAATTATGAAGGTTACTCTGATTATTATGCAGAAAAATACAAAATATTTTATTTTTTGTAAATTTTCTACATAAAGATCACATGATGTCTACACTGAGTAAGTACTAACGGCACGTTCCTGCTATTTATCCACACACACACACACACACACACACACACACACACACACACACACATATATATATATATATATATATATATATATATATATATATAGCAGCATGGCCCGGCGTTGCCCGTGCTTGATTAAAAAATCGTACGACTCATATAGCAATCGCTATCACTTGACTTAAAATATTTTTGCCCTTCTTTGCCTTTAAAGGAGTGCCCTTTGCCGTGCTGATGTTGCTACATGCCTTACTTCTTGCCTATCTCACACTGCATTTTTTTTTAGCTCTATGCTAAACATTAAATCTGTTACGAAAAAAGAACTAAACAAAATGAACACAAAACGACCAGCTTTAAAAAAGGACTCGTAACTGGAAAAACCGAATGAAAAAAGAATGTTAACAACAAATACTTTTTCACATCCAACCCAGTTCTGCGGAATCAGAATGAACGTTGAGTTTAAGCAAGCGAATGAGCCAATTGGAGTAAAGTGCCATGCAGATTTCAATTTTTCCCACTTGTGACGAATGCAGCTATTCATATTTTTTGCATGCTAGTTAACATTCGTGTCAGTCAGCTGTTGGCTCTCACGCTGGCCAATAGAATCTTCCTGCCCATTCGTGGCAGCCAGCTATAGGCTCTCACTCTGGCCAGTAGAAAATGGCCGCAAACTACATGAAAACTGCTGTAGAAGCATGAAAAAATCGATTATTTCCACTATCGATGGGAGTTGGGAAATGCAAAAGTCGGTCTTGGCCTTCCCACTAACTTGGAGCATGTGCATGTAAATTTTGGTGCAAGTCCGTCGAAAATCGCAGCCGTGCATTCGTTACACACACACACACACACACACACACACACACACACACACACACACACATCCTGCCTTTTATAGATAGAGCTATATCAATATATATATTTAAAATGATTTTCTCACTGTACACGATTCAAAAGCCACTCGAGGTAGAGTGTTGCAGAGTAAGAGGCTCAGCATGTGGGGAAAATAACGGTTAAACCTAGACTTGAACAGGTTACGATTGTAGTGATCATGAAAGCATTATCTTGGGAGTCGACAAGACAAAACAGCGTTTGAGTAAAAGTTCCTTTACTAACACCGTTCGTCCATTGCGAAGGGCGTTGGTAAAAGGTAATTTTCTCTTAAATTAACTTAATCAAGTTAAATAAATATAAGGATTTTATTTTGCAACATGTATTCATAAACAGGCTTCAAAATAGCGTTAGGCAATTAAAAATTTAAATTTAAGAACGTTCAAAAATATTCTTAAGGTTAACTGAAACTAAAGATAAACTATGGAGGATACTAAGTGATATAATTTAATGCCTGATAAACGAAAGTGTGTAAATGGCGTTAGTAAGAAAGAAATTAAGAAAGAAAGAAAGAAAGAGAATTAATAATTCCTGAATAATATACACTAATATGAAATAAAATTGCAACACACTGAATATGCCTTTTACGTCAGATGTGGTGCACTCGTAATATACCTAGATTATGCAGCAAATGAATATATTTACAAATCATCTATTACAAAATACGGGGTGTAACAATAGACTTTATATTATTCAATTCATCCAATACTATTTCAATGGGAGAAAGGTCAGGAGATTGAGGCGGTCATGTCATAGTTCCAAAAATTTTGTTCCTTTTTTGACTCTAGGTAATAATTTAGAAGATTATTTTCGAACGTTGTTATCAAGAAAGGTGATTTCTTCCAATTATGTGTAAACCAGATGGTATACCATGTCTTTGCAAAATCGAATGATATTTTTCTTTTTTCATGATTCCTTTAACGCGAATCAAATCTCTTGTCCTTTTGGTAATCTCAAAAAGTCAACTGAATGGTTAATGCTGAAAACAAAATATATTTCTCATACAAAATATTCATAAATTAGGAAAATGTATTGTGGATATACGAATCCAAATTTAAACATTTAGGGAGCTTGGAGAAAGACTGAAATAAATGCAAATACGCTACATTTACAGAAATCATTTTTTTTGTACTTAAAAATACAAATATATCTCATTTTAAGGCGTGTTTTTAAAGAAATGTAGTATGTCCCACAACCATTTTGTCTGTAGTGTATCTTGTATTAGTCGAAGCAATTCCACAAAAATTGTAGATAGGCCAATCGAAAAATCGTGTCGGCCAAACAAGATATTGACTAGAATACAGTGTATCACGGGAATGATCCGGTTGGACATTCTTTTCCTGTTGCAGGAATATCAGAAGAACGGGTTGGAAAAATTGCTGGGCATACATGGTGCAGTTCAAAATTAGCTCCACAGAACCAAACGACAGTCAAAACCTATATTATCATACACCATGCTTTCAGAGACTGGACTTCTGTGTCGTTGGCATATATACACTCTGAATCATTCCCTGGTCTTTTTCACACACGCAGACGGTGATCACTTTCATAAAAACAGAAAGTGTTTTCATCACTCAGCACTTTAGAATAGATTTGATCTCCCAGGTAAACATATCGAGACACCACCAGAGACAACCACAACGGCATTGTAGACTAAATTGACGTCTGTTTGTAGACAAACGTGACTGTAACCCTAGTGCAAAAGCATTTTGATTCTATGTTTCTATGAAAACAAACTCATATATCTTATCAAAAGGTGGAATGCAATAAAACGTCAGATATACAAACAGAAAGACAGTCTGGCAGACAAGCAATCACACACACGCACACACACAAACATATATATATATATATATATATATATATATATATATATATATATTTCTTCACAGGTAGAACGACTGTGAGGATCATATATATATATATATATATATATATATTATCATCACAGGTAGAACGACTGTGAGGGTCACCCCCCATATATATATATATATAAACAAGGTAAAACAAATTTACTGTTTGAAAGACACGCATACACATGAAACAACACAAAATAGTAAACAAACACACATACGCATAAGAAACAAACACAATAGCAAACAAGCACCTACACACACACACGAACACACACAGATACACACACACACACACACACACACACACACACACACACACACACACACATATATATATATATATATATATATATATATATATATATATATATATATATTCAGGGTGCGAGAGAAATACTTCCCACATAGACATCCCAGAAATACCTCCAAGACATTAGCTAGATGAAGACACCATTGCCAGTAATGTATTAACATTATGTGGGAGGTGTTTTGGGGTGGTGTATGTGGGAGATATTTTTTCAGACTCTCTCTATTTTTCTCTCCCTCTCTATCTATTTATCTATTTATAATATAAATATTATATATCATCACTATTACTCGAGTTTCACCATGGTTTCATCAGGCTGTATTCATATGTAATTATTTTTATATTTTTTCAGATTCAGCGTTTAAGTGTCATGGAAATTTTTAACACTACCGAATGTATATTTTCGTAAGTGGAATATTGTCCATTTTTTTTTTTAGTGTGTATGTGTTAAGGTGAAATTTCGATTTTTCTTTTTAATAACTGGCAACATTATATTTGTTTGATTCTCATCTGGGTGGAGCCTGTAAATCTTTGTTCTTCCTTTAGAGCTTTTTAGTTTGTCTTATACTCCATTTCGTTTACGGCTTCATTTTTTCTCTTGTTTCCAAAATGTACTTGCATAGGACAAAGATTTTATTATGTTTGCTCAGGTTTAATGATATTTTACAATTGTAATAACGCTGGTTAAATTGACATTTTATAGAACCTGTATGTCATCGGGGTAGGGGTCCCTTCAAATTTAAGCACTGCTTTATAAATAATATTGTTCATTC
>CAHIKZ030005007.1:1302500-1332500 GCA_903632075.3 Acanthosepion pharaonis
CGTTTTTTTTCCCCGAAATTTTTTCTCAGCCAGAATGTTTGTATCATGTCCTATTTTCTTTGGAGAGGGTTGGACTACTTGACCCAGACACGCTAAGCTTGAATGAATACATCGACTTTCAACCAAGGTTTGGCGTTCAGCCTCGTAACGACTCTATGAGCATACCGGTTCACAGAGACTGATTATGATAATAATGATGATGTCTATCTGTAAATTAATCTACCCATCTCTCCGTGATGGAAAGATATGAGACAAGATCAAGTATAATGTGAAATACCATATGTGTGATACAGACAGTTTTAGCAATTGTCCAATTTCCTGGAACTTCTCTTTTGGAATATCCCTGTTAGTACAATATTAATCCTGTCTATAAGAAAGTGATTATATTACCTAATGTGTTTTTTCCGAATAGTTTGTCTCTGTTAACTTGAATATTTCGTTCAGTAAACAGTGGCGAGGAGAAGAAATGTAAAACTTAGCCAAAAATTCTATTTGCTCAGTGTTTACAAATAAAATTTAAAGTTTCAAAAATAGACATTTAATTCTACATGTCACCTTCTTCTTCTTCTTCTTCTTCATCTTTTGCAGGAGATGGGTGATCATAGCTCTCCAAATTTTTTTGCTTCTTGTAGCACTTAATATATTATGTCGTTTTGCTACATTACCTATTTCCTGTTTTGCCAGCCATTTACACTAATTTGTTAGGTAGGTTATGAACTATCCTTTTTGCTTTCAATATGCGATGTGAGTGTCAATTTCTCCAACACATCTTACCTCAGTCCATGCCTTAGAAATGTCAACTGCCACCTTCTGATTCTAAGTATAAATGTCATTTTCGTTTCTAATTTATCTAAAACTTTGTCGTATTCTCAGCATCGCATCTCTGTCGCCTCAAGTTTCTTATTCATCTCTCATGATATTGTCCAGCATTCACTGACATGTAGGAGGACTGATATTACATAACATTCCAGTCTTGTTTTCTTTGTTTCTAACAGAATTTTCCTGGTCCTTTATACTTTGCTTAGCTTTTGGAAGTTATTTTCCCTATCTCAATGCGCCTTCGGATTTCGATGTCACATTTTCCGTCCTCAGTGAAAAAAACTTCCTAGATATATAAATGTTTGTACTTGCTTAATGTTGGTAACTCCAATGTTTAATTCTCATCTAGGTTTGTTCTATTTGATGACCACCATAGATTCTCTTTCCTTAGTATTGATGTTTAGTTTTTTTCTTCTCGATTTCCATTACTGCCTCCTGTATTTATTCTTGTTAAATACTCGTTGGATTTTGGTAGATCAAATTTGTAAGTTGCATGTTAGGCTGTTCCATTTAAGAACAACCATACATGTTGCCTTTTTACAATTGATGTTTAGTCCTTTTGCTAACAATCAGGCATTTTGTCTTCTTGCAGTTGATGTTTAATCCTTTCTTCTCGATTTCCTTCACTAACTTCTGTAGGAATTTTTCTAGTTTCCTTGGTTTGTTCTATTTGATGACCACCATAGATTCTGTTTCCTTGGTATTGACGTTTAGTTTTTTCTTCTAGTTTTCCATTACTGCCTTCTGTACTTATTCTTGTTAAATACTTACTGGATTTTGGTAGGTCCAATTTGTAAGTTGCATGTTAGGCTGTTCCATTTAAGCACAAATATACATGTTACCTTTTTTCAATCGATGTTTATTCCTTTTTTTCACCACTTTTCTTCTCTATCATCTATAGGAGTTCGTGTCGTTTCCTTTTTGTGTCTGCTATCAACACTCATCCGATGACACTCATCCGCATATCTTGTGTTGTTAAGATTGTGACTGCCAATAAAGAATACTGTTAGGACTACAAATTCTTTCATGACTGCTTACGCCTGAAAGTATATTTTCAAATATTTACACATTCTTAATACAAATTGAGTAAACCGATTTACTTTTACCTATTTGGATTATTTATTTTTTTTGCGCGCCACTTATACGATGAAATCCCAGATAAAACTAACACCATCACCAACGTAGTAGATTTGCTGGTAGTAGTTCGTGTTCATACTATTTTCTATATGTGATAGGTTATAATATTAGTACATATTCTATGAATGCGCTGCCATGCTAAATCACTTACGCGTTTAAATTCATTTGGTGCTAGAATAGACAAGTCCAATAAAAGATTATCGTCTCCTCAATGTGTGAACATAAGTGACATTTTGGATATCTTTCGTTCCTTAGAATCCGTTCCATTAATCATCAATATGTAGGATTAACCCTTCAGTTTCAGGAGTGAATTCATGAAAAATGACCTATTAACGTTTCATTATCACCGTCAGTCAGGATGAATGGTTTTACTCACAAAGAGGCTCCTTACTTAGAACGTCAATTGTGACTCAAATTCATTCCAAGTGCTTGTCATATCTACGGTACATTGCGAAAGATGCTGGGAAAATATTCGTCTGCGAATAATATTCCATTAAATTACCCGTCTACTTTTGCCATGACCTTTCTTTACACGAGTCACATCAGACGAAAAATGGAATATTGCTGACTCATCATGGCTGCAGCAGCCCAGTTCTCTCTTTCCAGTAATGACAATTCAAAAGCGTTAGCACGGTCTTGTGGGAAAGGAATTATTTCACGCTCTACAGAACCTACAACGTCGCAAGCTTTATACTACTCTATAGCTTTTTTAATGGAAAACGTTCTAATAAACACCATTACTTAGTTTCACTAGTTCTCACCTTCAGATCGGATCTTCACAGCGAGGACCAGTCATGCTATGTACACAGGATCGAATCATGTTCATTCTTATCGTATTCTATTGATAAGAAGGAAGTTCTATTCGAACAGCTTCTCCCACTACATTGTGAAACAAGCTCTCGACACTGTACTTCTCGGATCACTTTAAATTACCGCTATTATCTATCCTACATAATCTGCAATTCTTACCTCATGAGGAGGCTGTGCATACGACAAAACATTGAGTGGCTCTGTGACGTTGTAACTGGTGCAAAATTGGGCAAAAAAGTAATGAATCAGATCTATGTTAGATGCAAACAAGGAAATGGTTGGTAACGAAATCAAGAAAGACGAAAATTTAAATATCTGGGAAGTGTTTTTAACATATCTCGGGAAATGTGGCACTGAAATCCGAAGACGTATTGAAATAGCGAAAGATGCCTTATACGTTTACATTATTTACATTGTTCGGACTGTTGTCCCCCTCTTTATTGTCATATTCACGTCGTTTCGGCAGTTATAAGCTCCGGCCTTCTTCAAGTGATTGGAATTTCGAACTGAACCCTTTATTTCGTACACCGGGGTAGATAGTCTCAGTTATCTCCCTTTAACTCAACTCTCCAAGGTTTTTGTTCACCACTGCCGTAGGCAAGTATTGAACTCACAACTCTTTGGGTGAAGTCACTGGATCCAACCAACTCTTTTATCAACTGGGCCTTGAGGACAATAAAGACAATAAAGATGAAGACAACAGTTCGAACAATATAAATAATGTAAATTATTACAATACCTCATCTCAGAAATATATACAGATGCCTTACAAATGTTAAGCACATTATTGAGAAGCAAGAAGATTTTGGTGGGACCATTGACACATAGTGAGGAAAGAAGGCTTGGCGAATTTGACAATCATAGGGTAGACTGAGAGTAAGAAGGACATAAGAAATCAACACATAGCCTTGTGTAAATGGCTGGCCGAACAGCGAGTGAAAAGGACAGGGAAAATAAAAAAAAATTACTAAGAGCTACAAGGGATAGAAAGCTGTGGAGAGCCTTGGTTACCGACTTCCTCAAAGGACACGGCATATAGAAGAGGGCTTACGGGCATATCGTCTTGGAACATCGGTTCCTGTACGATTACCCAATTTAAGCAATGTCGAGCTTAGTCACTAATAGATGGCTGAGCCCTTGGGAATACCAAGAGGTGCAAACTTTAATGTACAGGTGGTGTAATGAATAATGGCCCAGAATTGTTAATCGGAGAGCCGAGTATGAATTTCAGTTGTGTTCGTTATATTGACTTACGCGCGCTTGGGAAAAGGATTAATTAGTAAGACGTATCACTAAATCAATATTATCTCCAAAAAATTCTTACAATCTAAAAATATTTTCCGGCTTTAAATAACTTACAAAGTGTATATAAGCTGTAGAAAACAAACCGATAAATCAATAAAAATCATATAGAAGAAAATGTCTTCACTTGGACAAAAGTAGGCTGGGTTTCGTGCGGGCTTTGAGTTAAAAAAAAAGTTAAACTATTTCGCTTATATTTTTTTCTTCTTCTTCTGGAACCCTAGTAATAAATAAATATTTTCATTTTTCAATACAGTAGAAAAAATGTTATTAGCTCTTGATATTTATAAGTTTGTATAGAATGAAATCTTGAAATTTCAGACGTTCAGTTTCTATTTCTAGTTATTTTCTCTGGTCGTTTTCAAAACTAAATCGTAATTTCCGAATACAATTATCTGCGTTTCTGGAAGCTGAACACAAAATAATTGTCATTACAGAAAATTTCTCAGTTTTCTTTTTGCTTCTTATTGAGTCAAACGTAATTTCCGTTTTGGGGAACCAATTGTAATGACGTAATGAATGTATCACTGTAACTACTAACCATACATAGAAGTTATGGATAGCGGCTCGGATTGAGGAATCAAAGATTCCAGTCGAATCCATTACATTCACTTACGTGGGAAAGGTATGAATCCTCTTCTCCCCTCAGCTATGGATAAATAGCAGGACAGACCGGGTTCTATAGCCTTTGATTATTTTGCTTTAGAAATAAGAGTTCTATTTATCACTGATGAAGCATAAATACTCTTTACTGTTAAGACATTTAAATAGACTACATTTCACGGTGGAGTAATGGATAGCGGCTTGGATT
Organism: Acanthosepion pharaonis; assembly: GCA_903632075.3. Classification (NCBI taxonomy): domain Eukaryota; kingdom Metazoa; phylum Mollusca; class Cephalopoda; order Sepiida; family Sepiidae; genus Acanthosepion; species Acanthosepion pharaonis. The sequence goes on from CAHIKZ030005007.1 coordinate 1,307,380, forward strand.
GAGGAATCAGAGATTCCAGTCGAATCTGTTACATTCACTTACGTGCTAATTCCCTTGGGAAAGGTATGAATCCTCTTCTTCTCCCCCAGCTATGGGTAAATATCAGGACAGACCAGGTTCTATAGCCTTGGATAACAACGGGTTTACCGCAGAAAGAAATGGCAACCTACTGAGGGAAAAATTCTGCCTCGTCAGTCATGTATCGAAAGATACATGATCGTCTAAGCGTGTATCAGGCATGACACATAACTGACTGATTCGTTTTCTAAGATTATCAACATTTTGTAGGCTATTTAAAGTCATTTTTATATTGTAAGATTTTTTTTTGAGATAATGACGAAAATTTTATTAATTAACATTAATAGATAGAGGCGAAGAAGAGGTTGATACCTTTCTCAAGACTAGTTGCGCGTAAATAAATATAACGAGACCAGCTGGAATTGAAACTCGGCTCTCCGATTAACAATTCCGTGCCATCATTCATTACAACATCTGCACATCCAAGCTTGCAGTATATGGTATTCCCAAGCGGTCACGCAGCTTATCGTCGGCTATCGTAAAGAAACCGGTGTTTCAACGTTATATGGCCGTAAACCACTAAATTAGGAGTACATATCGACACCTTCTGTTGGCTTGAACTTCGTTCTTCTTTTTATCTTCCTCCATTCTTATTTTTATCCTTTCATCTACCCACCCTATACTCAGTCTTTTCCCTTATACTCTCTGTAGTCCCTTGCGTACTAGTGGTACTCCTGCCTTGCTTGGGGTGAATTGCTTAAAGAAATAACATTAACATACCACAGGTTATACACAGCAGTAGAAGCGTACACTGTGGATTAATATCTTCTTTTACAACATTGAAATAACCCGTTCTTTAAAGCATAATTCAACGCAAAAGATAATGGACGGCTAGCATAAATAACCAGAACCAACCCGGAAGGCTTAGCTCCATAGAAGAAAGTGAACGTTGTTCGTGTGGTGAGAACGCCGGGACAGTATTCATTTAGATTTGTTAAAACGCAATGAAGCATTAATACGTCCAGTAGGTGCTATGTGTCCACAAAAACTCTGGTCGAAAAGCGCCCTGGGTTCGTCAATAGGAAACATCTTCTCATCGGTGACAACTCAAAGTGACATGCAGCAAGAATAAGAAAAAAAAATTGGAAATCGATTGTGTTACAGAATGCGGAAGCTGGGCCAGGATGGCAACCGATTAGTCAGAATACCTTGTAGGCGTGGAATTCTGCCATTGATGGATTTCCTTTGTGTAAGTTTTGGATATAAAACCAAAGAGCTGAAAGAATTTTAAAGGCGTCACACTATTTCTGCATGCAGATTCCTTAGAGAGGCTAGTTACACCTGGCAGAATGCTATGCCAAAGTGTCGGTGAGCCTTCCCCTGAAAATCTTTTTCCCGATTCCTCCTATAATCAATACTACCACATCTGTTCTTTACGTATTGTCTTCCATTAATACTGTCTATGAAGTGCCATTGTGTTCTGAAGGCCTGAATCAAGTTGCGACACCGAACGCAACATTTTCTTTGTACTACCCTAACCCTAACCCGACATATGCACCTGACTTTGCAACGAATAGTTATACCATTTTTCGACCGCAGAAAAATGTTTTATTAGGGGGAAATCTAATGAAAAATATGATTCAAGAGTCCGTAAAAAAGTATTTTTTTTACGACAGAGTCTGTGGAATCTTAATCAAAAGTGGTAATAAATCATTATAAATAATACTAAATTCGTATGCAATGTAGTTGAATGAAGTTGATAAACAAAACATGCGATTATTTTTATCTCAATTTTGTATTTCAAGAATATATAATTTCTTTGCAAGAACATACTTTCAAGTAAAAATGATATGAGTGTTTTGTATGTTATAGGCCGGTACGTTATCAGTGATATCAGTTTTGAGGTGTACATAATGATTGAAGTTAACCATTCTAGGCTTTCATTTTTTGGGATATTGGTTGCATTTTAAAATAGAGGTGCGATTGATAAATTACGCAAAAATGAAAGTAACACTGATATCTCACTGTAATATATATATATATATATATATATATATATATATATATATATATAATATAAAGGTATATTTATTGAATATTCGCTTCATATTCGCATCATTGACTTCAGCCACAGCTTCCAGACGACTTCGGAATCTCCTGCAACTCTTCTGGAGAGTCTCTTTCATTAAGTTCGTGAATGCTGCCATAATACTTGCCTTCAATTCATCTTTGGTGTTACAAGAAGTTTTGTTGGTCTCTCGGTCAACTGTAACTCTCACATAATAATCAAGTCGGTACAGTCTAGGGTGTTAAGTGGCCAGATATAGGGGGTGGTGTGGTCGCAGAAATTGGCTGACAGCCATGACTGGCTTCTCCTGTGTGTGTGACATGGTGCAGAGTCCTGTTGCCAGACATAGGAACTTTCAGCAGTCACTCACTTGCCCTAATTCAGCACCACCTCCTCAACGCCTTTGATATAAGGCCTTCGTGTTTTGTCTGAGGTCCTCAGCAAAAATTCGGGAGGTCTTTTCTTACCAGAAGGATCAGAGTGGGTTTTCCAAGGTGCCGTACATTCGTAATCACCAATAGACTAATCCAACTCTTTCCGAATCCTGTGTACTGTCCTCGGGTTGGTATCCTAGCTTCCGGCGCGAATGCCAAGCAGTACAGCATGACGTTTTCAATTACTTGAGGAGTGAATTGCGTCATGAAGCTCTTTTTCGCATAGATGGTGCTCAACTAACCCTACTCTACTGTGAAGTCGACCAAATCAAAAACGAACAACGCGCATGCGCCAAATAAAAATAAATATTAATTGGCGACAATTTACCCATCGCACAGTGTAGATCTAGTAATTTTTTTTTAATGCATTGATAGAAAATCATTTAATCAGAAGTAAGGTTAAACCGAAATCTTTTGTCATATACTTAGTCTTGTCAGACCGAGACTTTCCTATTGATGTCATGCATGGTGCGAAACCAATTCAGAAATATCTAAACTATAAGCTCTATACAACCGCCTTACAGTTAAAAATAGTTTCAGGAGAAAATGCATCTTTCGATACATAACTGACGAGGCAGATTTTTTCCCGTAATAGGTTGCCATTTCTTTCTGTGGTAGAAAATGAACTAGTTGCTATCCAAGGTTATAGACCCTGTTCTGTCCTGCTATTTATCCATAAGGTATTAGCACGTAAGGGAATGTAATGGATTCGACTAGAATTCGAACTAAACCCTCTGATTCCTCAATCCGAGTCGCTAACCATTCCGCCACCGTGCCTCCTTGCAGTACAGTATCATAAACAAAGAATTGTACCAAGAGAAACAAATTCACTTGAAGCTTTTTCAAAAGCAGTAACAGCTAAAATGGATCTCATATGTATCTCGAAGAGAAAATAATGACATAGATAAAGATCTTGACAATACATAATTCTTCAAGCCGAGTAAGGACCCCATCAATACTGCTAAGTTCGATAATTGGTCTTGAGAAACGTATTTTTTTAGAAAAAATTCTTTTAAGAGAAATCTATCTACCATCTATATTTCTCATGTTGTCTGTCTGTGTAGCTGTCGTGGGCGTTGTTACCTCGCCCGGGCCGCATTTCTCACCCGATTTCGATGCGGTTTTCAACACAAGTTTGCAAATGGCTGCCGTAAGGACATGACGGAGCCCGATTTTTGAGTTCGGAATCAGGTTCCGAAAAAATCGATAATCGAAAAAATCGATAATCGAAAAAATTCTGCTTACGGAAGGAATGATCGCATTTCAACCAAATTTGACACCCTCTTAGAGTCTACCATTAGAAGTGTTGTCCAGAAGTTTCATGACCACGGACCCCTAAACAGCGCGGAAAATCGATAAAACCCCAAAACAGAGACGCCCAGATTGCGTCTGAACCGTATGTCGGTTTTTAGCGAAAACCGAGCGGATTTATGAAGAGGCCATTGGGAGTTATCATGTGGAGTTTCAACTCTGAGCACCCCCCCAAACAGAGTGCCAATCGACAATCGGTCAACCCTTAAAAATGTATTTCCTTTTTTTTAAAATCTGATCGTATTGTGTTTATTTTGTTTAGTTCTTTTTTTCGTAACAAATTTAATGTTTACTATAGAGCTTAGAAAAAGTTGGCAGTGTGAGATAGGCAAGAAGTAAGGCATGTAACAACATCAGCACGGCAAAGGGCACTCCTATAAAGGCAAGGAAGGGCAAAAATATTTTAAGTCAAGTAATAGCGATTTCTGTATTAGTCGTACTATTTTTGAATCAAGCACGGGCAACGCCAGGCCATGCTGCTAGTATTTTATAAAGTTAAACCGACAGTAGTACCGGCTGCTTGGTTAATGAATGCCGAATGTTTCCTTATAAGGAAACGGTTTGTATTACCATTATCGTTCTTGGGGGTTTTCATATTTTTGTTTACAGTGTTGTTTCTTATTTATCATCCATGAAGGTACCTTTCTCGTCGATTAGCTCTCTAGATTTCTGTTCGTTCTTCTTAATCCAATCGGCGCTAATCTTGTTTCCACATATCTTTTTCTAGAACTTTCTCACTTCTTCGTTTCATAGCGTTTCTTTTATTTCCTATTGTGTTTTTCAGTTTTTCTATTTCACTCTAGAGTTTTCCCCTGATAGTTCTGCAAATGTTTGTTTTAGTTTATAAAAGACATTTCTTTTTCATATCACACTTCTCCTTCTGCTTTTAGTTGGATTGGTGAGTTTAGAACCATTTTTACTTTTAGTACGATTTTTAATATTACATTTTCGATTCCTTTTAAACAATCCGTTTCCCTCATTTATTTACATCGATATGTCGGGTCCTTCCTGCAGAATTTCAATCTCTTTTCCTCTCTTGGTTTAGGCTTGTTTCTAGCGTTAACTTTTTGTTTTTCTAGGTTTTTGCATTGAATACAGTTGGAATTGCCACATTTAGTAGAGTTAAATTTTTAAAAAAAAATCTTTAATTGCTTTTATCGATATGCAAAAAATGGTTTTCGTTTTTTTATCGACTACATTTTATCCAATTCTACACTTCCATCTTATTTTGTTAATTTTGATAGTTCACTAATGCTGTTTGCTTTAATTTCATCAACATCAACGTTATTTAAGTTTTTCATTTCGTTGGATCTTTTTCTTATTTATTTTTGTAATTGTTTACTAGCTTCTCACTTACATGCCGATTCTTTACATCGACTTGGATTCTTGTATGACCCGCATTTTATTTTTGACAGATTCAATAATTCTGATCCATTACAAACACCTCTCGCTTAACGGATGCATCTGCCGCGTTCTCTCATGGCATAGGCTTATCATGGCTCTCCACAACCTCCTGCCCATTGTAGCGCTTAATACACTCTGTCTTTCTGCTATTTATCCCAAACCCTGTTCCGCTAACCATTTACTCAAACTCACTATGTCATGCTCTTTTTTCCTGTCTTCCTCTTGATTTCAATCTGACCTGCGAGAATCAGATTTTCCAAGTCCTGTTGGTAGATAGTTTTCTTAACTACCTAAAGAAGCCATTCGCTTGATGCTATTTTCAATCATTAATCTGACGAAAGAGTGGCTTTTTCTTGATTTCCTCTTTACTTCAGTTTGACCTGCGGGTATCAGATTTTCCAAGTCCTGTTTGTAGATAGTTTTCTTTACCACCTAAAGAAGCCATTCGCTTGATGCTATTTTTAATCATTAATCTGACGAAAGAGTGGTATATAGATAACAGGTTAAAAAATTCTACGTTATTCCCGATATGAACACTACTTTTTAAGTACATGACATGAGAGTTTTCGCAGTATCTTACAGTGGCGGGATAAAAAGGAACCCTAAAGTAACCTATACTGTTATTAATTTCATTATGTTTTATACGAAGAATGTTATAGATGATCTATACAACGAACTATTTAGTGTTTCTGTCAGTCAGTTATGTGCTATAAATGATACACATTTGGGTGGCCATGTCTCTTTCGACTCATTATTGATTAGGAAGAATATTTTTCCACAATAAGTTACCGTTTCTTTCTGTGGTAGACTGTTTGCTAACCAAGACTATAGGAACCAGTCTCTCACGCTATTCATCCCGTAGCTGGGAGGCGAAGAGATGTATTCATACCTTTTCCAAGAGTATTTCCACTTAAGTGAATATAATAAACCCGAATGAAATTCAAACTCAAATAAAAGATTTCTCATTACAACATACATCCTGGGTGGGAAAGAGATGCGTTCATACATTTTCTAAGGGAATTTAGTGTTTAGAATGTATTGCTCCAACATTAGACTAAAAGAATTTGATTAGGTACGACACGAAGATATATTTGAGCTGTTAGGATAACTTGATTTATTCGGGAAAGAAATTAGACTAATCTAGAACATTTCGTAAGAACAAACCGCCTGTATGCAGACAGAAAATGAATTGAGCAACGACACAAAGAAAAAAGGGGCGTAAGACAAGCATGTGTCTTCTTGCCGAATCTATGTAATCTATACAGTGAGGTCATACCTAAGAGAACTAGAGGTCCTACCAGGATTTATCGGCGATCACAATATGAACAACACAAGATACGCAGATGACATTCTCTTGATAGCAGACACAGAAAGAAAATTGCACAGGTTTCTAGACGAAGTAGTTAGGAAAGCGAGAAGAAAGGACTAATAATCAATTTCAAGAAGACAATCTATGAAAGATGGAAGCTAAAAATTGGAGTCGACAAAATCAAGTAATTTCTGTCTGAATTTCTAGGATGAGGAGTTATCATTATTTACATTACTTACATTCAACTTATTGTCCACATCTTTGTTTCTGTCACAACGATCGGTCGTTGTTTAACCCCCCACCCCCCGTTTACATCGAATTTATCTAGATTCGGATAACCTATAGGGTATTCTGGACTGAACGCTTTATTTAATCTACGGGAGTAAACTGTTCTTGTTCCACTGAACATTTCTAGGTATATCTGAGATGAGGTATTGTAATTATATACATTATTCACATTGTTCGGAATGTTGTCCTCGTCTTTATTTCACCTCCCCGCACCAAAAAAAATAAATAAAAAATGAAAAAGTTGGTTGGATCCAGTGACTTGACCGAAAGACTTGTGAGTTCAATACTTGGCTACTGCAGTGATGAACAGAAAATTGGAGAGTTGAGTTAAAGGAAGATAACTGAGACATCTGGAAGAGGCATGACATGCTGAACTAGAACAACTTACCCCGGTAGACGAAATAAGGGATTCAGGCCGAAATTTTAATCTCCTGATGAAGGCCAGGGCGTACAACGACCGAAACGTTGTGAATATGGCAGTAAATATGACAACAGTCTGAACCATTTAAATAATATAAATGTCTAGGGGTATCTCGGCTAGTTCTTATTTTTAGTATTAACCAACTATTGAGGCCCTGAGTTTAAGTACACACTATCGGGAACGCAAAATTACTATATCACCAATTTCACGAACCAACCAATAAGCTTTTGTTCTGTAGGACAATTCTCTGTGGAGAACGTGGATCTTTAAACCTAACCTGCCTGCTGATGAGTGCTTATGCTTGACTCTAAAGTTTGTCACGCTTGACTGTGTTCACGGATTCAGTTAAGTAGAGCATTTTTTCTATATATGAAGTATTGCAACATATGATGAAAAATGTAAAATAAAAATTCAAATTCGCATTAGAATACTGCCTTATAGAAGCTAAACAAAGTATTAAGAAACATAAATTTTTTATTGTAAAGAAAGGTGAGAGTAATCAAGTGTTATGTACAAAAAATCCTTTTATATGTCAGTGGATGCCAGAGCATTTCCTCAAAGATGAAGAGGAAAGTTAAAGCCAAAGAGATGTTATTTCACAAAAGTATGCTTAGAATACACTAAATTGAATAGGTTAGCGTTCTAGCATACCTACAGACGCTAATGGGCATGTGCCCATTCACATAAATGCAGTAGTAAATACTGTATGTTGGTCTGCAGCTGGAGATAAATCTCCAGTTGTGCTGGTCAAACTCTCTGCCTCCGAGCAGAGAAAATCCCCAGACGAGACTGTCACGAAGGGCAGAGTCTCGTCTCGGGAAACAGCTACCCGACCCAGTTTTATTCGGGGCCTACAGGGAATTTTTGGACGAGCCCATGGGCTCGGGTACCCACCATTAAATTCGGCGTTGTGCCACATCTGACCGCGTGGGGCTGTAGGTAGATATGATAGAGTTGTAGATTCGTCTCTAGATGTGCTGATCAAACTCTCTGCCTCCGAGCAGAGAAAATCCCCAGACGAGACTGTCTCGAAGGGCAGAGTCTCATCCTGGGAAACAGCTATCCGACCAAGTTTTATACAGGGTCTACAGAGAATTTATTGTCGAGTCTACGGGCTCGGATACCCCACATTAAATTCGGCCTTGTGCGGCCGTTGGTAGATATCATAGAGTGGGAGATTTATTGTGGAATTGACTTGACACACTTCTAGGAGGTTGACTACTTCTACGCGCTGCTGGAGAATCTTATATATGTTGTTCTTGTCCTAACTATTATCGTTCCTTACCAACCTTTGTTTCATTATTCTATTCAATAACCTTCCCTCGGTTACAACAGTAAGCAATAAAGAAGTTCTAAGAAAAAGAAAAAGAACACATCCACATAGAATTAGAAAAGAGCTATTAAAATCTCTAGAACGCCTAATGAGAACAGAGTGGTTGGAAAATATGATACTCACAGGACATATTTCAGATATGAGCTTAGAGGAAAACTGTAAATAAATTAGCAAGCGAGATTGAATCATTGTACATAGACTCTGTGGAGAGTAAGGGAGACACAAACCGGTTTAAGTTACAGAACGTTGTGGAGAGCGATGGTCGTCCTGATCCTTAAAAGACACAGCACTTTAAAGAACAAGGGAAAGAAGAAGAACGATAAGGCGCTCCCGTATGTTTCGATGTGGTTGTAATAGTAATAATATTGTTGGAATCTGTCATTTCTTATTATCGCTGACATTGCTTTATAATCTGCCCACGTCCGTATGCGATCAGGTGTCGTTAATGTTCTGCCAGCTCATATAAAACGATCCTAATGATATGCTGAGCGCATTTTGGACAGCTTAGTTTCAATTAAGTCGGTCCCACTCCTAGTTGTGGACAAATCATTTTATTTTTAGATACTATAATCATTTTCATGATGAGAATTTTACCTTACACCATTATATCATAGTGATCAGGTTCACACGTCGTAAATACTCATCTTTATTAAACATAATGCACTTTTAAGATCTTAACTTCCTTACAGTGTAGAAGTTTTCAAATACAGGAAGTCTTTTATAAGATGACGGAAAATGGGAACAACGATATCAAAAAGCTTATCAAAAAAATACCTTTCAAGGGTCTAAACACACTAAAACTTTAATTAAAGACAAATAAAAGAGAGCTTGAATGTTATATAATAACAATCCTACGATATTTTTAATCATTACACTCGAAGCAAGGCGTTAAAGCCACTAGAACGCAGTGGGTTACAGGGAGTGAAAGAAAAAGAGAAGGGGAACACTGAGGGTGGAGAAAATTGAGGAAAGAACAAAAAAAAAAAATAAAAGACAGAAGATTTTCGTTATCAGGGAAACAGGAAATGGAAGGGAGTTTCACAGGCGGGAAGTGCGAGAAGAGAAATTGCTGGAGTAGAAGTGGCCTTTTGCATCGAGCTAGTTCAACAGTATAACTGCAAGACCTAGTTGCCAGTCTAGTAGCACGCATAAATTCTTGTAGTCGGTGCCCTAGGGAAAAAAAAGGCTCATAAAAGATATTTGTAGAAAAGACAGAGGGGAGCCACGTCACGTCGGTGAGAAAGATGAAAGATGCCTGGTCAGAATCTATTTCGTTACAGACCCTTATTTGGAATTTTATCAAGAATCTCATGCTATATGGTACTGGATAATTTTCTCACGGATAAAGAAAAGATTTCTTGTGACAGACATGTGGTTCTACAGAAGGATAATCAGAATGCCATGGACGCAGTATATGTACAAGGAGGAAATTATAAGAACATTTAAATAAAAACGACGATTATGCATATCATAAGGAGAGAAATGAAATTTCAGGGTGGCATCGTGAAAATTGATTTGTTTTTTTTTTGGTTTTTTTTTTTACATCTTATCGGCTTTTTGCAGATTTAAAGCCAGAATATAATTTTAGATTGTTTGGAGATAATAATAATTAGTGATAGAAATCCTAATAATTAACCCATAACTGAGTTAAGATTCATACTTTTCACAATGCTATTTGGACATAAGCGAATGTAAAGAACCTGATTGGACCTGGTACGGCTTCCGATTTCCAGTTCCGAGTCGTCATCCCTTAAACCATATGTACATCCAAACTTATAGCAACTGGTATTCTTAAGCGGTTACGGGCTCGACATTGCTCTAACGTCAGTCATCCCACTGTGTCTTAATGTGATATGTCTACATTATGAGAAAGGAAAGCCTGGAAAATATAACACTCTCAAGGCATGCCGCTACGATCAAATCACACTTAAAACACCAGGAACTGTAGGCAACCTCCAACAATCCGAAATATTTTTCAGGTTTAAATAACCTACAAAGGGTTGATAAGCCGTAAAAAACAAACTAGTTAAGCATTCACATAACATACTGGAAGGAGGGTAAAGAGAAACAGTGAGTAACGTAGTTAACATGCTTGTGTAAATAGGTGACAGGTTTGAGCGTAAGGAGGATAGTAAAAAAAAATACAGAGCTACAAAAAATAGAATGTTGTGGAGAGCCTTGATCATCCATGACCTAAGTGGACACATCATCTTTTAAATCGTAAGGTTAGCGGTTTTATTTCCATCGTTTAGCATTTCTTTTTAATTCTATTATTTTTCTTATTATTATTTTGGCTCTACACCTCTTTAATCCACTTGATCTGTGTAATCCCAAGTAAAATTAATGGATTAATTAGGCGTTTTTTTCACTCGCTGTAACGATACAAAATGTCACAACAAATTCAAAACAAATATAGTAATCCACTGAAAATGATTTTGCCATCGAAATACATTATAACATTTAAATACTAACTGTTTATATAACCCGTGATGTCACGAGTAGAGCTTACTAAAGAAATTCGCTCCTATATTTAACTTTCAGTTTCGAATAGATAAGCTGCAACAATTATGCTTTTAGTTATTTATTTGATAAAAATCCACCGAGACATCATTATTCACCACACCGATTTTATTAACTATTTTTGTATTAAATTTGATTAAATATAGATGAAATGCTCCGTCCTAGAAAACCCACAGTATAAAGTCGAGCGGGAGAAAACATTGCTTGAATATTTGATAAAACTGGTGACTGGAATAATGATGTTATGGTTTGATTTTTCTCCAAAAAAAGGAGTAAACATTGGCACGTGGATTGTTTGAAACTTAAAGTTACATAGGGAGATTCCTCTCGCTATGTCGTACCTTCTTAAGAATCTTTTCCTAAGCCAAAATTGCGTAAATCGAATAGGTAATTATGATTATATGACAAAAAGGTTTTGAACGTTCCCTGATAAAAAAGAAAATACTCTAGCGTGAGATTTTCACTTCGATTTATAGTGATGTTATAATTGCAATGAGGAAGGTAAAATATGTTTGTGAGCCAACCGGAGCCTCTGCTCGCCACTAGTAAGCATCAGAAGATTGTATAGTTTGGCCAGAGTCACAAGGTATAACAGCGTCTGCAAGATCCTCATATAAGACACTGTTAAAGCGGACGCAAACGGAGACAGCAACGAACGAACTGGCCAAGCAATATCAAAAAGTGGACGGCCATGACAATGACAAGACCAACAGATCATCCTGGAGGAGGTTGACTGTTTCTTCTCCCTTTAGTTCCCATTGACGATTTAAGCAATCAAGGGACAGTTGATGATGATGATGATGTTGCTGCTGATGATATTAAATGCATCGAAGATAACGCAGTTGAGGATTCTAGGGCACATAACGAGGAGGGAGGGCTTGGAAAATCTGATACCCACAGGACAGAGAGAAGACAAGAGAGACAGAGGACAAGAACAAGTGAGATTTAGTAAATGGATGGCGGAACAGGGTATAGCAAAAAAAAAACAAAAAACAAAAAAAAAAAAACAAAACAAAGCAGAAAGACAACATTTATTAAGAGATACAAGAGACAAGAAGTTGTGGAGAGCCATGATCGGCTACGTTCTGAGAGGACACGCCACATAAAAAAAGAAGAGGCTAAAACGTCAAACAGCGTATCGCTTTTATAGCTTCTTACACCAGCAACAGCAGACGACAAATCTCGAACTTCGACATCCAAGTGTCTGGAAACGTTGAAATATTTCCCCGTATAAACTATCAGGGCTACCCTATATTGCCCGTGTATAATATCTAGACAAGACCAGTAAAGTACAAAGTCATGGTGAACAATATTATTTGGAGTTTAACTATATTCTGCAATTTATTTAAATATGTTGCACAAGAAGATTCACGGCTCGGACTGCTGAATCGGAGAGCCGAGTTCGAATTCAAGTCGAATCCATTACATTCACTTACGTACTAATACCCTTGGGAAAGGTATGAATTCTCTTTCCAAACCCAGCTATTGGTAAATTAGAGAACAGACCATGGATGGCAACTTGTCTACCGAAGAAAGAAATGGTAACCTACTGCGGGAAAAAATCTGCCGAGTCAGTCATATATCGAAATACGCATGATCGCCTCAGCGGGTATCACGCATGACACATACCTGCCTGACTGGTCCTGCCCTGGTAATAGCAATAAACAAATTCAGAATCAACAATATTTTTTTAATATTTCCATTTTCAATTTAATTTGATATTTTGCCACTGTTTATTTTTAAAATATTTGAATTGGTTTGTGCGTGTAAATAGACAGGAATTTTTGTTAAAATTTTAGCGTTTTTTATATTTGCGTTTTTAAAACAACAACAGACAAACAAATAATTTATTAATAATAAATTTAGAAGACAATTTTATTTATTGAACAAGAAATATTAAATATTCCACAATAAATTCACTTCTTATTCATTTATGAATATTACCACTGTTTATTTTAAAAAAATAATTGAATGCCGTCGATTTTAAATAAGAAATACGAAAATGACGGCATAATTTTTGCTGTGTCAAAGTACGTCACAAAGAACTGCTTGAACTGCTAGGTAACCTTGACATATTTGGGAAGGACATTAGAATAAGCCAGAACCTATACTGGTAGCAAACCACATGCACACAGAGTGAAAATGAATTCAGTAAATGTACAAAAGTAGAAAGAAGTTTAATACAAGTTTGTGTCTTCTCAACGGACTTATTCAATCTGTGGAGTGAGGCGATTCGATGAAAATTAGATAGATATAAGTCCTACAAGGATTCATTGTTGGCGGTTGCAATCTTGACAGCAAAGGATATGCAGATCAGACAGTTTTGATAGCAGACACGAAAAGAAAACCACAAGAATTTCTACAGAATATAGTGAAAGTGAGAAGAAAGGACTAACATCAATTGCAAGAATACAGAATGAATAGTTATCAGCAAAAGGAACAACCCTACATGCAAATTCTAAATTGGAGATACCAAAATCAAATAAGTCAAACAATTTAAATATCTGGGAAGTATTTTAACAGAGGACGGAAACCTAGATGCTGAAATCCGAAGACATTGGGATAGTGAAAGATGCCTTTCAAACATAAGCAAATTATTAAGAAACAGGAAAATTTCGTTAGAAACAATGAAAATAGTAATAGACTGTTACGTAATATCCGTTCTCCTATATAGTGAATGTTGGGCAATCTCCTCACAGATGAAGAAGGGACTTGAAGCAACAGAAATGTGCTCCTACATAACCTTGCTGAGTTTACCATGGACCAAATATTTGAGCATCGACGAACTTTTAGAGAAAATGGAAACAAAAAGGATACTTATATTTAAAATCAACAATAGACTGTTTAAACTTCCAGGGCACATAACATGGAAAGAGCGCTTGTAAAATTTGGGAGATTTAAATCAAGAGACTGTGAATAACAACGGATAGTGAGCCTGAGAAAATGAATGGCAGAACATGATTTAGATGATATAACAAAAATACATTATTTATAAAGAACTTTAAAATACAGGAAATTGTGGAGAGTAATCATCGCAAAAATCCTGAAAGGACTCTGTACAATGAGAAGGAGAAAATCAAGGCATAATCCTGGTGAAAATTTTACAATCGGGGCCATGAAACAGGTCATAATTCTGGATTTAATATTCATATACATTGTTTATTGTTTTTAATATATTTTCAAATAAATATTTTTTTTTCGAAATATATACTCAGAATATTTTTTGAAGCAACGTTTCATAGGAAAGTGTTGAAACTTGACTAATGCATGGAATAATAATGCAACACAAAATGTACTTAGAACAAAATGTATTGAAACAAGAAAGTGTACACAATATTTACATATAGTCTTTTGTATATTCCTGGTAAGACCGTTCCTGGAGAATGTGTTGACTGAGTCGCAATCTGGCAGAGTCTCTGGTTGAATCTCTTGATTTCTCCCTCTCTTCCCGGTACCAACCATATTTATATGGTCGGTACTCCACTATGAAAATTAGGTGGATCCTACCACAACAGAAAGTAACATTTTCTGGCCATTACCTGTTATGTCAAACTGTTCGTTGGGAATGTGTGTCATTCCGTGTGTTGGACCTAAGATGGAAAAAAAAGACGAGCATGCTGTCTATTCTTTTTTTTTGTATCGTCTTGGCTGAGGAGGAAGTGAAGTAGGTAGTTACTGATTGGTCGCTAGTAATTTCAAGATCAGCAGTGGCAGTTACTTAATGTGTCCATTTGCTGTATGCTTGGCGGATTTTTGCTTCAGGATCGCCCACCGGAATCAATAGTTTCGGTAGGGGCTCTTGGGCGAGCAAGTATGATGTTGGAAGGCCCGAAACTTGTCATGACTCCAAGTCATGACATCACTGACGAGGGATCCTGCGCACTCATTGGAGTGTTTTCATAACAAACAGATATATATATATATTCCAATTCTTGCTAATGCTTGTTATTTCCTTTTTCCCTGAGGAAACGCTTCAGATAAAGCCAGATATTCTATAATATTTTTGTTGTGGATTTGAATCAACGCACAACAAAGAAAAAGGCGGGAAAGGCTTTTAAATATAAAAAAATATTCTTAATTTCGTGTTTTTACAACTAAATTTTTCTCAGCGTGTACGAGTGTTAAACGTTGCTTGCTTGTAGTTGTTTTTTAAGATGAAAAGAAATGTGATATTTTTGTGTGTATGTCTGAAAATAGAGACAATGTAGAAAGTGAGGAGGAAAGTCTGTCACGTAGCTTGTTGAGGAAGAGTTTAAAGTCACGTAGCTTGGTGAGGAAGAATGTACGCGTCACTTAGCTTGGCGAAGAAGAGTGCAAGTGTTATGTAGCTCGGTGCTGAAGACGAGTCAATGAATAAGGAAATCTCTGCGCCGTCTTGAAATGCTGTCGTATATTGCCGTTCATTCTCCTTACTTATTTTGTCTGTCTAGAGACTTTTCTTAAATATTCTTTAAAGGAATCATGAAGCATTTTTTTGTCGCCTGGAACGCGACCTGTTGGTTGAAAAATGATAAATATTTATTGGTTTAATTTACTAACCGCAGGGATGCACGAATCCTCCGTCTAAGAAACCATGTTTTTTTGTCATTTGATGATTGATTCTCTTGGTGTTTATTTCCGTCTTCGCTCCACATTTTCATCAGTCGCCACTATTTTTTCTGGGCGTCCAATTTTATTACAATTGTATTTTTCTGTGAAATACCAAACGAATCCTTACAAAATCTGAACCAGTCAACTATTGTTTGCTTCGAATAAATGTAGTCACTTAAAATCAGCCACTCAGATGTCTTTTAGCCGATAAGTGTATTAACAAACTTACTTTCATTTTTACGCATGCGAAATATTGCCCCATTTTTATGGCCCCCGATTTAAGAGAGGCGGACATACTTCAAACAAAGGTAAAACGGATGGAGCTATATTCATCCTGGATGCTGCGATTGATTTTTTACAAGATCTTCACGTATGTTAATGCATGTTTTAATTTACAAATATCTTCACATACAGAGACTATAGAATCAAACTGTTTATCAAAACCTTCTTTGGAAAAGTTTAAATCAGAATATATATGGTTATAAGGGGCTAACTATTGTAGTTTTGGGAGTTTAAGCATGAACATTATCATCAGTCCGATGAGCGGGTGTAGTCTGATGGTCGCTGTGTTGAAGAGTACCTGCGCAAATCTCTTATGTCTAGATAGGTATTCATTTATGTTAAGCGTGTATTCGGCCATGTAGATCTGGCGGAGCCAGTTCCTCTCCAGGTCAGACCCTAGCCGATGTTCTTTGACTTGAAGGTTCGACTTGCCCACGGATACAAGTAAACAGACACCCTTTATTTTCAGTAGAAAAGATGAAAGTGCTTATCTTGGGCAAAGTCGATCTGGCGGAGCTCATCCCTCTCCGGGTTAGACAACAGCCGATGTTCTCTGACTTGAAGGTACACCTTGCCTGCGGGTACATGCAAACAGCTGAACAATCTTTATTGTAGAAAAGATGGTAAGTACTTCTTCGTTTTACGCTATTTTCGATAACGGAAGAAAATTGTACTAATTTATAGCTTTCGTAAGAGCGAAATGGCGCGAAGTGGATTCTCGCAATGTGGGCGGTATTTATACAGTGACGGTGATTCTGGTGGCAAGAGAAAAAGAAAACTGTACATTTGGGCTAGAGTTGTCCCGTCTTCACTTGCAACGCAAATTAAGTTTTTATTTTCTTCAAATTGCTATTTTACGGATAGACATCTATATAAATAAATGCGAATGTCAGTGTGTCACACTTCTTCAACTTTACTCCTAGAGTACGTAGCTCAACATATAATACCATTTTGGAATCAGGCCGACTCTGTGAGTAAATTAAAGACATTCTGGTCCAGATCCAGACCCGCAATCCTGAAAATTTTCATTATTGTGATTGTTTTCGGTGACTTTTTACGTGGCTTTTTGCGACGAATTTTTTTGTACGATAACAATTTTTATAACTTGGAAATAAATTTGGGAATAACTGAAATTAAATGCAAAATCCAGCAGAAGTCACACATGAAATAAAAATAATTGTTTGTACGGAAATTAAGGACCTACGTACATCAATTGTCTTTAAATTAAGTGGCACCAGGAGAATTATCGTTGGACTTTTAAAAGGTAAGCTTAAATATTAATGCCTTACTTAAATGCAACGATCAAGTTTGAGTTCTTCTGTAACGCTTAAAAAAAAAAATGAGCCAAGGTTGCAGCGAAGAAAAGAAAACTCGGATCAGACGGCAGCTAGGAATGCTTCCAGTGCTGATAATATGAAAAACTTAGGGACTCTCAAATTCCTGAAGTAGCCGAAAACCCAATTAAAAGCTTCCAACAGGAGCTAGCATAATTGCTGCCTGATAGGGTGGCTTGTAAGCTAGTATAACAATATTTCTGAATAAGAATTTGGAAATTAAAGATCTTATAGATAGATAGATTTTGACAAGATATTAATATTATGTGCGTTGTTAGAAAAGTGAAAGAATATTTAAAGGCGGAAATGATAAATATATGAGAAAGGAAATGAAAAAGGGAAGCGCAAAAATAAATGCACGAAAGTTTGCCTTTTAAACTTGAAAGAAATCTCGAGATAAACAAATGACTGTCTGGCGTGATTAAACGATAATATCGTTATTTTTTAGAAGTGAAAATCTTTGTTATTGATTCTGGAATAGTGATATTGGTCGGTGGGTTGGCCGATGCTTGTTTGTTTTTTTAAATTATAAAATGGTAAATGCAAGAAAAATTATGGAAATTACCCGAAAAAATTAAGCTGCCAATATAATTTAAATGTCTTAAATCTAAAGACATTTTTTTATTCTAAACATTTCTTTTTTTACCTCTTTACATGAGTAAGAGATTTACGACGCCATATTTTCTTTTCAGTTCTTTCTTTCTTTCTCGTTCCTTGTTCTTTTATATATATATATATATATATATATATATATATATATATATATATATATATATATATATATATATATATATGTGTGTGTGTGTGTATATAAATTCGTACATATACATATATAAAAAAAAAAAACAAGTAAACATTTTTATCCCATCGCGTTTCGCTTCCTGAGGATCTAACTTTGATAAAATTCCTCAAGGAAAAAATCGCATTGGCATATATATATATATATATATATATATGTAAAATTTCAGATATTTTATATCTGTAAAAGGACAATATGAATAAAGAAAAAAGGAAAAATTATCTTAGCCGACGCGTTTCGTTCTCCGAGGGACTTTATCAATGCAAATGCAAAGATTTTTCTTATTTTGTAACAAGTATTTATATACATGCAAAAATGTTATCAGTTTTACAAAATTTTAAATTTAAGAACGATCATAAATATTCACTAGTTTAGCCGAAAATCTATGCAAGCAATGGCGGACGAAAGATGACATGATTCAAAGTGAAATGGACGAAAGTAAGTAAATTATATTCTTGAAGTTTAAACAAAAATAATATTTAAATTATTTCAGTTCGTGATTAATTTATGTGATATATATTTTAAATAGCATGAGTTAATTTAACAGTTTTCTTTTAATTTTGTAACATCTTATACCTAGTCTGCTGGCGTGAGAAAGTAGTAATTCTTCCAAGAATCGAGATATTTGAAAAAAATTCCTTGGGAACAAATTTATATTTTGTTAAGATTCGATAGCGGCACTCTTGAGAATATCCCTTCTTATTAAGTCTCCTTCTCTTTTACTAAATGTGCTATAATTTATTTCCATTGAGAAATCGAAGAGCCGAGTTCGAAATCCAGCCCAATCTATTATATACGCTTACGTGCTAATACCCTTGGGAAAGGTATGAATCCTCCTCTTCTCCCCACAGCTATGGGTAAATAGCAAGACAGACCAAATTCTATAGTCTTGGATGGCAACAGGTCTACAGCAGAAAGAAATTGCAACCTACTGCGGGAAAAATCTGTCCCGTGAGTCATGTATCGAAAGATACATGATTGCATAAGCGTGTATCACTCATGACACATAACTGACTAATGAATTTAATAAATTGTTTTGGATAGTGAATATTACAGAGTTAGTAGGTAGTATTATGTGTCTGTTTTCATCGAGTTTATTGTCATTGTTATTTTAATAATGTTATCTTTTTTGCTATTGTATATTTTATATATCTTTCTCTTAGGATTGTGGATCTAATAATAAGGATATTGGAGGTTTTTGAAAATGTTTTTTACGTATATTTCTTCTTTGGGTAAGTATTGGGGGCTGCAGATTCTTAGTGCTCTTTAATATCCACTAACCAAAACAATTTATCCAGTCTAAACAAGACCGATATAATTACAACCACAACTATAACTATTATAGATATGATCAGAACCAAAAATAATCCAGCAGAAGCTTGAAGAAATTAAAAAAAAACATATCTATGAACACAAAAAGGATCTTATACACAACACTCAATTTGTCAAATGCATCAAATGGAAGTCAGCTTCACGCTTCAATAGAATATTCAGACTAGGATTTTATGAAATGATTTGAAGATTACATTAAAGCGTAAAAATAAGAGTCATCATGAAGTATTGATGCCTACGTCCATACTGTCTCTGTCAGTCAGTCAGACTGTCGGTCTGTCTTTCTCTCTCTTATATATATATATATATATATATATATATATTCGGCCCTTCAAAAAGTGTGGATGGGTTTTCACAAAACCCTCATTACTGTAATGAAATCTCATTTGCTGGTGTTTGAGCTCTCGGTTCATAGGAACTGATCTGCTTGATCCTCATATGTCAAATTTCGACAGGAGAATCATATATATATATATATATATATATATATATATATATATATATATATATATATATATATATATATATATATACGTGTGTGTGTGTATATTGCGGCAGCATATCTTCCTTCAAATATGTTTCATTGAATAATATAGACATATTGAGTCTGCATATTTTTATAATGATTCTTTTCAACTGTCTCTTCAACTTTTAATGTTAAGATGGAATTCATCTTGGGAGGCGCTGTAGGTTATATTAACCCATGTACTTTCGATGTTTTTTGATTAGACAACTAAAAAGTATTAGTATAAAAATAATGGACACAATATGTCTATAATATTCAAGAAAAAAAAAACACACACATTTTTTTATGCAGAGAGGAAGTGCAAAGGGCGCTTCCTTGTTTCGCAATAATTAAAATCGCACGGGAAAATAATGAGAGTGAACCCCACTGAGTTCTGCACAATTGCGACCTTGAGCCAAATTTCATCTGATATTATTCGAGAAAATCAACGAACTTGGTATATGAATACCCACACATATATTTTAATAGATCACACGTATAAAGACAATTATATACATATATATCATTTGAAGTTCTGCATTTATTGTTGAGTGAATAGAACAAATCTTTTCTGTATGTGTGCCAAAACCCTATATATATATATATATATATATGTGTGTGTGTGTGTGTGTGTGTGTGTGTGTGTGTGTGTGTGTGTATACATTAGTTATCTTGCTTTATTATTATGTTTCATTATTCTATCCATGGTTTTATACACGATGGCGCCACTTTTCTTGACATGTTCATATTGATTTAAGTTTCGCAATGAAACAATCGTCCAAGGCGTTAGGAATTAACATCTTGTCGCTTTTGTGGTCTCAGGGTATTGAAAGACAGAATTGCACACTTGCAAGAGTAAAAAAAAGCTGACACATGCAAAAACAGAAATGCACGTAAATACCGAGAAACTGAGATTCTTTTGCAAGCATATATTCTAGAATCAATGTCTGTTACAATGACAAACTTTATCTATCTATCTATCTATCTATCTATCTATCTATCTATCTATCTATCTATCTATCTAGGCTGTTTTCTCTTCATCCAGTAAGAGTCACTGGTATTCATCCAACCTCTTTCCATATTTTCTTCTACCAATTAATTTCGATTTCTTTTCTTCCACATCTCCCTATGGCCTGCTCATCTATCTATCTATCTATCTATCTATCTATCTATCTATCTATCTATCTATCTATCGTTCTGTTCATATCTATCTATCTATCTATCTATCTATCTATCTATCTATCTATCTATCTATCTATCTATCATTCTGTTCATATCTCTCTATCTATCGTTCTGTTCATATCTATCTATCTATCTATCTATCTATCTATCTATCTATCTATCTATCTATCTATCTATGCTGTTTTCTCTTCATCCAGTAAGGGTCCGCAGTAGTGATTCAATCTCTTTCCATATTTCCTTCTGACAATCAATCTTTCTTTTCCTCTATATCTCTCTATGCCTTACTTATCTATCTATCTATCTATCTATGGGCTAATGTTGTCGGAGAAATATTTAACGTCATACAAGATACACTTTCTATCGACAGAACATTATGCGTTATATACTCTGATTATTGGGTTAGTGGTATTAGAGTCATATTCAGATACACATTTTTACACGGTGGTGCTCTTATCAACAAAGCAATTAGATATAATTCTATACGACTACATATTTATTTCAAATAAAAATCATTGTTTTAATACCATGCCCCTTCATGAATTTAACGATCGTATTCTCCACAAACTCATTTTTCTTTATTATCTGTGAATTGGTACAACTTCTCGAGGAAAACATACGAGTGCTGCGTTTTACATAGTTTTGAATTTAGTGTCGTGCATCTTGGCTTCTTTTGTTTTACTGCATATCACCCTCAATGGCTTATTTAATGCCAACAATTATTATTGCTGTTAATATATTTTTTCCCCAAAACATTGCAGTTAATAATTTTTTTCAAAAATGTATTACTGTTAATAATTTCTTCCTCAAAAATTTATTGCTGGTAATAATTTTTTACAATCTATTTCTGGTATTAAAACCTATTTTTACACTTTCGGCATGTTTTGACCCCAGTTTGGGGGTTAACTATTTGCTCATGTGTGACTCTAACAGGTGATACCACCCTGGATCAGGGTGGGCCTGTGAACACCAGCAAATAAGAGGTGGTTTCACGCTCCTCCTAACCTCTTGATCAGAGACCTTGCTGTTGGACGTAGTTTATCGTCTTACCCAGGACGTGATGTAGTTTATCGTCATACCCAAGACGTTGCTTCTTCTTGATAGTTGTCATCCAAAGCATCAGAATTGACATGGTTCTCTAGCCCAGTCTACTTTGATATGTAACCCATAGCTGGACAGGAGTCCAAATTAATCCATATTATTTTTAATGATGAATATATAAAATGTCATTGGTCTTAGCATAATCATATTTTTTCAACCCGATATCCCTTGTGGACGGAGGTGAGAATTAACATCCACGGGCTGCTTTTCCTCTATTATCCATAAATTGCCACGAACTTTTCCAAAAATAGGGAAGTGGTTTCCCTTACCTTTTCTTCTTCTTCTTGTATCCGCTCTGTCACTTTTTGTTATCACTGCTAAACCTACTTCCGCCATCCATTTACTCAAGCTCGTTAGGTAGGCCACGCCTTCAACCTGTCACGTGAGTATTCAATTTTACAAGCCATCTTTCCTCAATACGCACTTTAGAAATTTCAACTGTCTCTTCCTGATATTAACCTTTATTCGCTTCTTTTTTTTCTCTCAGTATACTCCTGTAGAACCACAATTCTGTTGCTTCAAGTCTCTTCCTCGTCTGTGAAGAGATTTTCCAGCGTTTCCTATCATTCGAAAGAGAGTTAGCTCAGTATACCCTACTATTTAACCCATAGCTGGCACCAGAAGATATAAATGATACTTTTCGGGACCATGTTAAAATATTATTTTACAAATAAAATTAATATAATAGCTCATGTCATTAGTTGAATATATTCATTTTTCTCCTACAAATATTATAGGTGTGTATTATATGCCAGTACTTGATATAAGGTGAGTTATATTCTACATTTTTTCAATGGCGACGTTTGGAGCCGGGTTCTCAAATGTTAGTTTTCAAGATATATAGAAAACTTTCTTACGGACTGTAAAATGGATCATGGAAATCGTTATGGCAACAATATAAAGAAAGATTTCAGTTTTACAGTGAAGTTAATTTTAACAGCTCAAAATCAACGTCTAGTCAGTGAATTCCAATATCACTACTTTGAATTAACGATTCATTTTTGGGAACTAGTATATCGTGACCAAAAGATTAAATATATAATCTAGTAGTCACACAATAAAGTAGAAATCCAATAGCATGAGTCTATCGTGTGGTACTACTGAATTGTTATATGTTGGTGGTAATGATGTTGCAACATTTCAACAATATCTGAGCCACGGTTAAAACATCCGAATGTTCTTTATGCCTGAGCGCTTTCGGCTATACTTTTAGTCATTCGCAAGATAATCTTATTTTTACTTTTAACTCAATGCATGGATTTTTTCATGTATCAATTTCGTTTTTGTTTTCATCTAAAATAAGAATATCATCTCTAGACATAAATTTTATATATACGTATATACATACATACATACACATACATATATATAAATATATATGTATGTATGTATGTATGTATATATGTATATATATATATACAGAGGACCTTATAGAATGTGAACGTAAACTCAGACTGAACTAAAAGAAACATTAATTAACAACAAAAATATTACGGATGACTCAATAGTTAAAAATAAATACAAATTCTTCCCAAACAAAAAAGAGAATACAAATGAATTAAACATATTTTTTTTGAAAATCTCTGGATCCCCAACTTACAAGAAAAATCGAAATCATTCAATAACCTCATATACAGACAAACGCTAGCCTTAGAGAACCAGGGAAATAACAATATAATTATAAACGAAACAGATAATGGCAGCACAATAGTCACCATGGACAAAATATACTATAAAACAAAAGTTCGAAAGACATTAGGGGATAAGAACAACTATAAATTAATAGATACCAACATAGACAAAATATATATATATATATATATATATATATATATATATATAAAACCTCTGCACAACACATAATAAAATATTGACAAGAAAAGAAAAGGACATACTAATAAAATTCATCCCAAAATCGAGTCATTTTACGGACTACCTAAAATTCACAAATCGAGTGAAATAAAAACAGCTATACAGACATAAAAATCTGAATGTATTAACACCCCAAAACCCAGTGGTCTTACATTTAGACCCATAGTCTGTCCAACGAGCAGATTCAGTAATCTAATAGACACCATTTTTTCTTTTTATGCGCCATGTCCTTACAGGACGTAGGCAATCATCGCTCTCAACTTCCTTCTATTCCATGCAGCTCTCATCAATCTCCTTCCCCCTACTTCCTCCCCGAGATCACGTTCTGTCATCCACCTGATCAAGCTCGTCAGGTATGTCACGCGCTGTTTTCCCTTGTCGCTCTATTCGATTCGTAAGCATCAGATTCTCCAGGCCCTCCTTCCTCATTATGTGTCCCAGAATCTTCAGCTGCCTCTTTTTGATGTTAAGCCTTCTCCTTGAGATTACCATTTCCATTTCCAATCTCCATTTTGGTTATTCCTCATTCCGTAACCATTTCTAGGTTACAACAGTAATAAAATCTGAATGATTAATACATCATACTGCACCGATTTACTTAAACAGATTAAGAGCTACATCAGAGACGATAGACACTTCCTTAGCTCCATACCAAAAAAAGTAGATCCAAGAATACTGATGGCAATATTTGACATTAGTAGCCTATGTAACAACATCCCCCGTGAATTAGGTAAGAAGGCAGTCTCATTCCGGATTGAAAAACAACCAGAAATACTATATCTTAGATTTTCTAAGGCTTTAATTGTCGATAGTATATACCTAATCCTGAATAACAGCTCTTCTGAATTTGATAAAAAAAATAATCTATATCCAAATCCCAGGTACCGTAATGATAACGAAATGGTACCAACGTTTGACACACCTTAATCTTAACTTACCTAGAGGAAAACCTTTATAAAAAGATATAGAAATATTATGGGGAAAATATAAAAACCCACTTTACTAAATCTTGGAAGAGATA
>CAHIKZ030005007.1:1335000-1340000 GCA_903632075.3 Acanthosepion pharaonis
TTTTATATTATTATTGGACTCTACTTTCTGCAATACAAATATTCAATTACTCTCCAAGCATAGCTGAAGAATCGTGATGAAATCGATCATAAACGAAAATGATATGTTCATCATTAATTAATTATAGCTAAGGATCGGAAGCTCATGTAGGATTGAAATTAAGTTCCAATATTATTCCAGGATCATTTTCCATCTTGTTGAAGATGATCTTGACCCTCTCAAACATTTTTTTCTGGCCTGAAGTAACAACGTGCCTCACATGTTTCAAGTACGTTTTCATTTTCAAGTCTTTTTTCAATGCTCTGCGGACTGTCATAGCAGAAACTTCTCTCACACGAGCCAAAAGAATTATGCATTGAGTTGGATCTTTTCTAACTGATCTATTGAGCTCTAAGTTGAAATGGCGAGCCCTCTTGCAACTGTGAACCCCCGATCCAGTTTTCCTCTTTTTAAACTTATTCACCGTTTCTTGATGGCCCTTGAATGAAATTTGAAGTTGGAAGATGTAGTATGAATGTCGGTACCATTACTGAATGCCAGAATGATGTTTTTCCTCTCACCATTGCTCAGTTGGGAAGACAGTGACTGACGATTTTAAACTGTTCTCTTTCTAACTGAATGACTCAAAGGGTTTTCAGTGATTCCTACGCAAAGTGGTGTTAAGATGGAAAAGCGTTTTATCTGAAAACCTGGAAAACAGAAACTCAATTAGTTTAGTCGTTTGTAGATATTAAACATTTTCTGGTATTGATAATTATGCTGTAACAATTTTTGGATACTTTTGGTGTTACACCCATTAATATATATATATATATATATATTACTAATATTCACTACAAGGCTCAAGAACCACTCAAGGTAGAGGGTTACTGTATGGTGTTGCATGAGTGTAAGAAATCGAAAAATGTGAAGTTCTTGTGTTTCTGCAGGAAAGTTATCAATTTACTCTAGACTGAGATGTCAAGATATTTGCGATTGGGAGAAGAACCAAATGAACAGACTTTAAATGAACCGGGAACCTAATCCTAAACAGGAAACAAAGGATAAACCTCTACACCTGTGAAAAAAAGGAAGTGTGTGTAGATATATATATATATATATATATATATATATATATATATATATATATATATATATATATTTATATGTGTGTGTGTGTGTGTTTGTGTATGTATACACGTGTATGTATTAATGTATTTATGTATGTATGTATGTATGTATGTGTAAAGACTGATTGCCAGGGGTCGGAGGAAAGATCTAACGTCAAAAGAGAAACATAATGTTGTAAAGTTATTGAGTGACTCGTAATTGCGAAAGAATTGAACAGAGATCAAAGGACAATAAAAAAAAAGAAAATGAAAATTTTGTCAAGATAAGAAGAATTGCTTGAAGAACGTCAAAAGAGGTTTGATAAAAATTTAAAGCTTAGAAGCAAGAAAAAGTTTATTGATCAACTAGAAACGTTTGAAGAATCTGGTGTCGCAAATATAAACAGAGAAAGAGACGCAGAAGAAGAGTAAGAATATTGGTTATAGCCATGAAAGTAAACAAACTCCTACTTTTATGTAAACATCACCAAAAGAAGCGTTTAAGTCTGATAATATATTTTTCAGTGGTACAGGTCACAAAAAAAAAAAAAAAAACCCAAAAAACAAACAAAAAAAACTTTCAGCTAAATGATGTATTCACATCTGACAATGTCTTGTTAATTTTAACAGCTCAAAAACTAAACAACAGTCTATTAATCATCTTAGAGAACCTTTTTGCTTTCGATCGGCATGGCTGCGACTAACACCTAGCAGAGGAACTCAGTACACTTTGCTCTCGCGTATTTCACTTTCAGGAAGTGGAATAATTATATTAAATCAGTTTCTTAAGTCTGCTGTCGAGAAGGTCTGTTCCTTATATTGGACTAGACAATCTTTCGCATCTGAATTTATCTTTCACATTTATAAGATCAAGAACACACGGATGAAGGTCAGCATCATGGAAAATGACTGAGAAAGTAAAACTCGTTCAAGATCGTTCTTCTTGGAGGAAAGCAGCGAACAATAGTAAAATAGACTTTGAACAAAATTGTGCTGCGTATAGAAAACGTAAGTGCCATGTAATATTCGCAAAAGGTTTTGATATCCATTTCGTCTGAAATGTTGCCACATATTTTTTATCTAACATGTAATAAATGAAATCGCGTTTGCCTAAGTAGGTTAGGCGTCAATAATCATCAAAACCCTACACACTGGCAAAATACCATTTTCTAGCGTGTATATATATATATATATATATATATATATATATATATATATATATATATATATAGAGAGAGAGAGAGAGAGAGAGAGAGAGAGAAAGGGAGGATCTGGCCACTTGTATTTGAGGATACTCGCCTACTAGAGTGGCTAACCTATCCCTATTGCAGACTCTCGCTCAGGCATATTTATGTTTGTTCAACACCCACAGAGCCAAAATGTGGTTTATACTGCAACTATGCTGAGCAGACCTTAATTACAGTTTCTGGAAGAGAACGTGTTACCTAGAATGATCTACAATCTGAACAACACCAGCACACTCAAACCCTCGGTCACGATGACTTGTGACTTCGTGCTATCGACAATACCCAAGGGTTCTGTTTACCCAATTTCACACAGAAGACTTGGGTCAACCCGTAGTATGGTCTTCAGGCACTTTCCAAAGATGCCGCACGCTGGGATCGACCCTCTCCAGACCGATAACATCAGGAGTTTTCCTTCCTGACAAATCGACCTTGGTAAGATTCTAACCAGGGTCTCATGATCACACACACACACACACACACATATATATATATATATATATATATATATATATAAGTTGTTGATATGGTCCCACATTTTAGTCAATTCTCAGCCATTTTTAAGTTTTTTTAGAGGTGTTAACTTTATTTTTATTTTACTTTATAAACCAGTGAAATTAATAACAAACGGGGTCTGACTAAAGAAAAAATACTACCTTCGGTAAGAATCGAACCTTCAAGCCTTTTTTTCCTCAAAGAAAACACTTTCCTAATCCGAAGCGTGCCTTTACCCATTCGGCCAAGGAGCCCAACCAGCGGAACGAATTTAGAATAACATGTTAAAGAAGACATGTCTTTCCCCGCTGAGACATTCACGAGTCTAACTTTGCTAGCTGGCGTTTTGTACTCGAAACGTAAACACAATTAATTTTTTGAAAGAAATTTTTATCCGATATTATTTCTTATTGCCACATGCGTTATTTAAAAAAAAAAAAACCTAATAAGAATAATCATTTCACATACACACACACATATATATATATTAATTTATATATATATATATATATAATATATATATATATATATATATATATATATATATATATATATATATTATTATTTATAAAAAATTATAACATAAGTATGTTATAAAATCACTACAAAAATAGTCATTTTGTTTCAACACACTCGGTGTCTTATCAAGTGATGATGTTGAAGATAGTGTGTTGAAACAAAATGGCTATTTTTGTAGTGATTTTATAACATACTTATGTTATAATTTTTTTATAAATAATAATTATATCTGCTCTACATTGTATTGAGCACTCTTTTAAGAATAGTAATTGTTGGTTATTGGAATTTATTCCATATATACCAATTATATACTTGGGTATATATATATATATATATATATATATACAAAAACAACACGAAATCAGACAAATTCTTAGCAACGACACAAATGTACAATACCAGATAAAAAATAACTATTATTCATCGAGGCATTGATCACAAAGAAGCAAAGATCAACAAAATGACATCAAACCTCTAACACTACATCCTACGCATATTTCATTGAAAATGTAGAAGAAGTGATTTCTCACGTGAATACGTACAACATGATAAAAGAATAAGCCAATACGCGAAACGTACGACATAACAAAAAAATTAAAAGATCTTTGAAAATGGCTAGTGTTAGCCGAAAGTGTTTAGACGTGGGAAGATATATTTACATTATTAATTATAAGAAATATTAAAAAAAAAAGTTTTTTTGTACTTACACTATAATTTCCGATGTTGTTTATTCAATGAACCCAGTGATTTTGGAAGAATTACATCGATCGGATATTACGAGGTGAAGATTTAAAATAAAAACTATAATTAAAAAAATTCTGGACCATGGTTCACAATAATTTTTGCGGGGTTAATGAGGCATTATATTAAACTGAATTTACATACCAGGCACTTAACAATACTGGAGAAGCTCGAGCCGGGGCTCTAGTCATCTCGAAAGGGTTTGATATGGCTTGATATGTTGGGGTACGGTATTATAGGACGATTATTTGACATAATACAATCATTTCTGTCTAATCGTGAAATGAAGATCGTACTAAACGGGTTCCCCTTTGGCTCCTTTATCACGAACGCTGGTGTTTCTGAAGGCTCTATCTTGGGCCCTACACTGTTCCTGATCTTCATCAGTGACCTTCCCGATGTCACCAGTTCCCAAGTCGGCACCTACGCTGAAGACACTACTATATACTCCTGCCTTAATAGTAAATCTGGTATCGTTGACAAAACTGGTTGCTGATCTCGAAAATGACCTCCAATCTGTGGTAGACTGGGGCAGGAAATGGTTTGTAAACTTTTATGCCCCCCAAATTAAACTGCTCTCCTTTACCCACCACATAGAACCATCCCTGCTGATTTCCAACTCTTCGAAAGCGCCTCGTTACGCCCCCTTGGTCTCACGCTGTCCACTGACATAGGGTGGAATAAATAAATTGAATCAACAGCTTCATCTACCGCAAGGAATATTGGTTCTCTGTGTCGTGCCAAAAAGTTTTTCTCGTCTGAGTCCATCCTTCAAATTTATAAATCAACCACCCGTCCTTGCTTGGAATATTGCTGTCAGGGATGGTCTGGTGCTTCCCCTTGAACGTCTCGAGGTCCTCGACAAAATCCAGAGATGAATATGCAATGTGATAGATCCTGATCTGGTATCTAG
>CAHIKZ030005007.1:1342500-1372500 GCA_903632075.3 Acanthosepion pharaonis
ACATTTCATCATAGACGGTTGATGCAAATGACCCCATCAGTGCTGAATATATTCATGGTGTGATTATTCAAACATCAAATGTCCCTCAGTTCAGTTAAATTGCATCGCTTATGCGATTTATAGTAAAATGAATAAGCGTCTTAAGTTGTCTGAATTTTTTGTATAAAGCGTTGCTCTTTTGAATATTCTAATATTTTTCTTATATCTGAGTTTTGTTGTTTGCGTAATAATAGCTGTAGACATGAAAGTTTTAAACTATAGGCTAAAAATTTGAGACCGCCCTGCATTTCCTTAAAAACTCGTTAAGATGAGATATTTCTGTATTTTTTTAAAAAAGTAAACGATAAAATTTCATTTAGAGTTTATAATCTTTTATTTGAACAAAAACAAGCGCTTAACTATAAATAATCATACAAGAGAACCATATTTTGTTTTCGTCAATAAAACCACAACCTGTCTTAATCACGAATTAAGAATTTCTTAGCATTCTTTCAAACAGATTTTGAAAAAAAAATTACGTTAAACCTTGCAAAACATTTTCCATGCATTGAAAAACCTCACACTCACTCTTTGGGTATTCTTATCGAAATCACCATTGCAATTCACCCCATGCTAAAACAATGTGAAAGAGGTCAGAAGTGTGAGGCGGTCAAGTCATAATTTTCAAAATGTTCCTTTTTTTGACTCGAAGTAATTTTTAACGTCATTCGGAAGAGGGTTTTGGATTGCCGTCTTGTTGAAAAATGAATTGTATTACAATTATTCGTAAACCAGATGTTATTTTTTTTAAAGCAATTCACCCCAAGAAAGGCGAGAGTGCCACTAGCTACAGAGGATTGAGAACAAGAATAAAGAGGCGTGTTTGAAGAAAGGATACAGAGAAGGACAGGGAACAGGCTCAGGGTGTCAGACGTCGATTGACATTACACTTGAATATTTGAAGATTATAGTTATCAGAGAAGAAAGCATGACGAAGGGAGTTCCCCAAACGGGAAGTACGAGAGAAGAAGCTGTTTGAGTAGAAGAAACGGTTACATTTAACCGTTTTGACAGTGAAAGGGTGGGAGCGAGATGCCATCCTAGTAGCTCGCTTAAATTCATGCAGTCTGGGAACCAGCGAAAGTAGCTCGTCGGAACAGATGCCATGAAAATACTTGTAGAAGAGTCTTTGCAAAATCGAATGATGTTGCATTTTTTAAATGATTAACTTGACTTGAATCAAATCCCAAGCCATTTTTGTATTCCCAAAATTTCTATTGAGGGTTTAATGTTTAAAACAAAATATATTTCTCATATAAAAGATTCGTAAATTAGCAAAATGTATTGTGAACAGACGACTTCAAATTTGAACTTTTTCGTAGTAAAAGGATCCTTGAGAAATACTGAAATATGAAAGTAAATATAACGTAGATACAGAAATGTTATTTTTTACTTTAAATAATACGAAGTATCTAATTTTAGGGTGTTTTTTTTTTTAAAGAAATGCAGGGTTGTCCTAACTTTTTGTCTGTAGTGTGAAATTTCTGAGGATAAACCTTTCCCGTATCGATTTTTGATTGCTTTACTTTTTATCTAATTTTTGCTGCTTTTTGTTGCCTGGTTCAGTTAAAATAACGTAATCAGCTTTCGTTGGAAGGAAATAATTAACTTCAGACGGAATTGAACTCGCATCAAGAGATGAACAAAAGAAAAATCTTTACTCCCTTTGGCAGATTCGCGATCATCAAATTTTTTGCAGTACATGTTTAAGATGAAACGTAAATTCCTAGACGAAAAGTTATTAGAATTTCAAATTGTTACATAGAAAATATTTCTAAAACGGGGAAAAAATTATTTCCAAGCAATGAAGAAGTAAGAATGGGATTGCTTAGCATTTACCAGTTTCTTTTTGGAAAAAGTTCCGAGGTATGTGATGAAATGAGTATATCTAAAACTTATCTCTTCTCAAAATCAAAAATCACTTGCGTCTTCCCGAAACCCACGGCAACAGAAGAAAATAAGCAAGTTTAGCGTCAGATAACATTACAAAAGTGTAAAGACACAATCTGACATCGGGTTTGATTACAACGTTAGCGAGTTAATGATAGCAATATGAGTGTCTCGAGGTGATACAAAGGTGAGAGTTCTTCTGGAAATACAGTAAACGTTTGTCCTCATTTTACATTGGGAGAACTCCGCAAGTTCCCGGATTGCAACACTGCGACAGCACCTTCCTCATTGAAGTGAGAGAGGTAGGGTCGGTGACAGTGGTAGCGGGGACAGGGCAATAATCTTTGTCCTTGGCCTATATGCATACGTACGTGTATGGCGCTCTCTAAAGTTAAAGCGACCTTGTGTCACATGCTAGTGGGGAGTCGGGGTAAATATATGGCGCGAATTGGGAACCTCAAGGCGGTGTAATGGTTAGCAAGCTTGTCTTGCTACGAACAATTACGACTGAGTAGTGAGTTCGATCCTCACTGGGTACTCCATACTTTCGGCCTCGTACGACATCAAAGCTACGACTGGAAAATCTATGGGGCACGTTGAGTTGGTGTAATGGTTAGCAAGCTTGTCTTGCTAGAACAATTACGACTGAGTAGTGAGTTCGATCCTCACTGGATGCCCCTATACTTTCTTGTGCCACATCTAAGCTACGCTTGGAAAATCACTATATGGCACGAATTCGTCAGGGTGACATATACCACTTAGTTGTCAGCGTGATTTTCTCCGAGGGCTCATTATTTGTAGCCTTGTGCCTTACTAGTGTAAGCATATGAAAGGAAAATATCTTGCTACTGAACAAGGATCATGAAATTCATTCCAGTGGGAAAACAGAAGCGAAGCTTCTTTACGAATTACAGCGGGCATCGGTTTGTAGTTGATACTAGCAGACGAAGCTAATTACCTTGATTACTATCCTAGGTGAATGCTCCCTCTCATAGATTGTCTACATAGGCTGCTATTGAAGTCATTCCTGAATATCGAACTATTGTTGCTTGGATATCTAAATTGGGAGTGTAAGCTTCCGGGGTGTCCTACAATTGTTGTGAGTGTGATCGTTCTTGGACGCCCCAGCAGTGTTGTTTACCACGGTTGTGACTGGGATCGTTACTGGATTTTCCAATATTACGGTTATGTTATTTCGCCTGTGATACTTTCTTGATGACCCACTTTTGTTGCCTGGTTACCTCGGTTGTGAATGGGATCGTTACTAATACACCACTATTGCTGTTTTTTTTATCTAGCTTGCGAGGGTGATATTTCCTTGATGACCCACTGTTGTTGCTTGTTTGCATCAATTGGGAATTAAATCGTTTGTGGATGTCTCGCTCTTGTTTGAATACCATGATTCTTATAGTGTTCGTTGTTGGATTCCCTATTATTTTAATTTTTGATTATCTCTATTGTGACTATGATCCTTTCTGGATCCTCCATTATTGTTGTTGAGATGCCTCTATTGGAAGTGTGATAGTTCCTGAATATTGGTTACGTCAATTGTATATGAGACCGTTCCAGGAAGTTCTACTATTTCATTTTCGGTTACTTTGGGTGTGGGAACTTATCTGGATGTAACACTATTTTTGTTTCCTTACCTCAGTTTTGAGCGTGATTATTCACAAATATCCCAATATTGTTGTTTGATTAAGTCCATTGTGAGTGTCATTATTTCTAGCTAACCCCTTATTGTTAATTGTTTATCTCAGTGGGTTCGTATACCGTGGAGAATCAGCTAGCACATGATTCTAGCAACCGACGCTGAATATTGTGAATACGACGTCTAGATTGATGCTATTTACCATACACTGAATATCTAGTGATTTTCCAAGCGTAGCTTAGATATGGCACAAGGCCGAAAGTATGGGGCAGTGAGGATCGAACTCACTATTCAGTCGTAATTGTTTTAGCCAGACAAGCATGCTAACCATTACACCACCTCGAGGTGCCCCATACACTGAATATCTGTTTTCAATACAATTCTTCCTGAATATCAAACTATGTTTTTTAGGTTACCTCGATTGATCGTTCTCGGATACTCCAGTGTTGTTGTTTGATTACCTCGGTTGTGCATATGATCGCTTCTGGATACCCCACTATTGCGTTTTGGTTAAATCGATTGTGAGTGTGATCAGTCTCAGATGCCTGTGATTGTTCCAGGAAGCCGTCGTATTGTTATCTGATTACTTCATTCGTTTCTGGATAATCCATTATTGTTTTTTGGTTACCTCGATTGTGAGTAAGATCATTACAGGATGCTCCAGTAGTGTTGTTGATTATTTCAGTTGTGCGCATGATCGTTTCCAAATACCCCACTATCGCTGTGTAATGTGAGTGTACTGCTTTCCAGATGTCAACCTCTTCCTTATTGGTTACCACGATTTTAAGTGTGATAGTTCTCGGATGCCCCACGGATGTTTGGGTACCTCGATTGTGATTAGATGCACAAATATCTTTTTTGTTTTATTTACCTCGGTTGTGAGTGTCGTCACTGGATACTGCGTTATTGTAATTGTGTTTATCTCGGTTGTGATTGAGATCGTTCTCCATCGTTCCTGTCTGTTTACCTCGGTTGGAAGTGTGATCCGGCCTAGATGCTAGACTATTGTTGGTTACCTCACAATCGAGGTATTATTAGTAACTCAATCTTGTAATCTATTGTAGATATTTCGTTCTCGTCTGCTTCTCTCAATCTCTTTTGGTCTTGTGCCAGACTATGATTATCTTACGTATTTTTTATCTGTATCTATCTCAGATAGATACGGTGCACTACGTAATATTATGAAATTGCTAGTAATCAGATTTTATTTATGCGGTGTACTTTTAATGTTTTGGATTACTGAGTGCTGATTTCGAGGAATATCTGCCCCCGGATATTTTCGTCGGTGACAGGGTACAGATCTTGCATCTATCACCTCCGCCGTCGGTGCACTCCTATATTTGTCAAATTCATGATAGGTGCATGATATCTCATTTTCTGTATGCCGGGGGTGGGGTATTTATTATTTACACTCTCTCCCCTCCTCGTTCTCAACAGATATTGCAAGCAGTTTGTTCAGTGTGGCATAAAGCTATATACGGTTAACATGAGGATGAAGATAGCTTTTTGAGTGTGTTTCAAGTAGTTATAGGTAGTGTGCTTGCTTTGAAAGCAGCAGTCAAAATACTAGCTTCTTATCAAAAATCGAACTACAGTAACTATCGGAAATACAGAATTAACTTCATCAGAGCACAAGGCCTTTCTTTTCTCACGTTTTTTCTCTCTGTCATAGAACACAATATATATATATATATATCATATATATATATATATATATATATATATATATATATATATATATATATATGTGTGTGTGTGGTGTTTGTGTGTATGTATATGTATCTGTATATATATATATATATATCTGTGTGTGTATACACACACACACACACACACACATATATATATATATATATATATATATATATATATATAAAAAGAAAAGAGAGGCCACAAGCATTTTTAGATATAGTGTGAATATTTTTAATATATATTATACTGTTTTTCCATATTTTTGCTACACGCGTTTCGGGTATTGTGGCCTTCATCAGGCGGAGGATGGTTATTTTCGACATATTATGCAAAGGAATTAATTTTATATGCTTTCTTATGTTTAACCATTGTCTTTGAGTGTGGCATTAATTCATAATATATATATATGAAAATTTCTTCGATTTAATCAGTAGAAGAGACAATAGGAAAACTAGTAATTGCTGACGCGTTTCGTTCATCGTGGACTTTATCAAAGCAAAAATATATATATTTTTTTCGTATTTTGCTTTGATAAAGTCCACATTGGACGAAACGCGTCAGCAATTACCAGTTTTCCTATTGTCATTTTTATTCATAAAATATATATATATATATATATATATATATATATATATATATATATATATATATAAAGACGAAAGCAATTTTGACTTGATAAATGCCTTCAGAGGACAAAACGCTTCGGCTAAGCTAAGTTTTCCTTTTGTCTTTATTTATACGGATCCCCCCACACATATTTATATGCAATCGCATCGATGTAAACGTCATTTTAGTCTGCTAAAATTCTAGACACTTTTCATGAAAATATTTTCCAATATCTCATATATTTTCAATATATATATATATATATATATATATATATATCATGTATATGTGTAATGTCATGGATTGAAGTTAATTGATAGATTTCTTAAGGTTCATCATTTTTTGTAATAATGGTTTTACTGATAGACTCATGAAATTAATTAATTTATAACGGGAATAAGAGATGAATACATAACTGTCCTAAGGACATTTGAAAATGGGAACCGTCATATACGCTGACGTGCCTTACCGATAGGCTACAAAGAAGCGTTCGGTAGAGAAGGTCGAATTTACTGCTTATAAACTCCAATTTTCCATGAATCTCGTACATTCATAACTGCTCTGGCGTATCGAAATGTAAACAAATGACGTCATATATTAAGAAATGGACAAGGTCCGACAATTTATTTATTAAAATAACAACGTTAAACATAATAAAATGTCTTTAATAAATAAATTGTCGGACCTTGTCCATTTCTTAATATATGACGTCTTTGTAGCCTAGCGGTAAGGCACGTCAGCGTATATGACGGTTCCGTATAGGATGCAGGTTCGAATCCTGTCAAAGAACGAATATTTTCTATGAAAATTTCTCGGACATTCAGGCCGGTAAATGTTATTTAATACTGTTTATCATAAACAGAGCATTTGCTTAAATACTTGTATCTATAAAATAACAACGTTAAACATAATAAAATGTCTTTAATAAATATATACTCTTCAAGTACGAATTGATTTCGCTTAGACTCTGTGGTATTTCGTATAGAAAACGCTAAAATTTCCCTTTGTGCTGTCGGCAGAAGTAGGATCTCTGACTGATGCCAAATCTGTCGGATTCGATCCCCGCTTTAAGCAATCGTACGTCTAGCGACAAGAAAGAGCTGTGATATATCGAAAGAGTCTGTCTGTAGATGATTATATATATGCTCTCGTAGTCCCTTCGGTAGAGCTCACTAAAGAAAAAGGGTAAATTTAATAAAAACAGTGGCTGCTGCTGCTCTGAATGCATTAATCTTCAAGTACGAATTGAGTTCTCTTAGCCACTGGCGTATGTCGTGTAGGACACGCTAAAATTTCCATTTCCCTCTGTCAGGCTCCGACGGCGTAGGGTTTCGATCTCAGCGTGAAGCAATCGGACGTCTAGCTGCACTAAAGTGCTGTGATACACCGAAACAATCTATCTATCTATCTATCTATCTATCTATCTATGTATCTATATATCTATCTATCTATATGTATGTGTATATATATATATATATATATATATATATATATATATATATACACCAGTAGGCAGACAAAACTAGGTTTCACCTAAACGTCAGGAAAGTAAGCCTTACTTTCCTGACGATCCGTTTAGGTGAAACCGAGGTAGGTTTGTCTGACTCACTATAATATCTAGGTCTGCTCTACGGTTGTATTGAGCGCTTTTTGTTAGTTAGTTGTTACTCGTATCGGGGTTTTCTTTTGGGCTTCAGACCTGCATCTGTGCGATTTTTGTCGACAGAAGTTCATATTTGTAGCTCTTTCTTTTTTAAAACCTTTTTTTTCTCTCGAGATTGATTTGATTATTAGCAAATCAAAAATTCGAGGTTTTTTTCGAAACGAGTCTAGTTATCTCTCTCTCTCTCTCTCTCTCTATATATATATATATATATATATATATATATATATATAAAGAGAGAGAGAGAGAGAGAGACAGAGAGATAGAGAAAGGGTGAAGAACAGAGATATATGAAAAGAGAGAGTGGGAGAAAAAGAATGTGATAGAGAAAGTGAATGGGAGAAAAAGAACGAGAAAGATAAAGGGAGCGAAAAGAAACAAGAGGAAGGAGTTTCCAAGTTTAATTTATTATGCGTCATTGCGAAATAACGGATATAAAAACGGGAAGACTGTTTTGCGCCAAGTGTAGAAAACATGTAACATGTTAACTGTAGAACTAACGCGACTATGTCCATCAGCTGTCAAAATCGTGTAGCAGCAAAATCGCCCTTTTGTTAGATTAAACGTTTGAACCGTTGTGTCTGAGAAAGGATTAAAGATCTCTTATTGGAATTCTCCGAGGTTTTTATAACACTATTCTACTCTACTTTGAGCAATAAAAATGTATAATTACTCTCCAGGTTTAACAGAAGAATCGTGATGAATTCTATCATAAACGAAAATGACATTTTTATCATTAATTAATCATAGCTAAGGATTGAAGCTCATGAAGGATTGAAATTAAGTTCAAATATATATATATATATATATATATATATATATATATATATATATATATAATTTCAGGATCATTTTCCAACTTATTCAAGATGATCCCCACCCTCTCTAATCTTCTAACTTTCTCTCCTGGAGTTTCACGTACGATTTCATTTTTAAGTCTTTTTTCACTGTTCTTTGGACTGCCCTCGCTGATATTACTCTCTCAAACGTGCCAAGCGTATTATGGATTAAGTTGAATCTTTTCTAATTAATCTCTTTGGATTTAAGTTGAAATGATGATCACTCTTGCTGTTGCGGAATCCTAATCCAGTTTTCCTCTCTACTGTTTCCTCGTTTTCAAACTTATTCACCGTTCTCTTGGTCGTTATTGAATGTATTTACAGATGGAAGCTGGAGTATGAATGTTCGTACCATAACTGAAGGCCTGAATGATCATTTTCCTCTCACCATTGCTCAGATGTGAAGACGGTGAAGCTGACACAGAACGATTTTAATTTTTTTCTATTTTTAACTGAATAACTCAAAGGTTTATTTCAGTGATTCTTACTATAAATTATGTCCAGATGGCTAAACGTCTTATCTAAATCCCCTGGAAAAAAAAGTAACTCAGTTGGTTTGTGGTTTTTAGATATTAAGCATATGTAGGATGGACAATTATGCTGTTCACAATTTGATCAATTTTGCTGTTATACCCGGTATATATATATATATATATATATATATATATATATATATATATATATATATATATATATATATATATATATATATAAATGTGTTATAAAAAAATTATAACATGAATATGTTATAAAATCTACTAAAAATAGCCATTTTGTTTCAACACCTAGGTGTCTTATCAAGTGATGATGTTGAATGTCACTTGATAAGACACCGAAGGTGTTGAAAAAAAAAAGGGCTATTTTTGTAGTGATTTTATAACATATTCATGTTATAATTCTTTTTATAAATAATAATTATATCTGCTCTACTTTGTATTGAGCACTCTTTTAAGAATAGTAATTGTTGGTTATTGGAATTCATTCCGTCTATACCAATTATATACTTGCTTATATGAACATACATACATATATATAAACCTATCCAACATATACATATATGCATACAAATATATAATAGGCGAATTGATTTAACAGTCATTTATGGCAGAAACCATTTGTTGGCTTTATTTATATATCCATTTTGGGGATTTATTTGCTTTAGCGTGAATTTCTTGTTTAATCTTGCAAATTCTGTTAAGAATTTGGGGCTTCTTTTTAATATAACGGATTTGTTTGTATTCTCTCTGCTCACTTCGTTCCTTCTCCCCCACCCACACACTTTCGCTTGTTTATCCCCCTCCTTTCTTTATTCTCTTCCATCCTGCATCATTAGAGTCTCCCCCACATTCTTTCTTATGCTCTCTTTTTCTTTCACTCTCTATTTTCTCTTTTACTCTTTTCTCTCTGGTTATTTCTGTCTCATCCCATCATCCCTCCCTAACTTTCTCTTCCTATTATTGCCTGTCTCTCTGCTTCTTTCCGTCTATATTTTACTAATACTATAACTTTTTTGCAACCTTCCTTTTTAAAATCCTCATCGTATTTAATATTGTTGAAATTCTCGCTAACATTATTTGTCGAGATTTACAAACTCTAGATTTCATTTAATTTTGTAAACAATCAATGAAATTTGAATAAACTTATTTGCCTGGAAAAATACTTTGACAAAATCCTAGTAAAACCAAATGTATTTTGTACCCTTTACCTATTTGCACTTTTCGATCGGTTAATGTATAACTATTTTAGAGAGTGTGACGATCGGAAAGATTAACAGAAGTCACAGTATTTTATAAATAGATTCTTACTCTGTGTCTGGTACTTCAGTGTGGTTTAATTGGTAGTAAGCTTGTCTCATTAGGCCAGTTTGCGACAGAGTATTGAGTTCATTTCTGTCTTGTGGCGCCATGTTGATTGCGTTGTCGCATCTAAGCTACGCATAGTAAATAAATAATATATTCCTGTTTGGTTCACTCTCTGGAATTATTTCTCATACACTGACTCTTATTTTTTTTTCTTTTTTCCATCTTACTCTCTTCAGCTTTCCTTTAAATTCATCATCCTGGATTCTCTTTGTCTTTTCATCTTTTTTCACACCGTCTCTTTCTTTCTTCCCGGCTTTTTCACCTGCTTCCTTCGTCTTCCATTTTTCCTCCCATCCCATCTGCCTCTTACTCATTCTTCTTTCTTTCTTTCTTTCTTTCATACACTCGATATTCCGTCCGATTTAACAAATATTAGACGATTTCATATATTGGCTTTGAGAACACGGCTATAATTCTTGCCTTTCAAACAGACTGGCCTGTCGATTTTTTTTTTTGAAAAGAATTCACCCGAAACATCCATTCTCCCACCCACCCAATTTTATTAAATATTCTGGAAATTTCTTCCCACCAATTAATTTAGTCTGCGAGTATTCTTAGGCAAAGTGTTTAATTGCTGGTAATTAAAAGATATATATATATATATATATATATATATATATATATATATATATATATATATATATATATATATATATATATATATATATATATATATATAAAAGACACCCTGTTTATTTAAAAAACAACTGTATGAGTTTATTTGCGCCGCTAAAAATGGCGAAATTATTTCAATAATTTTACATTTCATTTAATATTTATGTTGCAGAATGTTTTATAGTTCTTCCTGTAAAAAGCCCGGTGTCACTCGAGGTAGAAGATTACGTTAAGGGGTAGTTTATATGGATAGAAGGACAAGATAGCGGTTAACTCTAGACTTGTTCAGTTGCCTATCCTAAATGTATAAAACAAATTTGTCAAGAGGTAATGTTTTTTTATTTATTAATCCGTCAGATTTTTTATCCCTTTAAACGTTATTTTTAGTGGATACTCGTAGTTGAGTAGACGTCTCTTTTATTTATTAAATAGTTTATCAATTTATTTTCTTCTACCGACATTAATATTCGAAAAAAATCTTAGTAAAGAAAAAAAATATGCGCTCTCCGCCTATGTTGAACGTAATCAATTCCCATAAGAAATAATAAGTTT
The DNA here is from genome assembly GCA_903632075.3 of Acanthosepion pharaonis. Lineage (NCBI taxonomy): Eukaryota > Metazoa > Mollusca > Cephalopoda > Sepiida > Sepiidae > Acanthosepion > Acanthosepion pharaonis. The sequence continues at coordinate 1,353,907 of CAHIKZ030005007.1, forward strand.
TTAAAAAAAATTATTAATCCGACATTTCTATCACTTTAAATGATATTTTTTAGTGAAGAGCCATAGTTGAGTAGATCCTCCATTTTCAGGCCGGTAGATGAAAATAAATATACTGTTTACAAATAAACTCCACCGCATGCCAAACTGTTGCATCCTCAAAGACCTGTATGGAGAGCTGGCCTCCGGAAGAAGACCCGCTAGGCGGCCACAGCTGCGGTAACTCGATGTCGTGAGGCGCGACATGAAATCTATGGGCATCAACACAGACTCCTGGGAGAGTCTGGCAGCCATAGGATCCAAGTGGAGAGAAACTCTGACCAAATATCTCAATTCAGGGGAGGAGACACAAATCGCTACGGAAAAGGCGGATCCGCAAAAAGCAAAGTGACAGTTCCAACATACCAAGATAAAACACTCATGCGTTTTCTGCAACAGAGATTGTCACTCCCGCATCGGCCTCTACAGTGACAGACGTCGATGCTCCAACCAAGCAGACAACTAAGAAGCTACCCAGGGTCAACCTTGACTGACGCAGGCCTACTGGACGGAGCGTTTACATACACTCCATCTCTAAAAATGCTGAAAAATAGTCGGTTTACAAGTCGGGAACCCTAAAATCAAGCAGGTGCGGAAATTGAAATATCTGGGAAGTGTTCTGACAGAGGACGGTAAATGCGACGCGGAGATTCGAATACGTATTAGGATGACCAACGATGCATTCCAAAAGCTAGTAGGAATATTATGAGACAGAAGGATTTCGTTGGTAACAAAGAAAAGAATACTGAACTGCTACGCGATATCTGTCCTCTTTCGCGGCAGAAAATGTTGGCCAGTCTCCTCAAAGATGAAGAAGAGACTCGAGGAAACGGTTGTATGGTTCTACAGAAGGAGGCTGAGGATACCATGGACGGAACATGGTAGTGACAATGAGATTTTGGAGAGGATGCAAACAAAGAAGAAACTTACACTTAACATAAGAAAGATGTAGCTGAAATTTCTTTGACCCGTAATGAAAAAGGAGTGCTTGGAAATACTGATACACACAGGGCGGGTAGAAAGAAAGAGGGGCAAGGGATAGCAACACGTGACATACTTAGCAGGCTTGAGCAAGTGGATGGCAGAGCAGGGTCTGGGAGTAGCATAAAGACAAAATATACTGAGAGCTACAAGGGATAGGAGGGCGTGAAGAGCCATAATCACTCACATCCTGAAGAAAGACTGCACATAAAAGTAGTAGTAGTTGACTCCTCTCGTTTTTCTATACATTTCCAGATCAGGACGAAAATGAGGACACTCCTGCCATCTATGGGCAGCAGCTCTCCAGTCCGCACTTTCTAGTCTTGATAGAAGCCAACATTATCGCCGCGACCTTGTGAGTGACGAATTATTTACCAACCTACAACCCCTTTCCCACAGACGGAGACATCGCAAACCTCTCGCTACTCTATCGCTATTTCCTTGGAAAGTACTCAGACGAACTGAATTCTTTAGTTCTGCCAGTTCTAAACTTCACGGTTAAGAGTCATCATGCCACGTATATTATAGCGAACCGCTCTAATTCCCTATTCCTTTGGTGACATAAGTTCTTTTCTAGCAGATTCTTCCCTCGACCGAACCCGAAGAGGATGCTTCCCTTATCATAAGAGTCTTGGCCTGTTAACTGTTATCTTCCCCACGCGTCCTCATAAAATGTCCCTCTTATTCCACAACCCTCTACGTTTAGTGCTCCATGGTATAACGATAATCTACATCCGATAGGAATGCTTCTGATCAAGAGCTTGGATGTTTTAAGAAGCTTGGAACCACCTCTTAATTGCTGTTGACCCTATTTCCATTTGACCCGATTTGGTAGTCCCTATTATAGGAAATAGTGTTATAATTTTTGTTTGCTGGTTCACTAAGAAAGTATAAAATACATTATGGTAAAAATACTGGCAATATATTTATAAGAAAAAAAAAACACGTAGTAATATATATTGTTATGGTCCGGTTCTTTGTATCACGTTGATAGTACAAGGTAGAACCAATAAAGAAGAACTCGAACACAAGTATGGAATAACACAGATACAAACAAACAGGAATATATACAGAGAAGTAGAAGTGTTAGTATGAACAATCAGGTTTAGTAGAGAGAACAATGTAGTCTCGACCAGTATCACTATTCCAATGTCTTGCAGTAATTGTCTGAACGTGACTCTGTTTCGGACTGCCTCTGACTCGACCCTTGACTCGACTTGAACTACTGACTGACTCCTGAAGTGCAGTATTTATTAAGTATGGAATAGTCTATTATTATTATTATTATTATTATTATTATTATTTATTATTATTATTATTATTATGTGTACGATCCCATAACATATTTTAAAACAAAATGATCAGTTATAATACTTTTTATAGCAAAATGACAATCACTACATCACTAAAGTATAAAAATACATTTTATAATAAAATTAGGAGCAAAACATTTTATCATCTACAAACTATATATCTAAAATAAAAATATCCGTTTTCCCTGAAAGCGGAAAATTATTTATAAAATATTTGTAATTGAAACCATAAAAGATATTTAGACAAAATATTTAGATTCCGACATTAACTACCCCATAAAGTATGCCATTAAACAAAATCAACCAAATATATTTTGAGTGGGCCTTGGACCTTGTACAGAGTGAACATCATTGTAAAAAAAAAAAAATTAATTGACTACTACGAAAACGAATAGGAATGGCGAGGTGGAGAGCCATGATCGCCCACGTCCCGAACTGACATGGCACATAAAAAGAAAGAACCTAAACTGTTTTATTAGGAAAAAGAAAATAAAACATATTCAAAATAAAAAAAAAAAATGAAGAAAAAATATTTTACCTCCTTCAGGCGATATGAGAACATGGAAAAACAGCATTTCAAGCACGTTGTATGATTCAATGCCTGTTAAACATTGCAATTTCAAACATGGATGGACGATTCGTTTCAAATTAACTTGATAAGTAGGCTGATATACTGACACATATTCTATTTTAAAATACTTTTTTTTTTACTTCTAAGATATGTTAGAAGGGCGAGGGTAACTAATTCTATGACCTATAGAATTTCCCCCATTTCTTTGCTACTTTTTCGTTTTAATAATCATTTTTCAGTTGCTTGTTTTACGATTATAAGTATGAATTTCTTTGCTTTAGAGGTTTAACAGTATCGCGTTGTCACACCCCAGTGGGCGGCATATCGGGAAAAAGTAGAATTTTTGCAATATTTGAGTAATGCTGTAATTTAATTTGTTCAGATTTGCATGAGTCATAAAGAATAGAGTCACAGCTGGGTAATAGTTAGCGTCTTGGTTTGAGCCGAGTTCGAAGTCGAGTCGAGTTCGTTGCATTCGTCTACGTACAAATAACCTTGGGAAATGTATGCATCAGTCTCTTTTCCGCTGCCCCACCAGATATTGGTAAATAGCAAGGCAGACTGGATTGTATAGTCTTGGTTGGCAACCGGTCTAAGAGAGGGACAACTCTTAATTCAAAACCCGAGGAAGGTCATTTGGTGGCCTTGTAGCACATTATATGCACCAGTACACGGTTCTATACATGCCTTCACCACTATCATCAAATCAAATGTGAAGATAAGTCCGGAAATTTAAATATCTGGTTTTAACAGTGGTTTGGTTTGGTTTTTTTTACGGCATATCAACCTCAATGGGTTATTTACTGCCAGCAAAATTTTTATTGCTGGTAATATATATATATTATATATAAAAATATATATTTATATGGGATGTCTTTATATATATATTTTTTTTTTTCACAAATGTATTTCTGGTAATATATTTAAAAAATGTATTGCTGGTAATATTTTTTTTTATAAAAAAACGTATAATTTTTTTTTTACATTGTTTTGTGGTATTAAACCCTATGGGTCATGCTGGACCTGGGAAAACCAGCAATTTGTTGGATTCGTAGTTCCTCAAAACCTCCTCATCCCAGGACGTTGGATGTAGTTTATCGTCTTACCCAGGACGGTTTTAACAGTTTAACAGTGGACTGAACGTGTGATACTGAAACCCGAAGGCGTATTGGGATCGCCAAAGATGCATAACAAAAGCTAAGCAGAGTAATAAGTAACAGAAAAACTTCGCTAGAAACAAAGAAAAAAGTACTAAATTTTTACGGGATGTCTGTTCTTTTCTATGGCAGTGACTGCAGGACTATCTCTTCAAAGATGAAGAAGAGACTTGACGCAAGAGAAAAGTTGTTCTACAGAAGGATGCTGAGGATACCGTGGACCAAACATGCGAGCAACGATGAGGTTTAGGTAAATATGGAACCACAAATGAAACTGATAACTGACATCCATTAACTATGGCACGTGGAACTAGAACAGTCTACCCCAGTGAGCGAAATAAAGGGTCCAGTTCGACATTCCAACCACCTGAAGAAGGCCGGAGCATACAACGTCCGAAACGTTGTAATAAATATGGCGACAAAGATGAGGACAATAGTCCGAATAATGTAAATAATGTACATAATACCTCATCTCAGAAATATAGACAGATACAAATGAAACTTATACTTAACACCAAGAAGTAACAATTGAGGTTTCTGGGGTACAGAATAAGGAAAGAGGGCGTGGAAAATCTGATACTCACAGGACAGACTGAAGACAAGAGAGACAGAGGAAAAACAACGTGTAGTATATTTATTGAATTTGTGTAAATGGATAGCGGGACAGGGTTTAGAAGAATATAACAGAAAGATAAACTTTCTTAAAAGCTACAAGGGGCAGCAAAGTTGTGGAGAGCCATGATCGTCTACGTCCTGAAGGGACACGACACGTAAAGAAGTATTGGATTTCAGCTCTAAGGACTGAGTTGTTGTACCCTCATACGTCGAAAACGAGAAGGACAACTCTGAATTCAAAACCCCAATTATGTGTTAAATAGCCTCACCAACCAGCAGTTGGCTAAGAGTGCTATGTACGGCTAAACCGTGAAGACATGGTCAATCAATGATGGCTTCCTCCAACACGAGTGAGAAGGAAAGCTATGAATTTGGATTTGGAATATGTAATGTAAACTATACTTTATTTTCTCTCCCTGTGCCTTGTCCCTACAGGACATGGATGGTCATAAATCATGTGACGTCATTCGTTTATACAAGATTGTTAAGCGGGTTTAGCGCTCCGATTTATTGTCCTATATCAGAAAGAATTATCCATTATTAAGACGTTAACATAATAAATATACAAATGTAAGCGACCAAAGAGACAAAAGAAATAAAAAACAGTTGTGAGGAGGTATAGTGGATAGCGGTTCGGATTGAGGAATTGGAGAGCCGAGTTCGAATTCCAGTCGATTCCATTGCATTCACTTATGTGCTAATACCCCTGTGAAAGGTATGAGTCCTCTTCTTCTCCCTCCCAACTATGGGTAAATAGCAGGACAGACCGGGTTCTATAACCTTGGATGGCAACTAAAGAAAGAAATGGCAACCTAATGCAGGAAAAATCTGCCTCGTCAGTCATGTATCGAAAGATCAACAATCACCTAAGCGTATATCATACATGTCAAATAACTGAACTGAGGGTGCTGAATATTTCTCTTCCGAGAAAAAAGTGGTTACAAATCAACCTGTTTTTTTAAAACTCTTTTTCAAGCGAGTCGGGAAGAGAACTTTTTTTTTTTAAGCATTTCACCCCAAGCAAGGCGGGAAGCCACTAGGATGCAAGGGGTTACAGAAAATAGCAAGATCAGATAGGAGTGATAGAAGAAAGGATGAGGGTAGAAGGATAGATCAAGGCAACTGGAGATGTCGATTGACATTACACATGAATAGCTGGAGATTATAGCTCACAGGGAAACTGGAATAGGGAAGGGAGTTCCACAGGCAAGAGGTGCGAGACATGAAACTATTAGAGTAGAAGAGACGGCTACATTTAGGAGTTTCGACAGTGAAGGGGTGAGAGCGGGATGCCAGCCTCGTAAGGCGCTGGAACTCATGACGTCTGGGAACCAGCGAATGCAGCTCCTCGGAGCAATTACCATGAAAGTATTTGTAGAACAGACAGAGGGAGGCGACGGCGCGTCTGTGAGAAAGTGACTGTAGACAAGACGCCAGGGCAGAGTCAACCATTTTGCATATCCGCCTCTGGGACTCCAGACCATATATGGCATCAATACTCCATGCAAGGGCGAATTGTTGATTTGTAGATCTGGAGGATCGACTGCGGGGAGAAAAACTTCCTGGCGCGGCTCAGGGAGCCAACTTTCCTTGCGGTGGACAAGGCAATTGACTCAATGTATTTATTCCATCTCAGGTCAGCAGTCAACGTGAGACCGAGAAGCCGCAGAGAGTTGCTCTCGAGAAGTTGAGCGTCAGACTTTTTAGCAACTCTCATACTTCTCTAACCATTTTCATAACAACACGGGGCATGGTCGCTTATCGGGGACGTGTAATACCTCCTGTTAATAATGGTGTATTTTATTACTAAGAAAGGGAGATCAGGCTACGAGACCGATCAATACATAGTCACAGTTTGTTTTATACTGTGAGCCAATGGGTCTCTCATACGACCGGCTGAACACACATGAAGTTAAGTGGGCGCTAAATCATGTTATCGATGTCAAGAAGTCTCGTTTTTTTTTAATGGCTGGAAGATAGAGTCTTTGAAGTCTCCTGTTCAGAGGCAACGCACTTGACCTATGGTTAAGAAATAGTAAATAAATGAATGAAACTGGAGATCGTCTCATTTCGTGTCTGAAACCAGATGTTTCTGTTCGTTTGGAGTCTTATATGTGCAGTCCGTTGTAGAGAGAGAGAGAGAGAGAGAGAGAGAGAGAGAGAGAGAGAGAGAGAGAGAGAGACAGACAGACAGACAGAAAGAGAGAAATAGAAAGAGATCGAGAGAGAGAGAGACAGACAGACAGACAGAAAGAGAGAAAGAGAGAGAGACAGACAGATAGAAAGAGAGAAAGAGAGAGAGAGAGAGAGAGAGAGAGAGAGAGAGAGAGAGAGAGAGAGAGAGAGAGCCATCGAACCGGTCACGACGGTATCATGAATTAAGAAGTAAGAGCCGCCTACTTATTAGCCGAATAGGAACTTCAGTGATAGAAGATACAGAAAAGAAACTATAAAAGATCCCAGAGAAGGTAGCAACGGAAAGCAAGAAGAAAGGACTAATTATAGACTACAAGAAAACAGAATGCATGGTTACCAGTAAAAGCCTAAAATGCAAATTAAAAAATCGGGCATACTAAAATCAAACAATCACAAAAATTTAAATATTTTTGTAGTGATCTAACAGAGGACGGAAAGTGCGACACTGAAGTCCGAAGAAGCATTACTATGGCCAATGATGCATTCCAAAACCTCAGAAGAGTATTAAGAGACAGAAAAAATTCGTTAGAAATGAAGAAAAGAGACTAAAATGTTACCTGATATGGCAGCGAATGCTGGACAATATCCTCAAAGATGAAGAAAAGAATTGAAGCAATGGAAATGTGATTCTACAGAAAGATGCTGAGGATACCATGAACCAAACATGTAAGCAAAGACGAGGTTTTGGAGAATATGGAAACAAAAAGTTAACATCAGGAATATGCAGCTGAAATTTCTAGGGTACATAATGAGGAAAGAGACTTGGAAAACCCCGCTACTATCTGGACAGACTGAGGGTAAGTGTGACAGAAGAAAACAGCGTGTAACATACTTTATGAGCTTAAGTAAATGAATGGCCAAAAAAAAAGTTTGGGAGAAAAAAGACAAAATTTAAGAGTTAAAAGTGACAGCAAGATGGGGATGGCCATGATCGGCTACGTTCTGTAGGGAGGTAGCACATAAAAGAAGAAGTCAAACTCTTCTCTCTCGTTCCAGTATCGGTGGGGACTTGTTTCCTAACCTTATTTGATCGTATATATCTTTATTTTCTCTTCGAGTTGCGTATGGTATCCACTTAAGCTATTGTTACCGTTGAACAGTCTTCTAATGATGTGGTGTTTATTATCTAGTACATTTTTTGTTTGTAATACGGTAGCGCCGGTCCCCAATGTTCGAAGAAGTGGAGTCTGTTGTGGGGTCCGAATATTCGATATTAGACGAGCCACGCAAACATTACAATTGGAGAAGTGACACAGGCCAAGGCAAAGATAATGAGAACATTGGCAGAAAAAAGGAAAACACAATCGAAGAATCCGGATGTTTCAAATGCACTGGGTGGTTTTGCTGGTAGTTGAATATTGGTCACAGATGCGTCGACAATTACTGATGACCGGAGCAGCTTGAGTGGTACCGAAGGTTGAAAAACAGTTGACGTATTGGGTTGGCATTAGTAGCCCAGGGCGGACGGTTGTTGGTGACAGGAAGATGAAGCCGCTTGGGAGATGTCGAAGTACGACAAAGCAGTCAGCGAAGGTCGATAGACAGTCGGCGTGTTGAGCTGATACTAGCAGGCAATCTTAGCCGAAGGTAGGCGGTTGAAACCACGATGATCCGCGAGATGATGGCCAGCAGGAAGTGAAACCTGAATCGCCAATTGGATTCGTAGAGGACGTGGTAGGCGGAAGTCAGTTGGTCGCTAGCCCGGATACTACCATCTTCTTCTCCCTCTCCCCGTCAGTATTTACCTTTAACTCCCTATTGAGTCAGGATGCGACAAAATGTCAGTTTGTTTTCCCGACTGAGTCAGGATGCTACACAAGGTCACTTTTTTTTAACGTGGGGAACTCGAGTGTCTGTACTCGGGCCACTGTCCAATTTGTGGTCTTAGCTAGTCACAGCCAGTCTAAAACCACGCAACGGAAGAAAGTGAGGAGGACCAGGTACAAAACAGTATCTCCTCCGCCCCAGAGTTTTATTCTAGTCACGTCCCGAGGAGCGGCTGGTTGATGCTGGTCGTTGCTGGTCGCAGGATTGTTACAACGGCGCAGGTTTTTGACGCTATTTCCGGTTCTAATGAAAGTCATAAATATAATAACTTCTTTATTATTAAGTATAATGTAATTGGTCATAATAAAACTACGAACATAAAAGACATAGTATCGGTTTTAAATAACTAGCGTAAAATGTCCCGGGTTCGAATTCCAGTCGAATCTATTATATTCACTTACATGCTAATACCCTTGGGAAATGTATAAATCCTCTTCTTCTCCTCCACAGCTATGGGTAAAAGCAGGACAGACCGGGTTCTGAGAACAGACTTGGTTCTAGTCTACCGCAGAAAGAAATGTCACCCTACTGCGGGGGAAAAAAAAATCTGCCTCGCAAGATAAATTATCGCCAAAGCGTGTATCACGCATGGCACATATGGACTAAGACATTTCAGCTTAAATCGAAACTTTCCAAAACGATGATGTGCTTCCTCACAGATCATACTCTGATAGACAAACGGAAAAGAAACAAACAAAAACCGCAATATCATGGAGTGTCCTTTTTAATATATCGACACAAAAAAATTACCAGATAACGAAACTTTTAAAATAGATGCAAATCGAAGAGAAAATAAAGACATAAATGAAGATATTGACGATCTAGACCATTTCAAATAAAAGGTTAGGAAGGAAGTCTCCATTAATAGTGGAAAGGGAGATAACTGTTTGACTTCTTTTATGAGCCCTGTCACTTAAGGACGTAGGCAACCATGGCTCTTCATATTTTACTGTGTAGCTTGTAGCTTACCTTGTAGATTTAGTCTTTTTGTTATTTCTCCCAAACCCTGTTCTACCATCCATTTACACAAGCTCATCAACTATCTTACGCGTTGATTTTCTCTCCCCCTCGTTCACTCTGTCTTGTGAGTATCAGATTTTCCAAGCCCTCTTTCCTCATTTCGTGCCCCAGAAATTTCAAATGTCTCTTCCTGATGTTAATATAAGTTTCCTTTTTGTTTCCATTTTCTCCAAACCTTCATCGTTGCTCACATGTTCGGTCCGGGCTATCCCCGGCATCTTTCTGTAGAATCATTTCTGTTTCTTCAAGTCTCTTCTTCATCCTTCAGGAGATTGTCCAGCATTCGCTGCCGTACAGGAGGACAGAGTAACCTATTTTCCTTAAAAAAATTGTTTTACGAAAATGGTTTTAAAAATTTCAACGGATATTAGTAGTTAACTGCTCGTTTAAGGAAGGCCAAATATTTCCATATATGGAAATGGTTAATATTACAACTACGACTAGCATTTTTACTAGAATTTTTTTTTTATGAAGACGAAATGCTAAACAACCGATCTAAATTCCTAGATATTTTCATTTCGAGATGGCGGTATTTGGACGAGAATGACCGGGTCGATATCGAAAATAGAACCTCGCAATTCATCGTCTTCTTTCCCAATAAGTCTAAGTGCCCGGTCTCTGATATGTAATACAGATAACAGGAATCCCGCAAATAGGCTGCCTGGCAACGAAACAAACAAGGGCGAAGAGGAAAAACACGCGGCATGAATCGGTGAGGGTTTTGATGGATTTGACAAGAAGCAATAAACGATTAGTCTGCCCCATTACGCTTCTTTTCATGGGTCTTCGAAAAACAATGACTTCATCTACTTTGCATTGTCGCCAAGATCCTTGGATGTAAATCCATTAAAGAGACCAGATCGCCTCGAATAACCGAATTGTTTGACGTATGTCAGCTTCCTGACAGTGTTGTTGAGCAAGAAATGGACCGAATCGATAGTAATTAAGAACTTGAGATGTTAGTGCTTTTAATATTACAATTACCATTACTATTACTATAATGTGAGCCTAAAGTCGCGTGTGTATGCATGACTATGAACAGTGAATTTCGCATATCCTGAAGTGGTTTAATAATAAATGGAACAATAGAAAAACTATCAGCAAAAATTAGCGTCAATTTAAATAAACAACCTAAGGACATGATTGACTATAATGTTGAAGAATAAAAATATAAAATTGATGAAGAAAAACGAGTTAAGAAATATCATAATATCTGTAAGAAATGGAAATATATGAATTTTGACTTACGACTTTGATGCAAAAGTTCACAGAACTGCTTTTACACAATATTAGAGAAATCTTTGAAGTGACTAAAAATATTATTCGGATCGTCATAGAGGAAAAATAGAAGCTAGAGCAGTGATCGGAAAGTGAATGGTATCCTCCATCTGGATTCAATGGAAAGATCCAAGTTTGGGGTCGTGAAGAAAAAAATGGCCAGCCAGAGGGTGACAGCGTCATATCAGAACCATAGCATACACCACGCATACATTGTACCTGAAGTTTATCTTGCCTTAACTTTACAGTGTATCCCATTTATATAACAATTATTATGGGAAATACGAAGATACTCATTTGCCATGCAATATGAGCACCAAGAAAATCCAATCAAAGGTTTACTATACAGTTGAGAGTGTTAGAGTTGTGTCTATACATTTGGGTGCGGGGGTATTAGGGCTGTGTTTTGGTATGCAAGGGGGCAGAAACCCTTAAATTCACAAAGAACTATACCAAATAACAGAAATCCCATCGCTTGAAAACTTTCAAAAGTAGCAACAACTAAAATGGATAACACATGTAACTCCAAGAGAAAATAATGATAAAATCAAGATGTTGACGTTCTAAACTAAAAATTTAGGGAGGAAAACATCATCAATTCTGGAAAGAGCGATAACAGTTAGTGGACTTAAGATCCGGGGTACGGGGTGAGAAAAATACAGCCAGAGGATTGTAGTGTCACATTTAAGACATAACATACACCACGCACACATTGTACCTGAAGTGTATCTTGACTTGACATTACAGTGCATACCATTTATATAACAATTATTATGGGAAATATACTAAGATACTCATTTGACATGCAATATGAGCACCAAGAGAATCCAATCAAAGGTTCTCTATACAGTTGCGAATGTTAGAGTTGTGTCTATACATTTGGGGGGGTGTTAGGGCTGTGTTTTGGTATGCAAGGAGGGAAGCAATCCCCAAAAAGTTGGAAACCAGTGGTCTAAACTGTCAGCTCCAAACAGTAACTTTCTCAGGTCAATAATTAAAAATTAGGTTAATGAACCCTGTAGGTCTTAAAGACGACTGTACTTCTTCAAACCTTGTGGACTGGCGCTACAAAATAACAAGGAACTGTACCAAATAACAGAAACTCCATCAGTTGAAAACTTTTAAACAGTAGCAACAACTAAAATGGCTCAGCACATGTAACTCAAAGAGAAAATAATGACATTATCAAGATGTTGACGTTTTTAAATAATCTTATCAGATCAAGACTATGAATGTCATGCATGGCATCTATCCTATTCAGAAATGTCTAAGCCAGTGATTCCCAATGTGAGAAGTACTCTGGGTGTGGTGGAAAGATCCGGGGTAGAGGGTGAGAAAAAATGGCAGCCAAAGGGTGGCAGTGTCACATCTGAACCATCACACACACACACACACACACACACACACACACACACACACACACACACACACACACACACACATTGTACTTGAAGTGTATCTTGCCTTTACTTCGTAGTGTAATCCATTTATATAACAACTATTATGTGAAATATACTAAGATACTAATTTGAAATGCAATACTAGCATCATGAAAATCCAATCAATGTTTGACCATACATTCGTGGGTGGGGCTAGGGTTGTATTTTGGTACGGAATGGGCGGCAACCCCCAAATGTTTTAGGAATCACTGACATTTACGATCAGAGCTCGCCGAAGATTCCTTTTATTTATTATCTGAAAATTGCCATGGAATAAATGTTGGATAATTTCACATTGTCATGGTTTACAATCAAGGACTTTACTACTTTTAGACTGGCTGTCATCCAAGGCTACAGAGTTCCGTATAGATATCATATTTAAACCATAGCTGAAGCGAAATTTGACGAATTCATGCCTTTTCCAAGCACATTGGTGCAAAAGGGAATGCAACTAACTAGGCTGAAATTTGAACTCGTCTCGCTGACTCCAATTTCCCTGCTCATAACAGTGACACACCTGCCCATATTAGCTATATTAATTTTGCAGCATAATCGTGAGAAAAATGTAGGCAGCCAGAGTGTGGCAGTATTAAATCTGAATCATGACATACACCAAACAAACATTGTACCCGGATTTTGCCTTTACTTTATAGTGTATCCGATTTTTTATGAGAATTATTAAGGGAAAAGCTAAGATACTCATTTGACATGTCATACTAGGATCAAGAAAATCCAATCAGTACTTGACAATACATTAATGGGTGCTGTTAGCCGTGTGTCTATACATTTGGTGGCGTGGGCATCTTGAGGTAGTGTAATGGTTAGCAAGCTTGTCTCGCTAGAGCAATTACGACTGAGTAGTGAGTTCAATCCTCACTGGATGCCCCTTACTTTCGGCCTTGTGCCACATCCAAGCTACACTTGAAAAATCACTAAACATTAAGTGGCGTTAGGGTTGTGTTTTGGCACGCAAGGGAGCGGTATCCCCCAAAAGCTTGGCAACCACTGAGCTATAGAATAGATTTCATTTAGCCGTTCGGAAATTAACGTCGGCTAACGATTCTTCTTCTATGTACCATATTACTTTGGGCCGTAGGCGATCATGGCTCTCTATGACATCGTATTTTTCGTAGCCCTTTATTAATGTTTGTATCCATTCTATTCCTGTTACTCTCTGGCCTGCTATCCATTTCGACAAGCTCGTTAGGTAGGTTACTTTTTGCCTTTTCCTGCAACTCTATGAGTGTCAAATTCTCCAAGCCAACTTTTCTCATTGTATGTTCTAGAAATTTCATTTGTCTTTTTTCTGATTTTAAGTGTATTGTTTTTTTTGTTTCCATTTTCCTTACAATATCATAGTTGCTCATATGTTTAGCCCATAGTATTCTCCGCATCCTTCTATAGAACTATATCCCCGCTGCCGCAAGTCAACTTTTCATTTGTGAAGAAAATCGACACTATTCCCTGACATTTAGAAATGATATTACGTAGCAGTTCAACTCTCGTTTCTTTGTTCTAACGAAATTTTTCCATCTCTTAATATCTTGTTTTTATTTGAACAATTCTAATGAAAAATCATATTATGACGTTATGTATATATCGGTCTCGTAGCCTAATCTCCCCTTCTTGGTATTAAAATACACCGTTGTTAAGAGGAAGCATTACTCGGCGCCGATAAGCAATAATGCCTTGTGTTATAAAAACGGTATATATCCAGTAGAGAAGATCAGGCTAGTAATATAATAACATGGATTTGAAAAGTTATCTCCCCTACTCATTTAAATAAAGATATCAAACAACATAATGTTATAGAACCATTTTTTTTGTCAGGCAGAGAAATATTCAGCACTCTCTAGAATGTTTCATATTTCTTTGATAGTTTTTTCTGTAGTCATTTCACACCAAGATTTAGTACGCAGGGGTTACAGGGGGTGAAAGTGACAGAAAATACTGGGTAAAGGAAGGAATGAGGAAAGGAAAAAAGAGTAACGGGATTCAAAAAAAACAGAAGATGGTGATTGATGCTGTATTTTAATTTTGTACTTATCCGGGAAGCAAATAAAGGGAAGTGCGTTTCACGGGTGGGAAGTAAGATAAAAAAACAACTGTTGTAGTAGAAGTGGCTATTTCAACAATAAAAGGATGGAACGTAGATACCCATCTAGTAATAGACTTAAATTCATGCAGTCGAGTTACCAGGGGAAAAGTTTGTCAGAACAGTTACCATGAAAATATTTGTAGTAAAGACAGAGGCAAGCAGCGCCATATTGGTGATAAAATGCCGGAAATCGAGATGCCAAGTCAGGATCGATTGCTTTACAGATCCTTCTTTGGATTTTGACAAGAAAGTTCGAGATGAATAGCTTCTACACCAGACCAAATATGGCAGCAGTTTGCATATTTATTATTTTAAGGTCTTAAAAAAAAGAAATTCTTCTTTCTGAAATAAGGCAATAAAGGAGCACAAAACTAAATAATTTTCTCGAATTAATGGATGGACATGATTTTTCAAAATTTTTTAATCGTTTCACCTCAAGCAAGGCGATTATGTCACTATAACGCAAATGGTTGCAGAAAGTGAAGGAGTTTAAGACTACTTTAGTAGGCATGATTGAGGAACGGACAAAATAAGAAACAGGGTTCACGAAGAAGAATGATGCCGTTTGACATTGCATTTGGATTTGTTATGGAGTGGTTTCACAGTGGAGACTTGTATTTGTACTAAGTCGGTCCTAAAATAGGTTCGACGTACAAAACGTTAGGAACTTGATATAATAGGCATAACGCAGAGTAATCTATTTGTGGTCGCTGATACTTTAATATCCGACTAACAGTCGTCCGGCATCGACTGACAGCCCCACTGAGCGACTCCTACTACTCCTACTTATTATAGGTGGGAGAGTCTATTAACTATAGAATAGGTGTGTTCCACTATAACAGAATTTTTGAAGATTGTAATTATCAGCAGGAAAGAAACAGTTAAAGTAGAAGTGGGGATTACATTTAGCTAGTTCAACAGTAAAATTGTGAGACCTAGTTGCCACTCTAGTAGTATGTTCAACTTCATAACAAGGTAAAAAAAAACTCATCAGAACAGTTTCCATGAAAATATTGGTAGAAAAGACAGAGGGGAAGCAATGCTACGTCGGCGAGAAAGTAACTGTTGTCGAGATGCTTGTCCAGGAGCCATTATATTACAGACCCTTTAATTGGATTTTGTCAAGAATCCCGAGATTTATGCAGGAGAAATAGACCAGCTATGGCAGCAATATTAAATTTACGGACGAATGGTAGATTTTTAAACGTGAAAAATGGATTCTGACATGAAAAAAAAGCTTCCGGCACGATACAGTGGACCAACTTTCCTTGTGGTGGACCTTGCAGTTGATTATCCATGTCTTGAAAGAACACGGCAGTCTGTGTATGTATGTGTGTGTGCGTGTGTATGTGAGAGAGAGAAAGAGAGCGAAAGAGAGTAACAAAATTTAGATGGACTCTTCTACATTACATATGCAAAAATAGAACAAATAAAATTGCAACATTAATTAAATATTTCAACAGTTCATAGTTTACCCGATATGACTCCCACTCACATGTGAAAGTTCAAAGGGTGATTTTTGGAAGATATCGGTAGCTCTTCCAATGCACCTGCTGATTTTGGTGCCACATTACCAATCTTGTGTTATAATATTTGCCAGATAGTTAAATTTCCGCACGTTCTTGATTTCAAATACAGTATGTTTTTTTCTTACATTTGTTGGATATTCTTTAACACTTCCCTTTATTTTATTTTCATAAGTTACTGCATTTTCCTTTCTGTCTACACGGTGTCATCTGCATATCTTATGCTGTTAAGATTGTACCTACCAATAGATTAAAGATTTAAGTTAATGCCCTTGTCCAACTAAAAAAATATCATTTATCGACAAGATAATCACTAACGAAGAAGAATTTATTTATTAAGGGAATCAAACAGAAAAAAAATTTACTTGGATCCAAACTCCAAGCTGAAACAAAATCTGATGGAAAACTGAGAATTTCAAATTACGAATTGCAGGGACTATGATAAACAGCTACTAAGCAAAAGCATAATGAGCAATTGGCACGTTTGAATGTCGCTTTTGACATAGAAGTGGTCTTTTTTTTCAGAAAAAAATGAATTTATTAATTTTATTGACTGATAATGTTGAGTGTTCATTTTCAAACAATTATGAAGCTTGGCTGAAAAGTTCTTTCAAAGGTGCTGTTATATCCAATCTGCCAACTCCAGAATTTCATTTGATTTGCATCATGCAAACACTCTTTGTCTAGTAAACAGTTTGAATAAAAATAAATTAAACTATATTCGTGGAATTAATCAAATCAAAACCAGAACTTTTCATTTGTGAACACCGTTTAGCAGAAAGATAGAAAAGATTATAGAAAACCAAAGAAAATCTTTGCATCAGCCGAAACTCGAAAACAGATTTGAATAAAGGCAGAAAGAAAAGAAAAATATTTTTAAAATAGATATAAACGTATTAACCATCCTTCAATGGTGTTCAGTTTTTCGTTACTGTCAAATTCTTCATACGAATCCATTTTTTTATGAGTGTTTAATACTTCCGGAGTTTCCAATTCGTAATGGGATCGCAATTCTTCATAAGAAACCTTTTTTTTTTTTTTTTTTTTTTTTTTGCAAATCTTATTTCACTGTTGCAAGAATGACGTCTAATTCCTTCACAGAAAGAAAAATGAGATTTTCCGACCTGGTTCAAATTGTCCTACTTTGTAACAACGAAAATGTGTAATCCCCATAGGGTCGAACGAGCAGTCAATCTGTAGGGTGTAAACTAGAGACAAAATCTTGGTCACCCAAATTATTTTTGCGTTTGTGTTTTTGTCTTTACGGATTGATTGTTTACGCCAATTTTCACGTTAATTTTATTTTTATCACAACATTTCTTAGGTATCTAATATATATATATATATATATATATATATATATATATATATATATATATATATATATATATACAGGCACATAGGTATAATGGTTAGCATAATTTTGTCCTTGTGCCACGTCTCAGCTACGCTTGTAAAATCACTCTCTCTCTCTCTCTCTCTCTCTCTATATATATATATATATATATATATATATATATATATATATATATTCAAATGTAAACGAACCAAGAGTAAAATTTCAGCGTTCAAAATATTAATTTAAAACAGGGCTCAATAAAAACGTTGAGCAATAAATATTTATTATACACTATTACTTTAAAACATGTACATACATACTACAAAACTGTCATCATGGTTTCCCACCTGAATAATTTAACGTTGAAACAATATGTACAGTTTTGTAGTGCGTATGCACATGTTCTAATGTAACAGTGCATAATATATATATATATATATATATATATATATATATATATATATATATATATAGGCACATAGGTATAATGGTTAGCATAATTTTGTCCTTGTGCCACGTCTCAGCTACGCTTGTAAAATCACTCACTCTCTCTCTCTCTCTCTCTCTCTCTCTCTCTCTATATATATATATATATATTCAAATGTAAACGAACCAAGAGTAAAATTTCAGCGTTCAAAATATTAATTTAAAACAGGGCTCAATAAAAAAGTTGAGCAATAAATATTTATTATACACTATTACTTTAAAACATGTACATACATACTACAAAACTGTCATCATGGTTTCCCACCTGAATAATTTAACGTTGAAACAATATACTGTTTTGTTTTGCGTAAGTGTATTCACATGTTCTAATGCATAAATATATATATATATATATATATATATATATATATATATATATATATATATATATAGGGAAGAGGTTTTATAAAATTAAACCCGGATATTAACTTTATGACATTAAATTGGGGTTATATGAGGAATGAAGTATTAATTTGTAACTAAGAGAGGAATGAAAGTTTTTTTTAATTACAGAGATAAGGTTAAGTTTTTTTTTTTTTTTAAAAACTACTTAAAATACTCTTCCAAATATAAATTGGCTATATTTAGATAAATTATATTACAATTAAGTGAGATTATAGTTAAAAAATTAATAATAAAAAAATTTGTTATATTAAAAAATAAAAAAAATAATTATAAACCTAAAAATAAAAAGTTATATTTTTTTAAAAAA
>CAHIKZ030005007.1:1377500-1595000 GCA_903632075.3 Acanthosepion pharaonis
ACTTCTCATTTGCGGAACTCTTTTCCGACTCCATGATTTCCAGCCAAATTTAATCTTCAAAAATTTAAATACAATGTCAATTGCTATCTAATGTCTTTCTGATTAATCATCTTTTATTCTTGCTCCTTAGTAATGTTTCTGTTTTCTAATTCAGTAACCCCCTTGTGTCTTAGTGGCTTTACTGCCTTGCTTGGGGTGAAATCGATTAAGCAAACAAAACAAAAAAAATATGGCAAACATTACTAATTGCTATTAAACATAATAATTAACAGGCATTACTGTTCTTTTAATGATATTGCAATATCAGTAATGGTTGCTTTAATTTTGAATATGGGCTCGTTGCTGATTGGTTACAACTTTCGCATTCTGACAACGAGACCCGGGTTCGAATCTCACCATAGTCGGTTTGTCGGAAAGGATATTTCCAGATGTTATCGGATTGTACGTTTGGAAAGTCGGTTGACGTGAAATTTGGTAAACGGAACACTTGGGTGCCGTCGATAGCCGTGCTAGCACGAAGTCACAAGTCATCGTGGCCGAGGGCTTGAGCTTTCAAATTGTTGATCACGCTAGATAACACGCTCTTTCCCAGAAACTGTAACTAAGGTCTATTCAGCATAGTTACAGTATAAACCACAGGTGGGCTCTGGGTGTGTTGAATAAACACAAATGCGCCTGAGCAAGCGTCTGCAATAGGGATTGGCTACTGCCCCCCTCCCCCTTGTAGACAGTTATTCTCGAATACGAGTAGTTAGCTATACATACAATTTCTAATAAATAACAGTTTCTACTTTTTGGTGTTGAATGCGTTCTCATCCTTAAATTATGTGTTGTGCATTTCCATACTTAAATAATTCATAAGGCATTTTATAGTGATATAATTAGCAAGCCGTTTAAATCATACATATGATATTCATAGTTCATCACCATTAATTCTTGAGCAATACCAATTCCGTTTTTCCTGATTTTAAATCGTATTCTTATGGTAACATCTAGTTGCAGCACATTCCCACGTTGAAACCGTTCACGATTCAGAAGTCGAAAGCAAGTATTAATAAAACTATGCCATCCGATATTGTAAAAGGCAATATGGCCAATTTACATATAAGCATTCATTCACTGGGTAAGAGATAGCTGAGTAATTATTAAACAACTATCATTACTCCTGGCTCTACAACCAAAACATGTTTTCGGATGAAAGGTCAATCTGATTTTCACCTGAAAGTTTTAGAATCATTTTAGATTAAGTCTTTTAAACATGCCTCTGTAAGTAGAAGAGGTGGTTGTGAGGTTTGAATATAATTCGACTCTGATATTTATATATTCAATATAACACCCTTTTTTCTGGAGTTTGAAATATGTTAGCGTGCTTAGCACTTAATTCTTACTACTCACTGGCCCTCAAAAACAAACTTAGCTTAAAAGTGTTTAATGTCATTAATGAGTTTCTATTTATAGCGGGAAGTGATTTGTGCTAAAAGCATTAATGATATTACGTTGACTTCACGAGATAAATGTAAATTCTAAAATCTTTTCTCACACAGTGTATTTTTAGAATGCAATCATTAACACTGCAAATAATTTTATTATAAGAATACATTCAAAACCAGGAAGAAAGGGATTGTATTTGGTTTGGAATTAAAGCAATCATTATTGATTGATTATGAATATTATGTGTATAATGTAAACGCCTTTTTAATAATTAAATAATGCCCACATAATGGTAAAACTTAGGGGCAATGGTGTATTTTGTTACGGTTTTTTGGGTATATACCGTATATAACTAGGGTATTTATTATGTATCAATACATAATTGTGGCACAAGGCCGAAAGGGGAGGGAGTAGAGGCTGGTCTTCACTAACTATCTTATACCTAGCTAATCTGATTCACGACCCATTCATACGTTACAATTTACTCATTTACCACAAGAACTTGTCCATCACCACTCAATCCTTCATGCACCATAATACCGGATTCTCACAAGGGGGACCTACCAAAACGCGCCCCAAACCATAAAAATTGGATGATGAAAAACATTCTATACATAAAAATGTAATAATGATACAATGAGGGGAGGGAGATGAACCCCGAAAATAACTAAAAAATATACACAAAATACAAAATAAACATAACGTATGTTAGTAGGGACCGTCAACCCTCAAAACAGAGAGGCCGCTGTATTCTGCCCAGAGGACAAAATCAAGAAGCACTCTCGCTAAGGGAGTGGGAAAAGAGGATAAAATATTATACGGACATGGGAAAATGTAAAGCTGATCCAATCGAGATGAAAGGGGGACCAAAACAAACTGGGGAGGCTGGGAATCTCGACTTATATACCGTATATAACTAGTGAGCGAGTCAAAATGACTTATTTCCCTTTATAGTCGACCAATAGCAGGTTGACCAATCAGAAGCCGCACAACACTGTATCCGTCGTGTATAAAGGCGGCCATCTTTGTTTTCCTACCGGAATGACCAGAGGCAACTTGTCCGGCGAACAGGACAGACGGAAGAACTACGCTCTGCTACCTTGCTGCGATATCCACTGCGAACCTGCACTACGCTTTCCTACTGTCTCCGAAATATTCACTGCCAACCTCTGGATTCTATACTCGAAGACGACCGTCAAAATGTCTAACATATTTATCTAGTTAATATACCATTATCTCTGAAGTATTTCTAGGAGGTATATGCGGGAAGTATTTTTGTTGAACCCTGTATAAAATTCTTCTAAAAGGAGGAAGAAAGGGTTGCCATTGGCTTAGAATTAAAGCAAGCATTACTGATTGATTAGAGATATTATATATATAATGTAAACTTCTGGATAATAATTGTAAGACGAGAGTAATTACAAAATTATCCGTATATTCGCCATAAGATATCTTTGTTATGAGTACTGATAATTTTTGACTTTTTCTCGTAGTATAAAAATGAATTGTAAATTATCTAAATACAGGGATGCTTTTACTATAAAGAGACATTTAAAAGCAGGAAAAATCGGATTCTCATTGGTCAAATATTAAAGCAGTAAAATCGATTAAGAATATTATGTGTCTATTTAACGGGAATGCAAATTAAAATGCCTTTGTTTTAACAAGTCACACGCAAGGTATCAGATTATGTAAACCGTTAATCTATTACGAATAAGCTTAGACTGTTGCGTAATCAATAGACTTGCTTGAATATTTATCGATTATTTCAACCGACAAGCTTCACAACGGGTTTTAAATCTCCAGCATTACTTTCTTTCGAATTTTGCGTTCATTATTTGTGTTGTGTAAATTTACATTTTTTGTAAAAAAAAAAAAAAAAACAAAAGCAAAAAAAATAAATATTTCGCCGCTGTCCGAAAATGGAATATATTCGAAGATATAAAACTTGATGATGGCCTTTTTCCTTCTGTCATTTAGCTTCTGTTTCGTTCTTCTGTCCGGATTTGCATTCTAAATTATATTTTGCCTCACTTTGAATTAATCTTAATGACGTCGATCACCGCTTTGATGCAAATTACAGTAAATAAGAACGGGCTGGTTCATTTGTAATTCTGGTCAGATGGCCGAGAGAAAGAAAGAGAAAATAAGAGCAGGCGGACGAAGAAGAGGGAAGAAACTCGATATTATAAAGAAGAAGGAAAATGAATAAGTGTAGGAAATGAAAAAGAAAAGAAAAGAAAAGAAAAGAAAAGAAAGAAAGAAAGAAAGAAAGAAGAAGGGCTTTTAAGCGGATGTACTCAAGAAGAAGAAAGAGAAGTAAGAACAGAAAATAAAGAACAAAGCAAAATAAATTAGAAGAAAAAGAAGGTAGGTATGGAGGAAAACGAAGAAGAAAAAGAAAAAAAAAAGAAGAATTTCGATGTTATAAAGAGGAAGGAAAAGGAATAAGTGCATGTAATGAAAAAGAAATCAAAGGAAAAGGAAAAAAAAAGAAGTATTTTGAAGTGAATGTACTAAAGGAGAAGAAATATTTACGGGCAGAAAATAAAGGAAAGGAACTTAGAAGAGAAGGAAAATAAAGTATGTATGGAGGAAAGCAAAGAAGAAGACGTTGAGTAGCAGAAGAGTGATTGTAAGTAAGAGGAGATAAGATGGACGTAAATAGAAAGAAGGAGAAACGAGATATTAAAATGAGGCCATAGAAAATAGAGCCGAAAAGAAGAAAGAAAGAATGAAAGAAAGAGAGAAAGAAAGAAAAAAATAATAGAAAGAGAAGCTACAAAAATAAGCGCCTGGGAAGAAGAAATTATCGAGTAACTGAGAATAGGAGAATTATCAAAGACGTATGAAAGATAAGAAATTATAAAGAAAAAGTAAGGATAAAAGACGAAAAGTCAAAAGTGGATCAAGAAAAAGAAAATGAACACGAATATAAAAAAGAAATGAATTTATAAATACTGTCATACTAGAACAACGACCAATCATAAAAGAGCAAGAAAAATGCCCCCGAATGTATTTGAAGATTAAGTATTAAATCCCGCCTTATTCCAATTTTTATGTATTTTCAATCACAAATTTTATTTACTTATCTATTGAACATGTCTGCTGATTTACAATGACTTCATGGCTTCCAAAAAATATTGATTGGTTGTTATGACATGTTAGGAGATTAACATAGAGGTGCCGACCAAAATCAATAAGCCACCTTAGCTTGGATCAGAGAAATCAATGCTCAAGTTTCTTCTTTTCTCACTTTCTTTTGTGGAGATGATTTCGACTAATGAATTGATTGATATACTGGTTTGAATGTAAACCAGGTTCGTGTGGTCGTAGTGTGAAATTCAAAGCATTTGATTTCGTATGCTGTCCTGTGTGTCTGCCAATGTTTGGGATAATGTATACATTTAGACGTTCCTTCCCGTATAAAACTCCCTCTGTGGATTATGTTACTCTATTGTGGACACAGATTCGATAACTGAGGCAGCAGCAACAACAACAACAACAATAATAATAATAATAATATTAATAATGAAAAATAGAATACATACGTCGCCATGACAAAGTACACCTCAGAATATGTACATTGTGAACTGCGTAGGAATTACGGCGTCGAGTGCACAGAGAAGTGTCACAAGCGTTAATCAACGCCAGATGTCGAATATGAGCAAGTGGTGCTCATGTACGATACGGACATCTTGGCTGACAAGCGCTTGATACCGTAATTGTGCATAATAGCATGCATAACCTTACAGTACCTTGGAATAAGAGCATCGTGAAAGCAGAACAATACTGAGTTATCAAAATTTGACCGGGAAACTCGGGGAATTAGACCCAGCAGCGGTCCAAGGTTGACGCTCTTGTGACTATTCCTTGTAATCTTCCTAACTACGCAGAGCGCCTTGGGGATATCCGACATCACTGAGAGGGCGCAAGAGATACCGCAGCTAATGTACTGATGAAACTGCAAATGATCGGATCGGCTGGGTGTCTCTCTGCATCGCCGGAGTGGCGCACTTCGAGGAAGAGAGACGAAGAGGTGGGGGCGACGCGAGAGCCATCTGCAGCCTGCCAATTCCGCACTGGATATGTTTCCCTGCCAGACCTGTGCCCGAGAACTTGTCGTTCGCGGATCGGGCTGCTATTTGGCAACCCAAAAAAGACAGACGGAGATGGATGGACAGAGTCGTCGTCAGAAATGACGGACAGCCTAAGAGAGAGAAGACCAGATCGTGTAACTGCAATGACGAAAATTTTAAACCACCTGACCTAAAATATAACTAATAGGTTACAAGCTTAGGTGGCTATTGGTATTTTCATACCCCACCATGAGTGGTAAAATAGGCCACATGATCAGTTTAACGTGGTGGTCGTATAAGTGTAGATGGGCAAAGAAAATGAGTGAAGAAACCATCAAAATCTCTTTTGTAAAAAAAAAAAAGCAAAAGAAAAGGCGAAACTAATCAATAAAATAAGGAATAAGAACTGGCAGTTAGAATTCCATCTTAAAAGCCTGAGACGAGAAAACAGGTTGCCGCAAAGGTAATGCCTTTTTATTTCTTTTTCTTTTTATGTTCCGAATCCCTTCAGGACGTAGGCGATCATGACTCACCACTTCGCCCTGTCCCTTGTAACTCTCAATAAGTTTTTTCCCTCTGCTACTTCCCCCAGGCCATGTTCTGTCATCCACTTGCTTAAGCTTGCAGGTATGTCACGCGTTTTCCTTTGCCTCTTTTTTCCTCTATTGGACCTGTGAGTATCAGATACTCCAAGCCCTCCTTTCTCATTACTTTTCCCAAAAATTTCAGCTACTTCTTCCTGATGTTAAGTATAAGCTTCCTCCTTGTTCGCATCCTCATCGTTAGTCACACGCTCGATCCATGATATCCTCAGCATCCTTCTGTAGAACCATACCTCTGCCGCCTCGATTTTCTTCTTGATCTTTAAGGAGACCGTCCAACATTCGCCGCCGTAAAGGAGGAGAGATGTCACGTGGCTGCTCAATACTCTTTGTTATCAAAGAAATCCTCCTGTCTCGTAATAGTCTACGTAGCTTTTGGAATATGTCTTTCGCTAGCCCAATGAGCAGTCGAATCTCAGCGTCGCACTTGCTGCCCTCTGTCGAAATTTATTGAACCAAATTAAAATACATTAATTTAAGAACATTTTTAAGCATTGTCACATCAAAACAATATGATTTTTTTACGATTAACAAACTATTTTAAATGTTAAATATTCTCTGCTTTATGCTCAATACAACGCTGAACCCTATCAGCAACACTTCTACAAACAATTTGACACATTTCTACATTAATTTAAGAACATTTATCAGAAATTTGCTTGGCTTATTTACGGATTGAGCTTGTAAACAAGATCTTTCGGATTGAGGAATCGGAGAGCCGAGTTCGAATTCCATTCGAATCAATTAATTCACTTACATGCTAATATCATTGGGAAAGGTATGAATCCAATTCTTCTCTCCCCCACCAGTTATGGGTAAATAGCAACTGGTCTGCCGCAGAAATAAATGTCAGCCTACTGCGGGAAAAGAATCTGCCTCGTCAGTTATGTATCGAAAGATACATTATGGCCTAAGCGTGCATGGCACATAACTGACTGAGTGTTAGGTCTGGTGATCGTGGCCATTCAATTGCTCCACTAAAGACTTGGCTTACAGTCACATGACTTTAAAACGTCAATTCTCGTACGATCAACTTCTTTCTCCCGAGCCATGGGTTCATTAGTAGGACTATTATCAGTAAATCATTATTATCTCCAAAAGATTCTCGAACTATTTTCTGGCTTTAAATAACCTTCAAAAGGTTGATAAACCTTAAAAATAAATCAATCATACAATGCTCTTATTTACAGATAGTTCGATAAACTTTCCGTTCATTTTTCTCGAAACGATATAGCTGATGACTGAGTCATGAATTTACGCTTTTTAAAATTTTATTCTTAAAAAGTAAAATACATGCTATTTAAATATATTCACCTTTATTTGCAGTTGCTTGTTGCCACTTATCAGGCAGCACTTCAATATATTTTGAATAAAATTTTGCAGATTTTCCTGAGCAAATATGTCGATGAACACGAATGATCTTTTCCTGGGAGAATTTTTTCCCCCCAATGAAAGAGTTTGCTGCGACGAAAGCAAAATAATAATCATTTTGTGCAATGTCATGTGAATAGGACGGATGTGGGTAGAACAGACCATCCAAGTTCCAGAAAGTTCTTCTTCCGTCGCCACGGAAGTGATTTTATTTCAATCAATCCATCAACTAAAAGTAATTTTCATATAATTGACCGTACAAAGATGCATAATAACTAAATATACATAGAAAACAGAAAAACACTTTGATTTAACAGAGATAAATCCCATTTATCCATTTTAATGGGTGAAAAAATATTCGTACACTCTAAAAATGAATACATCATCTTCGTTTAATACTTTGCAGAATAGCCATTATTCACTTCTACAGCAATCAAACTCTCCTTGTAGTTCTCAATTAATGATTTGCAAATTTTTGTTGGTATTTTGTCCCATTCTTCTTCGCATACGGCCTTCAGATCCGGGATGTTTGTTGGAGCTCGCGATTGGGTTTGAATTTTCAAATAACGCCACAGATTCTCGATTCGATTTAAATCTGGGGTCTGACTTGGTCATTTCAGGATATATTGTTGGAAGATACAACCAGGAGGAAGTTCAAGATTTTCAACCGAAATCATTAAATTTGTTTCCAAAGTATTTTGATATGCTGCGGCATTCATTCCACCAACTGTTACTGATATGTTCCCAGTACCTTTTGCAGAAAAAAACATCCCCAAAACATGATGCAGCCACCACCAAATTCCAATGTTGGAACTCTTTTCTTTTGTTTGAGGCTTCCTCATCTTTCTTCCATAGATAGTTTCTAGAATTACGTCCAAGCAACTATATTTTGAATTCGTCTGTCCATAATACTCTTTCCCAATAAGATTTTCTTTATCCTTATATTCACGAACAATTTTTCACCTTGCATCTCTGTGTCTTTTCAATAATAAAGGAGTTTACCGAGGGGAGCGTGATTTTAGATGGTTCCTATGAATTTCATTGCTTATTGTCCGTTTAGTAACATAGACTGATGAAAGCAAATCATCTTGCAACTAGTAACGAGTAACCATTGGATTTTGTTTAATTTGACAGATTAATTTCCTTGGAATGAATAAACTAATGGTAGTAAATGGAATATTCGGGTTGTCTGAGATTTTCCTATAATTTTTACCCTCTTTCCAGAGCTTAACAATCAGTTCTTTTTGTGAATTTGTCCATTCTTTACCTCTTGCCATGATGAAAACCTTCTTGCACGAATATCAACTACAGAATATTTTTTTTTATATTTTTAGGCTAAAAATAGCTACTGATAACATTATTGGAACATTATAAAATATTTCACTTGAATAATCTAGAGTATTAAACCAATTGAAAACTTTTAAAATCTGAAATTTGCATTGTACAAATATTTTTTACAGATTAAAATGGATAAATGGGATTTATTTCTATTAAATCAAAGTTTTTTCTGTTTCTATGCATATTTAGTTATGCATTTATGCAAAGTTAATGATATGAAAAATATGTTTATTCATTAGTTGGAAATACAATAAATTTAAAACTTGTATGTGTGCGAATATCCCTCCTCCTGTATATAGAAGGAAGTAGTCATGCGTTCAAATGTACCGCAATCCTACGACCACACTTGGTTATGGGACTGATGAGAATGAGGATTTCAAGACAAGATTCCTAACCATTATTTTATTTTAAGGTTGTCTTGTAGATATTAACTGAGTTTAATACATAGTGACTAATCTGGGGAATTCTTAGAATATCGAACTAACTAGAGTAATTATTAGCTGTGTGACTAGTTTGTTAAACATGTCTTTATGGCCATGTCATCTTCTAGACATTTCGTGATGTCAACTTTATTTGGCTTGGCTGGGCCGTTAGAACGTCAGCGTTTCGGACATGAGAAAAAGGTTCGAATTTCACAATGGTTGATTTATCAAGAACTACTTGATAATATCGGCCTGGGGAGATAATCCCGGCATGCATCACTGATAGGAAGCATACCACGGCCTTGTGCGTAAAAGCGGGTAGACAAAACTGCTTGGAAACCATAGATGTTTGCGTTAGCACGAAATCACAAGTCAGCCTGACCGAGGGTTTCCGCATAGGGATCTTGTCCCAAATGGTGACCACACCGGATTAAGCGCTCTCTTCCAGATATTCCAAATCAGGTCCGTGCAGTGTAGCTGAAGTATAAAACAACAGGATTGATGTGTTGAAGAAACACGTGTTCCAAAGCTGGCCCCTGCAACTAGCCATCCTAGCATACAGGCTTACTCAGAAAAGAGCTGCTGGCTGTCCTGAATATTTAATATGCTTAATTTAATTCAGTGCAAGACCGCAATTATCGGACACTCAGTGAGTATCTGATTTAATTCGTTAATTATAGTCGCGCCTCGTTTAATAACAATTAATTTACGGGCAACTGTCTTATAATTACTTAGTAAATTATGACACAAGGCCATGCATTTGGTGCATCTAGTAATGATCGGATTTACTACAGTAATAATAGTCTGCGAAAATCGCTTGCAAACCATTAATTTCCGCGTGGTTCTTCCGATGCGGAGACAAAGTAGCGATTATCGTGCATTAGTAAATTAATCAGCGAATGGGAATTATCAATCTTTGCGCTCCGGTGGGCGATGTTTATTCATCATAAAAATTGCATATTATATATAATGGATTCATATTAACGTCGATGATGGAGTTGTCGTAGGTTTGGTCATTTATTAACAATTCAAAGCTTAACTCATTTCTTTCGTGATCCATGTAAACGATATTCTTTTTCTTTTCTTCACATCGAAATTTATACACCGTTTTCATTTCGTAAAAACACAACGATTACTTTATGTCGTTATATATTAGCAATGAAATTACAGCTAGCAAACATTAAACCACTTCAGTATGGAGGTATTAATGAGTTACTGGTAATAATCCTGTGATTTCGAGCTTCACTTAATGAGACATATTTGTGACTATGTGCTGTAAATTGAGTAAATTATATTTCAGTGCATTTATAGTAACAACCAGAAAGAGGGACAATTGAAATTTCCAGGCTGCATAATGCGAAAAGATCGCATGGAGAATTCAACACCAGAAAGGCAGTAAAGCCAAAATAAGTGCGAGAAAAGCTATGAGAATATAACTGATATATCTAGCAATTTGGGCAGGAAAATTCTGAGGCATATTAGGGAATTTATTATTATGTTTAAATCCATGCAGAACTATTGCCAGGAAAAATTGTAGAAAAGACACAAAGAAAATGACTGAAGTTTAGATGCCAGGTCAGGACCTATTATGTTGCAGAGATACATAGTAGGAGCACCAGACCAGATATGACAGCAATATTCAATTTACGGACGAATGGTAGATTTATAAATGTGAAAGATGGATTCTGAAGAGAAAACATATTCTTGTACGATAGAATGAACCGACTTTCTTAGTAGTAGACCTAAAGAAAATGTTGGAATAGAAGTGGTAGTTGCATTTAGCTATTTCAACAGTAAAAGGTTAGATACCCATAGAGTAGTACACTTAAAACTTGTAGTCGAGGCACCAGGGAAAAAAGCTTGTCAGAGCAGTTACCATGAAATTATTTGTAGAAAAAAACAGAGGCAATCCGGGTCACATCGGTGAGAAAGTGACTGAAGTCGAGATGTCAAGTCAGGATCGATTGCTTTATAGATACTTCTTTGGAGTTTGTCAAGAAAGTTCGAAACGAATAGCTTGTACATCTGACCAAATATGGCAGCAGTTTGCATATTTATCATTTTAACGTCTTAATAAAAAAAAGAAAAACTTTCTGAAATGAGACAATAAGGTGGAGCACAAAACCACCAAAACAATTTTCACAAATTAATGTATGGACATGAATAGTTTTTAATTTTTAAACGTTTCACTTCAAACAAAGCGATAATGTCACTGCAATGCAGATGGTTACAGGAAATGAAAAAGTTTGAGAATACTTTAGTAGGGGTGATTGAGGAAGAGACAAAATAAGGAACAGGGTTCAAGATATGCCGATTGACGTTGTATTTAAATTTTTGAAGATTGCACTTATCAGCGGGAAGAAGCATTTAAAGTAGAAGTGGTGGTTACATCTAGCTAGTTCAACAATAAAATTGTAAGACCTAGTTGCTAATCTAGTAGCCTGTTCAAATTCATAACAATGTAAAAAAAAAAAAAAACTCATCAGAATAGTTGCCATGAAAATATTTGTGAAAAAGACAGAGGGAAAGCAATGTCACGTCGGTGAGAAAGTAACTGTTGTCGAGATGCTTGTCCAGGAGCCATTATATTACAGACCCTTCTTTGGATTTTGTCAAGAATCCCTAGATTTATGCAGGAGAATTGACCAGCTATGGCAGCGATATTAATTTTACAGACGAATGGTAGATTTTTAAACGTGAAAAATGGATTCTGACATGAAAAAAAAAAAAAAAGCTTTCGGAACGATACAGTAGACCAACTTTCCTTGTAATAGACCTTGCAGTTGATCATCCATGAATATTACAGACCCTTCTTTGGATTTTGTCAAGAATCTCAAGATATATATCAGGAACACCAGATCAGATATATCAGCAGTATTCAATGCATGGACGCATGGTAGATTTATAAATGTACAAAATGGATTCTGAAGTGAAAAAAGACTGTCTAATATGACACAATGAACCAACTTTTTTAGTAGTAGACCTAGCAATTAATTCAATGTAATCACTCCATGTCAGTGGAATCCGTGATCTTCAGAAGGTGCAAAGAGTTACTCTGTTCTTATTAATTTACAACATGGTGTCTTACAAGATATTCATTGTTATCGCTCTTTAAAGCAGTAAACATTGCCGGTGAGTGAACATAGTTAAAAAAAAGGTGTCATGGGAAAAAAACTATCCTTTAGACACTATATCTTATTGCATTCACATTTATCCATGTTTGTCAAATATTTATTCTGTCTACGAAATCATCGCAGGCGTTATCTAAGGCGCTCTGCTCGATAATACCATTTTTCTTTGTTTCATTAATTATCTGCCTAGGAAAATCATCAGATCATTAGCAAAAGTCTATGCAGATGATAGCACAGATTATAGCAACACCTCCAAAAACGAAGTGATCTCTCCTCCATGGCGAAAATAAAAACTGTCTTGTGACTTTGAATACATACAAAAACAAGACACATCTCATCAGCACTGACCTCCATGCTGCTGCAGAAATCTAAATGATAAAGAAAAACGAAAGAAATAGACAAGAGACACTCTAAATTACAACACGAGGAAATTTCTGAATTCAGACTCGCGACAATATCAGAGCACAATAGGCACTTTCGACTCCTTAGTGGGCCAGGATAGGAAAATGTTAATTCTGATTTCAAAGACAACTTGAAGAGTGATGTATCGCCTAATACACACCTATTACAGTTATGGCTTCAGAACATGTAATGCCCCTAGTAACCTTAATAGGTTTATAGGAACAGGTGATTGTGATGACGCATTTCTAAAATTAGCTTCATCTCATGTTTATCTTTCTCTCATTATCTATCTATCTATCTATCTATCTATCTATCTATCTATCTATCTATCTATCTTATCTATCTATCTATCCTCGTCACTTCATATCTATCTATCTATCTATCTATCTATCTATCTATCTATCTATCTATCTATCTATCTATCCTCGTCACTTCATATCTATCTATCTATCTATCTATCTATCTATCTATCTATCTATCTATCTATCTATCCTCGTCACTTCATATCTATCTATCTAGCTATCTAGCTAGCTATCTAGCTAGCTATCTAGCTATCTATCCTCGTCACTACATATCTATCTATCTATCTATCTATCTATCTATCTATCTATCTAGCTAGCTAGCTAGCTAGCTAGCTATCCTCGTCACTTCATATCTATCTATCTATCTATCTATCTATCTATCTATCTATCTATCTATCTATCTATCCTCGTCTTCATATATCTATCTATCTATCTATCTATCTATCTATCTATCTATCTATCTATCCTCGTCTTCATATCTATCTATCTATCTATCTATCTATCTATCTATCTATCTATCTATCTATCTATCCTCGTCACTTCATATCTATCTATCTATCTATCTATCTATCTATCTATCTATCTATCTATCTATCTATCTATCGAATGTCAGCGAGAGTCAGAAGACAGCCGGAACAAATGTGTCGGACCTTGAAACCTGATGGTCCTAAAAAAACATCTTACGGTTGGGAGTGGGTCTTCTTTACAAAAAAATATAGAGCAAAATTATGAATCGGTATTTTATTGAAAAAAAAAAAGGCGAAGACTAAAACCAGTTCCAAAGCAGCTTAAAGTGCATTTTTCGAACTTTCATTGAAGCCAAATGTGTGATGAGTTCCTCAAAGTCTAATTCTCAGTGCTTGATGCCGAACGAGAGGAAGAACCTTACAAAGTTCTGGGAATATCAAGTGTCGTATTATTAGAATGATATGCATAGATATTTGTCTCAAAAATAAAAATAAAGCCCGTAATAGGAAAATGATATTTAACATATCACAACATTACCAGACAGATATGATTACAAACAGTTTTGTAAGACACGCTAGATAGATTTTGTTTGTCCCAGCATCTCCTTTTGCGACCAAAAATAATCCGGACCTCAAAAATCTCTTCCCGTTCATTCTGTTCATATCTATGTAGCTAGCTATCTATCGGCATATATAATCAGGAAGAGACAGTTGACATTTCTACGGCATTTAATGAGGAAAGGGGTCTTGGAAAATCTGATACTCACAGGAAAGATTGAAGGTAAAAGGATATAAGAAAACGATGTATAGCGCATTTAGTGGATTATTATTTACATTATTCGGACTACCGTCCCCATCTTTGTCGCCATATTGATCACAACGTTTCGGCCGTTATACGCTTCGACCTTCTTCCGGTGGTTGGAATTTCGAACTGAACCCTTTATTTCGCTCACTGGGGTAGACAGGTCTAGTTCCACGTGCCATGTTTGATGGATGTCAGTTATCAGTTATCTCCTGCTAATTTTCCCTCTGAAAATGGATAAAGGCGTTGGTTAGATCCAGTGACTGATCCAAAGAGTGTGAGTTCAATACCCGATTAAAGCAGTGGAGCAGGAGATAACTGATAACTGACATCCATCAAACATGGCACGTGGAACTAGACCTGTCTACCCCAGTGAGCGAAATAAAGGGTTCAGTTCGAAATTCCAACCACCTGAAGAAGGCCGGAGCGTACAACGGCCGAAAATTGTGATAAATATGGTGACAAAGATGAGGACGGTAGTCCGAATAATGTAAATAATGTACATAATAACTCATCTCAGAAATATAGACAGACTCATATTTAGTGGGTTTAATTAAATGGATGGCGGAACAGGTTTTAGGATAAATAGCAAAAAGGAAAAATATTAAGACATACTTAGAACAGGAAGTTGTGGAGAGTCATGATCATCTACGTTCTGAAGGTACACGGTACATAAAGAAAGAAAAATACCTCTATTTCTCTGTCACACGTGTTCATTCTATCTACCTATGTTTACCTCAGACACATTTTTTTATCTATCTATCTGTCTAGCTAGCTAGCTAGCTAGCTATCTATCCTCGTCACTTCATATCTATCTATCTATCTATCTATCTATCTATCTATCTATCTATCTATCCTCGTCTTCATATCTATCTATCTATCTATCTATCTATCTAGCTAGCTATCTATCTAGCTAGCTAGCTAGCTAGCTATCAAGTAGTCACTATCCTATCTATCTATCATATCTATCTATCTATCTATCTATCTATCTATCTATCTATCTAGCTAGCTAGCTAGCTAGCCTAGTAGCTATTTAGCTATCTATCCTCGTCACTTCATATCTATCTATCTATCTATCTATCTATCTATCTATCTATCTATCTATCCTCGTCTTCATATCTATCTATCTAGCTAGCTAGCTAGCTAGCTAGCTAGTAGCTAGCTATCCTCGTCACTTCATATCTATCTATCTATCTATCTATCTATCTATCTATCTATCTATCTATCTATCTATCTATCTATCCTCGTCTTCATATCTATCTATCTATCTAGCTAGCTAGTAGCTAGCTAGCTAGCTATCCTCGTCACTTCATATCTATCTATCTATCTATCTATCTATCTATCTATAATTAGTTTTTTCCAGTCTACTTATTTTCAAGCTATGCTCTCTCGTACATTTCACGCCTATCAAACCTGTTGAATCTGTATCTTTATTCCTCTGTTATATGTTCAGCCTATCTACGTAGATCTATTTCAGTCTGTTCCTATCTATATGTCTCTCCTTGTGTATCTATATTTAATAGCCTGACCGTCCGTCCTAATCATTGTCTATTAATTCATTCTCTTTTTAAATCGCATTTATCATTTGTTTCCTCACTGCCAATTCCCAAGACACCCAAGTAGGTAGCGTCCGGGTAGATTACAGATATTGAAATTCCCAAACATTCCAGCTAATCAACCTGATATCAAGTGACAATTACTCACTTGGGAGTATCAATTACCACTTGTGAATCTCACTTCTACCTCATAGTCACCCTACCATCGTTCTCATTGGGAGAGATGGTCAGTAAATAGACCACATGGTAATGGTGTCAGGCTAGGATTAGCAGTAACTCTCCTGTGGGCAGAGATAAATACCAACTTTTCTCGTGTGAGCAGGGAAAATTATTGGCCAGCGATGTATTAAAGGAGAGTAAAAAAATAATGAAATAGCGGTCATCTTTCCATATTTCTTCTTTAGTAACTTTTCTTTTCGATTTTTTTTGTACCTTAAGAATTAAGAAACCTTGAACTTATGCTTGACTTCACTCGAATCAACGGGGAAGAGAAAAACAATGGCGTTATACCAATATTCGTTTCGATTGGTCAAACTGTTTGGGCTGGCAAGGATGTTGATCAGTATCGGACTATTCATTTTTATATTAAATGCTATTGTTACGATTGGTTGATTTGTTTTTTTTTATATACGGCTTATCCACTGTTTGCAGGTTATTTAAAGCTAAAAGATATTTACAGATTGTAAGAAATCTTTGCAGGTAATAATGTTTTACAGATACAAGGGGTGGACATGGTTGAGTGTAATTTGTAAAAGAATGCTCAATAAACGGAGTTTATATGGTTTCAAATAAACAATGAGAAAATGAATAAAGAGAATAGGACTAAATAATATTAAGCAAACAATATATATGCAAGTCAAAACTAGTCAAAACAACAGTAATAAGTTAAAAGGCTCACAAAATAAGAATAGCATTAACACGCAAAAGGAATACAGTTACGTGATTGTAGCGTTTCTGAAAAGAAAGATTAAAAGTATGGTGGATGAGACCGAGAAGGGGTGCATTTTCATTGGTTAGGACGAAATACATCTGTACGATTTTTCTTTAATAATTTGGATCGGGTTATGTTTTTGCAGTCATTCCAAACAGATTGGAACTAACACAAGATTTACTAATTAACTCATAGCTGGGTATGGGTGAGAAGATATGGATTCGTACCTTTAGCAAGGGAATATAACAAACCCAACAGGAATTGGAACTCGGCTCTGCGATTAATAATTTTGTATCATAATCAATTACATCACCCGTATATCCAGGCTGATAACACCTGGTATTTCAAAACGGTCACCCATATAGGTATTCATCGCGCACGTCTTTGCTTAACTTCGGCAATCGGTTATTCTTATGAATGTTATTAATATTAAATTTAAATGCAAGAGAAGGCGATCCTTTATTTTTAAACAGAAGAACATGCATTTAGAGACAATAAAGAATTCGTTTAAGAACGAGATTCAAATTTCTGTGGATATTTTTACATTAAGAATTGAGAAATTGCTTGTCTGGTTTAAAGAAAATGGTGAAAAGAAATGTTTCTTTTGTGGAAATGACTCACTTATCCATTAGTATTACCATTACAATGAAGCTTTATCTTCGTTGTCTAAAACCGTAACACGGTCTCATTTTTTGGTCAACTTTGTCAGTCTGAAATATCGTCCTTTGATTGGTTGAAGATATGAAAAGCTTCCTTTGAGCTAAAGATGTTCAGGCCAATTATTCGCATGTACTGTCGCCATAACAGTAGAATGTGTATCTAGGACAAGATAACCTTACAGAGCTCCCCACTGAATTCAGAGTAGCCCGTCTTTCAGATGTGTTGACACGAGATCAAAGTGTGCCCTACTATTAAATCTATAGTCGCGAGAAGAACAGATTGATTCATACGTTTCCCCAAGGTTATTAGTACAAAAGTGAACTTAACGAACTCAATCAGAATTCAATTCGGCTCGCGATTTGTTTTTCGATATATCTAACCCGCATAGTTGTTTACATTAAACCAACGTTAAAGGTGAATTGATTGGATGATAACCAACAAATAAATACATCAGTAAATTGAAAAAAATGTTCGAATTTGCACAAGAGCTGAGAACAGTGTAAGGCAGGAACATTTAGGTAATGCCGATAATAGTTTCCGCACTTGGAATAGCGCCTAAAACAGCAGATTAGATGTGTTAGAAATTAAAGGAAGGATTGATATTTTCTGCACCCCAGCATTGATGGACATTAAAACTACTTAGAAAAATATATTGCAAAATGGAAATTATAAAACGCCAGAAAAAAGAGAGATATAACAATTTTTAATAAAGATTCTTCGTTTATGTTCCTTGTGTAAAAAGGGGTGGATCCCTCAACATAAAGATAATAGTAATTTTTACCTATCATAATTTTACACAAACCCCACCACACGTATATACATACATGCGAGGAAATATTATTCAGCGAAAAAATAGAAAAATGCTCTGATTGCTGACATGTATACATTCACGAGACATTCACGAGGAATTTTCGCTACACTTCCAATCTTTGAATTTCAACATACAAATGCGTATGTATAGACACAACACCATCCATATACATACATACGTCAAATCCGAAACTGTCCACATATGTTTATATATGTATGAGTCACGACGGACAAGCAAGTGTGCATGTGTGTTTGCGTACCTCATCTTATGTACGGACATGCATCTATGTTTGCGTTAGCACGATGACATCACGACGACGATTCCCCCCGACTCCCATAATAACACCAATACACGCAATCTACATAAACCCAAAATTTTAAAAAAAATTAATCAGTTTGTCTGACGATCGCAAAAGCGTGAAACCCAGGGTCACAAACTCACATCAATCCAACAAAATATGTTAGCTCTATCTCTGATATTAAGCGCTTTCTAATAAGTACCGCGCATATAATATATAAATAATTATATATATATTTTTATTTATATTTAGATACACACACACACACACACACACACATATATATATATACATATATATAATTCTGTTCTTATTTAGGTAACTATCTATCTATCGGCATATATAATTCTGTTCATATTTATCTATCTATAATTGTGTTCATTATTTGGCTATCTATCTATCTATCTATCTATCTATCTATCTTGTTCATTATCTATCGTTTTGTTCATATGTATCGAGCTATCGATCGATTGATTTATCTAATGTTCGAATTTGCACAAGGGCTGAGAACATAATAAGTACGGTCAGCAGACACCTCTTTGTCTTACGCCCTTTTCTAGTTATGGGTCATGACTCTCCACAACTTCCTATTTTCGTAGCCATATCTATCTACTTGCCAACGCTCTCTCTCCCTGTCCTGCCATTCTTTTACACAGGTTCTTTAAGGGAATTAGTCGCTGGTACCCTCTGCCTCTATTGCGCCAATATCCTGCGCGTCTTAAAATACCCAAACCTTCTTTTCTCATAATGTATACCAAAAATTTCAGATGTCTATTCGATGATTTGTAGTAGAAGCGTCATTTTTTCTTCTTCCCGTTCTCCTTAAAATTTATTCGTTGCTTATATGATCCGTTCATGGGATTTTCAGCATCCTACTGTAAAAAAAACATCACTTTTGCTATAAATCTTCTCTTTATCTGTGAGGCAATTCTCCCGCATTCGTTGCCATAGAGGGGGATTGGTATCACTTAGCAGTTCGAACTTGTGTTCCCCTTTGCAGGAGAAACCGCCATTTGGTCCGATGAGCTTTGACCGCTCGGCTTCAAAGAGCTTCCCAATCAAGCAAAGGTCTGTTTGCCTTTAACGCACATTATTACGTTCATATTTTCTCAAAAGTCACAACTGCTCAGTTTCCTATCAAAGTTATTTCTTAAGAATGAATAGAGTTGATTTTTTTTCAATTCGATTTTCGAATCCTTATCTGATTTCTACCAGAGGGCATGTTTTCTTTCGACGTTTTCTCGAGTGTGCAAGGCGAAAGGCGAAGTAAAATAGTTGAAAATAAACGGATCAGCTGCTCAACTGCAGGTATCAAGTAAAGATAAGGTTTGAACAAATAGAAATAGCTCAGATAAACAAATAAAATCATACTCACAAACACAGAACACGCGACGCGTACACACGCACGCACACACACACACACACACACACACACACACACACACACACACACATATATATATATATTGCGTTTAATTTATCAATTTTTCCAACGATTTTCCCTGATGAGATGTTGGACGAAAGGGCCTTAGGGACTATTACCATTAATAAATTCCTTGTACCGCTAAGCATTTATATATATATATATATATATATATATATATATATATATATATATATATATATATATAGTGATAATTGAGGTCAATACACAGCGGCAACGGTCAGTTTTTTTATGCTTAAACGCAATTTTCAAGCCATTTAAGCGTGGGTGTTGACATCATTGTCCACTTTGATAATTAGATAAATTCTATCCCTGATATTCAATATTTTGACCTATAAATATAGCATAACTTAACGCTATATTTTTATATATATATATATATATATATATATATATATATATATATACCAATGTATGTATATGGTTGACTCTCCCGTCATATATAACGTATGAAGGTCAAGCAGCTCAGTTCCAAGGAACCGACAGCCGGACACCAGTATATATGATTTGGTTATGGTGGTGTAGGCTTCTTGAAGGGCCGAATACAGAGACCTGGTGCACTACGTGCCACAATGTCCCCTAACCTCCGCAGGCTTTGAATTCAGAATTGTCCTGCAAATAACCAGCTTTAAAATAATAACAAATAAACTTTAAAAAATTAATAATAGCAATGTTTACCTATCATAATTTTACACAGACCCCACCGCACGTTTATACGTGCACACGAGGAAATATTATTCAGCGAAAAAATAGAAAAATGCTCTGATTGCTGACATGTATACATTCACAAGAAATTTTCGCTACACTTCCGATCTTTGAATTTCAACATACGAATGCGTATGTATATAGACAAAAGCATACATATACATACATATGTCAAATCCCATACTGTCCACATATGTTCATGTCTGTATGAGCCCCGGCGGACGAGCGAGTGTGTATGTGTGTCTGCGTACCTCAACGGGTGTACGGACATGAATCTATGTTTGCGTTAGCATGAGTGACATCACGACGACGATCCCCTCTCCCTCCCATAATAACACCAATACATGAAATCTACATAAACCCAACCTTTTTAAAAATGAATCAGTTTGTCTGAGGTTCGTAAAAGCGTGAAACCCAGGATCATAAACTCACATCAATCTAACCAAATATATATATATATATATATATATATATAAATCGCTATTATCCGAGAATTTCTCCATCCTGAGGAAATCTGTCTATTGATGGTAAAGATGACTGTCGGTGTGATTTCATTAGTAGTTATTGTTGTTCATTTATAATTATTGACGAAATAAATGGTCCGATATCTTGAAATACCAAAGAGTATTAATATTCAATAAAATCGCCATTGGCTTCAACGACAGCCTCCATACAATTTCTGGGTGGTCTCCTTGTTAATTTGGTAACTTCTGCCATAATCCTTGCCTTCCATTCATCTTTGGTGTTGCGCTCCACACATAATAATCAAGGAGGTTGCAGTCTGTGGAGTTAGGTGGCCAGATGTAAAGCATGATGTAGCCGCAGAAATTATCTGACACCTATGGCTGTGTTCTTCTGGTTGTATGGTATGATATAGAGTCCTGTTGCCAGGCATAGGTCTTTCTAACAGCCACTCTCTTGACCCAGGGTAACATTACTTCTTCAAGGTACTTGATGTAGGCCACCGTGTTGTGTCTGAGGCCCTGTGGGAAGATGAATGGAGGCATAACGTCGCCATCACTAGAGACCACACGAAACACCTCCGTAATCACCATTAAATTCATCCAATTGTTTCCGAATCCTCTGAATTCCCTTGGATGGACACTTGAACATTCTGAAATGTTCGTATTACTGTATTCCATTTGTAAATTTCTGGCAGACTGAATTACGTCTTGTTGCTCTTTTTCTCACAGACGGTGCACAAATGACCTTAGTATACTGCATAGTGCAGTCTACAAAAACATGAACAAACAACGCGCATGCCCGAAATTAAAAGAAATATCAATTGGCGACAATTTACCCATTGCACTCTGTATATACAGAAAAAACATTGTATTTAAGTATAGCCTTCGGTAGGAAGATCTTAGATCCCGTACCCATGAAGGCAAGTATTGAGTACAGTAACTGGTATTTACAGAGAGAATAACTGGTATATATATATATATATATATATATATATATATATATATATATATATATGTGTGTGTGTGTGTGTGTGTGTGTGTGTGTACGGTTTAACATTTTGATCACACCACCCATTCGGGCACCATATGTACTGCAGCCGTAGCAGTAGGTATGTCTTGGGTAAAATAACCTTCACTTGGCTGGATTGAATTCAGAGTTTAGTTTCACCTAACCTATTAATCAACTAAGCTTATAGACTCTAGTCTATCCATCTATTTACCCATATCTGGGGTAGAAATAGTGGATTTCCCAAGGGTACGTGTGCGCAAGTTAATGCAACGAACTCGACTGGAAATCTCCAAGATTTCGTTACTAGCCGCTATCAGCCCAAACAAAATCCATTGTGAATCCATCTAAATAAATCTAAATAAGTCTAAACATATTGTGTATAAAACGTCTGAACATCAAAAAAAAAATAAATGATTGATTTCGATTAATTTTGATTTTCATTCAGATTTTTTTAGAATTTCTTTTTATATAAGCCAATTATTTTCAGGATGTGAGAATTCATGAATCTCCACAGCTTCCTAGTTTTTTGTGCTCCATTTTTTACTTTTTACCATCCTTTTTTTATCTCTATTCTATCATCGATTCACGCAAAACCGCTAAACAGATTAGCCGCTTCGTTTGCCTCATTAACTTTTAATATGAATATTAATTTTCTTTAAACTGATAGTAATATTAGCCGTTTCCTTATCTGGAAACATTCGACATTCATTGATCGAGCAGCCGACACTTACATTTAATAAATATTAAAACAGTTTTTTTAAACAGTTTTCAGGTATATCGATTTCTCAAGTCCTCAAACTGTTATGTTTATTTTCAGTACTGATGGGTTCTTTCTTAACCTTTTGTATGAAATAGTGTCGAAAGTCAACAGTTATGTCATTATTTTCTTTTCGAGTTACGTGTAATACCAATTCAACTATTTCTGCTGTTGAAAGTTTTCAAATGAAGTGGTTTCGGTTACTTGGTACTGGTACTCGTTTAGGATTTTATAGCGCCAGTAACATGAGGTCCGAAAAAGTATAGTCGTCTTTAAAGCCAACGGGCTTCATTTGCTCGACGCCATTTTTAACCACTGATCTGAGGCTTCACGTCACGTTGAAATACCGATTCCCGTACGATCACCGAAGTTAAGCAACATCTAGTCTGGTCGGTACCTAGATGGGTGACCGCTTGGAAATGACAGATGTTGTAAGCTTGGATGTGTGTGTTCTGTAACGGATAATGACTCAGAATTGTTAATCGGAGTTTCAATGCCAGTCGTGTTTGTTATATCCATTTACGCGCAAATGCTCTTGGAAATGGTATGACTCCACCTCTTGTCCCCCATCTATGGGTTAATTAGTAAGACTTGTGTAACTGAACCATTATTATCTCCAAAAATAAAATAAAATTGGGTGCAAAAAATCTTTAGTTTTAGGCATTACATAACCTATAGAGGTTGATATGCCGTTAAACAAAATTAAGCAATCAACCATTGATTTCAGAAAGCAGTTGTATACATTTGATAATGTAGATATTTCTGAATGGGGTTGGGCGCCATGGATTTTCTCCATATGAATGTTTCGGTTTGATGAGGCTATTTAAGAACATAGGTTGTTTTAATAATTTCATCTCAAGCAAGGCGATAATGCAACTATGGCGTAGGGAGTTAGACGGAGTTCAAGAAAATGAGTAGGTTTTATTGAGAAGTGGGGAAAAGGCCAATAATGGAACAGAGATCAAGAAAGCAGAAGATGGCGATTGACGCTGCATATATTTGTAGGTGGCAGAGAAGCAAGAAATCGAGAAGGAGTTCCACAGGTGATTGCTTAATTGATTCGTTTTTTACGGTTTATCAAACCTTTGCAGTTTACTTAAAGCCGTAAAATATTTTTAAATTCTAAGCATTTTTGGAGAAATATATTTAATTCACAAGTTTGTAAAAAAAAAAAAAAAAGATTTGTAAGAAAGATTCATTGTGTCAGTGGAATACACACAAAGAAGAGCAGAAATTATTTCTCTTTTTCTGAGAATCTTCCCACCCACAAAAAGAAATTTCTGCAATTAATGATTACCTCAAAGCAAGTCGTTTATTATTTTCCTGAACTGGACAAATATTGTGGAAGATAGTTTATCTTTGGTATCCGAAAACATTCAAGTCGAAATGCACAAAAAATACAATTAATCAACGCCATTGCAGACATTATAAATTTAAACTGAAGTACCGACATGACTCAAATTAACTGTCGGATTCATGATTTTCAATAATTTATTGCTATCAAGATGAACTTAAACGGATGCGTATTATGTAATTTTCTATCGTAAATATAGTTATTTCATATGTTTGCATCAACCGAAGAATAGGCTTCACTGCAAATTGGTATTATCTAGACGTCTTAAAATAAATAATAGTAACGGCGAGATTAGACATTTTCCTACAGGAAACACCCAGCATTCACTGACCGAACATTTAGCTTTACTGTCAGATGAAATATACAAAATCATTCCTAAAAATGTTTTGCAGGACTTTTCAAGTTTATTAACTATTATCGTTCATTTAGAATTGGCAGCAGTTTCCTTCCTAACTTTTTTGTTTAATGTACTGCTGAAAATAAACATCGTGATGATATCATTCTTTCCCCTTCCATTTGCTATCCGTTTTTGTTGTTGCTGCTGCTGTTGTCAAGTTTGCAAGTGATGTAGTCTTTGTTCTTTGTTAAAGCATTTTGAGATTCTGTAGCGAAAGTTTATTGTTTTTAAGGAACGATTTTCTTTTTT
Organism: Acanthosepion pharaonis; assembly: GCA_903632075.3. Taxonomy (NCBI): domain Eukaryota; kingdom Metazoa; phylum Mollusca; class Cephalopoda; order Sepiida; family Sepiidae; genus Acanthosepion; species Acanthosepion pharaonis. The sequence continues at coordinate 1,402,483 of CAHIKZ030005007.1, forward strand.
TCAGACATAAAGTATTCATTCGTTTGAAGCTATTTTTAATCGTTGAAATGCCCGGACTACAATGATATATTGGAGTGTCAAAAGGACGGTTTTTCCGTTGACACCACTGGTATTTTAAGTACCTTCACTCCTCGACAATATTTGTTGTTTTTAAAAGAATGGAAAAGAATTGGAATAAAACCTAAACATATGACAAATGTAAATTTATATATATATATATATATATATATATATATATATATATATATATATATATATATAATAATGGACTCTCCCGTCGTTTCGACGTATGAGGATCTGCCAGCTTATTGATTCAGTTATGAAAGTTTATGCGATAATCTTAAGTGGAATTTAAGACCCGCTAGTGATTTACAAAGAAGGCCACATATGGAGTAGGTGTAAGAATTGTGAGATGAGATCACTGTTAGATTGGCTGACCTTTTAGATCTTGCTCTCGCTTCTTGAAGATGATTCAGACAAGCAGATTGAAAATTGCTGAGTCCACGAAAACACGTTGATCTCCATTTTACCCGCTCCAAAGCTAAGCGCTCAAGGCTGTTATGTGGTATATTAACTGCTGACAAGTTGCTTTTCAGCTTGTCTTTGTATCTTAGCCATATATATATATATTGTTTTTGATTGTTTATAGCAAAAATATTACACTAATTATTTATTCTATTGTTTAAGGGAATATAACGACTCAATGGGTGCCAGAACTTAGCTTTCTGATTAACATTCCCAAGCCTTTATACATTATACCCGCCGCACATCCCGGATCTGGTATTTCCAAGCGGACCCCACCTAGGTACTGACCAGGCTCGACGTTGATTGATTTCAGTGATCGTACAGGAACCAGTGTTTCAACGTGATATGGTCGTAAATCGAGATGCAGTTTGTATGTAATGAGAAAAAAGTGTAGATACTAATAAGAAAGAAAGGTAAGATCCTAGACGCAAGCCACTAATCTGCCACTGTGTGGCTTGCCATTAGCGTTTACTGCTGGTGGCCAACCGGCGTCTTTGTCTCGGCAATGTTACTACTGGCGGACTGCTGTAGGCGGACCGCTGGAGGCGCACCGGTGGCCCTCCGATGGCCGCCACCAGCAGACCACTGGCGTTGACAGTGACGGTCCGGCCAGCGGCTTACGTGTAGGGAAAGAGGGTAGGAAGGAAGGAAGGAAGGGAAAGAAAGAAAGAAGGAAAGAAAGAAAGAAAGAAAGAAGGAAAGAAGGAAAGAAAGAAAGAAAGAAGGAAAGTAGGGAGTAAGGAAAGAAAGAAAGAAAGAAAGAAAGAAAGAAAGAAGGTAGTAAGGATAGAAGGAAAGAAAGAAAGAAAGAAAGAAAGAAGGAAAGAAGGGAGGAAAGAAGGGAGGAAAGAAGGGAGGAAGGAAAGAAAGAAAGAAAGAAGGAAAGAAAGAAGGAAAGAAGGGAGGAAGGAAAGAAAGAAAGAAAAAGAACAGCAGCAACACCCACATGCGTTTAAAGTGTCCTTTAGAAAAATGGAAACCTTGTCGGTTTTTAATCTTTTCATTTGTACTCTATTACTTCTTGAAATAATGACCAGCTTTCACAGCTTTTTAACGCCATTGCAAGTTGTTAACCTGAAACATTTAACGATGCAGTATGGTTTTCTTTACGAGTAATTTGTTGAAACTTGCAAATAGTTTAACTAATAATTAAAAATCGTGATTATGAGCGTACTCGAAGTAAATGTAGGCTTAAGGCCACATCCCGTTATAACACCGGTTCCCGTACAATCACTTGAGTTAAACATCATCGAGCCTATTCAGTATCTAGATGGGTGACTGTTTTGGAAAACTAGGTTCTGTAAGCTTGGATGTGCAGGTGGTGTAATGGAATTGTTAATCGGAGATTTGGTTTCGTCATATTGACTTACGCGTTCATACACATGGGAAAGGTATGAATCCACCTATACCCCTCCAAATATGGGTTAATTAGTAAAACATGTATCCCTGTTCCTGTTCCGGCATTCACCCGAGGTGGGTTGAGCCGGCTCCAATATTGGAGTTTCATGGGAATTTGGAATTCACAAGCGGTCCCCAACCCGCATGTATAGCACATGAGATTTGATTATAGTAGTGAAGGTTTCGTGCAGGACCATCCACACTTTTTGATGGACCGATTACAGAGACCTGGTGCACTAAGTGCCACAAGGTCCCCAAACGACCCTCCGGAGGTTTTGAATTCAGAGTTGTCCTTCTCCTAGACCAGTTGCCATCCAAGGCTATAGAACCCAGTTTGTCCTGCTATTTACCCATAGCTGGAGGGAGAAGAAGAGGATTCACACCTTTCCCAAGGGTATTAGCACGTAATTGAATGTAATGGATTCGACTGGAATTCGAACTCGGCTCTTCGATTCCTCAATCCAAGCCGCTATCCATTACTCCACCGTGCCTCCTAAAAACATGTATCACTAAAGCATTATTAACTTCAAAATATTCTTACTCTCTAGAAATATTTTCTGGCATTAAATAACCTGTAAACGGTTAATAAATCCTAAAAAAGCAATGTTAGTAAATGCCGTGTTATAAAATGTATTTTGGCCTTCCAATTCGATATTTCAACTTTAGAATCGGTTCCCGCAAAGATTTTTTGAGCCAATTTGTATAAACTCGGTTATTATTACTAAGCGCTTATTCTACGCTGTTTCCGGTGTTTGCCGTGTTTTTCTCTGTTTATCTACAGGAAAAAAAAAAAGGTTAAAATCTTTTCGAATAGTGCTGGTTAGGAAAAGAAAGAAACATCTTGATAGGAAGAGTCAGTCTACATACTTGAATTGCTTCCATTCAAGCAAATAAAATGATAGACATTTAAGAGCGCAAGCCTTCTTGCACGAAAAGCCGCATCACACCTCATCAAACATTCCACATCGGATCTACTACAGCCAACCGATTTCCTTCTAGTCTGCCCAAGCGGTCAAAAATACCATTAATCACTACCATCTACCCGCAAACGTTTTAAATAAGTACCCTCTTTCTGGCTTGTACATTCTGGAAATGTGTGTGAAGGAAATGACTAGTGTGAATTGTTACTGCCTCCAGCGTCGATTTGGCGCCAACACATCGTCATTGTATGTTTGCTTTTGCGCATGAGCAATCACGTCACGTTCCTTTCCGATGGGCTCCGAAGACGACTTGCCAGTTTCTGTTCGTCGATTTCTTTTGCTTACCTGAAAGCTATGTTTGAAAAACACTTTTTCTCTTTTTTTTTTTGTCATTTTTCTTTTCCTTTTTGCTCTTTTAAAAGTTGGTTTTGATGTGGATCGCAACGCAAATGAAGGATTTTGTAACGTATTTTCTCCAGGGACCTGTGTGTAATTGAGGGCTTAAAAAAAAAAACAAAATATATATATATATATATATATATATATATATATATATATATATATATATATATATATATTGTTCATAGAAAGGCGGAATCGAATAATATAGCGAAAAGTAGAGATTTTTATATGTTAGGAACGGTCTACATTCAACTCTGAGACATTTGCATCACCTTTTATGGATTCAATCACCTCGGAAGATGAGGACGCAAATTTGTTCGATTTATTATTTGATACTTTGCTATTCAAACAAGAACAGTTGCTCTACTAACAATGTTTCAGCCGTAAAACCTTAGGTTTTCTTCAGGTGTTTGTCTTCCAAAACAGTGTAAGTATAACAACCAAGCATTATTGCCCGTATCGTAAAGTATGTAATAAGAGTTAAGTTGTTGTAAGTTTATCATTATCATTGTTTGTGTTATGTTTCCTGCATTGGATACTGTAGAGCTGGATTCAAAGTATGGTACTTATGTCCCATAGGAGAATTATCGTTTAATTGATAGCACTTTTCTTAGTATATGGGATGTTCCTAGTAGAGCAATTTTCTTGATAACTTGTATGTTGATGTTACCTGGGAAACTATTAGTAGGACTGTTCACGAGGCTCAGAGCTCCAATTACTATTGGTACAGTCTCAATCTTCATTCGATACACCCTGTTAATCTCGATCTCTAGGTCCTTTTATTTGGACAATTTCTCGATAATTTTCTTGGAGATGTTTCTCTTAGAGGGTACTGCTATGTCAATAAGCAGGCACTTCCTGAATTTCTTGTCTTTTATTACAATATCAGCTCTGTTCGCTTTTATTTTCCTGTCAGTTTGAATTGTATTGTCCCAGGGGATAGTTACATCGTTCTTTTGGGTAACTGTGTCTGGTTGGTGATCATACCATCTCTCAGTGGTTTCGATTTTGTGCTTCTTGCATATCTTTCAGTGCAAATATGTCGCTACCTTGTTATGTCATTGGGTATATTCATTTTTTGCCAGTTCCGGAAATCCTGAATATTTCAACTGATCTTGCATTTCGGGTTAGTTTCATCCTTCATTATGTGACATTGATAGGATCTGGTTGCGAGGCCTTGGTTCTGAGCTGCAATAATAATAATAATAATAATAATAATAATAATAATAAAAATAAAAATTATTATTATTATTATTATTATTATTATTATTATTGCCTTCGATTTCTGATGTACACACATTTTCCTCCTGGTTTCATCCAGAGACCTAAGGTCACCCTAAGGTCACAAATGGCTTCATGACATTTTCTACGGAGCTTTTTGTATTTTTTTTTTTTAATAAAAAACAAAAACTCTAAGATTCCACACATTTTACAGAGATAAATCTCTTCGTAATTTGTGAGCTGTACTTGTGAGTATAATCTTTTGTATTTCTTTAAGGCCTGAGCTACCAGTAATCCCTTCAATAAATCTATCGGAACCTTTTCCAATCAATCCGCGTGGTCCAACCAGAACTGGAAGTATTGATCTCCTCATATGTGTTAGATTTTCACTTCATGATCCTTGTATTTTGATAGTTTTTGTTAAGATCTTCAAAGATACCTTACAATTTGCAGGGACTGACATGTTAATAAGAAAGCACATTCTATTCTTGTGGTCTTTGATGACAATGTCTAGGCCATTAGCTTTGATTGTGCTGGTCTGTGTTTTTCAAAGTCCCATAATATTGTTACAGGTCTTATCTGTGTAATCGGGTCTGGATGATGTTCATACCGTTTTCCTTCCCGTAAAAGTTGCATATTTTCCAGTGCAGATATTGGGCCACTCTATCATGGCGTGTTTTATATTCATTGGGTGCAGGCGCTATTATTATTATTATTATTATTATTATTATTATTATTATTATTATAACAACTGAAAAAATGAAAATTACGAGAATTTAACGTGTTCTTTTAGGCAAATACAACGGCGAAATATCGCTCAATAAATAAATAGATATGTCATCTTACTTATTATAAAACGCAGATTGTGTGTGTGTGTATGTGTGTGTGTGTCTGTACGTTTATATATTAGATCGAATTTCCTACATTCAATCGTTTTCAACAAAACTTCACAGGACTACGAAAAATTACCTTGAGGTGGTTCTGACAGCGCCAAAAATTGGAAAATACACAATTTTTTTGCACGAAATCAATTTGAAAACACGATTAAGAGGCATTAATCAAAGAGGGACAACTCATATCGAGTTATACTTATTAATATTGAGTTATCGAGTTATACTTATAAAACCCAGGTTGGTTGTTTGTGTGTGTGTGTTCGTTTATATATCGGATCGGATTTCCTACATTTTTCAACCGATTTCAACAAAACTTCACTTTTTTTTGGCAGGTAGTGTTTCTTATTGTCTTGCACACCTTTTCTTTATTTTTACATTCAGAATGCTTTAAAAATTCCATTTATAAGACAATTGTTTATAATAAAATTCTATTCAATCAGTAGACTCATAACGATTGAAAACAATGTTTTGTTTGAGTTTGGGTTTGACCAATAAAAAAAAAAAAAAAAAAAAAAACGTAATTAAGACATGCGTGTCCGTCAACCTTAAACAATAATGTTTGTCAATTTTATTTTTCAGTCTTTATGATGGTCGATACTTAATCTATCTCTTACTGTTACATCCCCGGGCAACGCCGGGCTCTACTGCTAGTATTCAATAGATGAGAAAAAGTTCAAGTGACTTATCTCTAAAGTTTCGCATCGAATCATTCATCAGGGCCACATATTTGATAAATCTGTAATTTGTTTTAGAAGTATTGGCAAATAAAAAACGAAAAATATTTAATAAATAACATTTAATATACTTGGAGTTATTTCTATTGAGTAATCAGATGATTTTATGGTAAAGAATATAGAAGTAGATCCACACTCCGCCTCAGTTTATTAAACATGAGTAGGGGTTTTATGTGTTCTTTCCTATTTAAGACTGGGTTTCCGGTTCCTTTGAAAGTCTTCTCATTCTCTTTCCCTCCCAGAAACTTCTTGCGTCTTATTAGCATTATCGCCTTGTTGGAAGATAAAAAGCTGAAGCCAGTTGTTCCCTAAAAGCTGCCAGAACATAAAAATAACACGTAGTATAGGCGAAACAATGCAATCAGTCTGATCCTGATTTGCATTTCGTTGCGAAATTCTTGATTTCGCTAATCAGATAATCCACTTAAACTTTTCTTAATTTATTGAATAATTATATTATTCAAAGTTTAAACAGTGTATATAAAAATATAATTGTATATATGAGAGAATTATAGATTAATAAAGAAAATTCAGACGATATAGAACCTTATAACTGATAATCCTTGGAGTTTTTAAGTTAGCGAAAAAACGCGCCACGCTTATTATATACTTTTTTATGTGAACCAGTATACACATTGTGGTTATTTTACTTACAGCGTTTCGACCATTTCACCCTCTAGTCATCTGCAGATGTTTTCTTTTATACTAGGTAACATCTTTTAAATTTTTAACCGAACGTTTTATTCAATCCACGTTGATAGAGTGTTCTCGTTTCTTTGCGCATGCTTAGCGGAAATAACTCGTACTCAATGATCTTTTAGTGTTTTAATTCACTCCCATCTATAGTTTAAATAGCAACGAAGATTAGACTATCTAGCTTTGGGTGGTAACCAGGGTCTGCATCACAAACCTTGGATAAAGCAAAAGTAAAACACACCATTATCTTTGCTACTAAGTTACAACAATGCACAAATATGAATGTGAAACTTTTCTTGTCATCTCTGGCTTTTTGTTGTTTATTAGCAAAGCACACGGAAGATGTTCAGAAACAAACGTCTGTCACTGTACGCACCACAAAATGTTATATCTCTCCTATTTTAAAAGGTGTGATTTTTTGTGTTGGCGTTTATTCCCAAGTTGCTTTCGTTACCAAGTGACCACCAATCAAATACACCAAACAGACTTGGTACTGCTTAATTTCAATGATAGTACAAGAACTGGCGCTTTTGGCATGATTTATTCAACTCGCTTCTCAAAGAACTGTCAATGATAAGATTCTTAGAATATCTATAATTATTAAAAAAGACTCTAAAACATAATATAACTTAATATATTCATCGGTCTCGTACTGCCTGCTCTTTAGGGGCTACAATACACTACGTCACATGGAAAGGGGTACGATTCCCGCTCAAAAGAATTCACCTGATATAAGGTACTTGCAGATTCAGTTATAAGCAACAAATGTTTACTTAGGGATTCATGTATAATGAAAAATTTATTTCGATATTTAATAAGACGTTTAGGTTTGATATGTCGTTCACCATCCCAAACGACCCTTCTTAGTAGCAATGAAATATTCTGTTGCTATTTTAACAGGAGATATAATCCGATACCAATATGGGATTATGCCCCGTGTTACCATATTAACTGAATATGTCTTTCTTAAAAAAAAAACAGCAAGTTGCTAATCTATTGACTTTTATTTCTTGTTTGTTTGCTTTGGATATGTTCATTTTAAATTATTTTAAAAGTAAATGTATTTCTTACATGTGACAAGATACGTTTATGTGGAGTGTACGTTTAGGACGTGGATGATCATAACTATTATCATCTTCCACTTTTATGTAGTTCGAAGCAATATTTGACTGTTAACCATTTCTCTGCTCTGCCATCTGTTTATAAAATTTGGCATTTTCCCTTTTTCTCTGCTGTCTTCGGTATGGCCTTTTGAGTTTTGAATTTTTCAAGCCCTCTTTTCTTCCCAATGTATCTCCAAATTTTACTTTCGGATTTTAATTAAATGTCTCCTTTTTGTGTATCATTTTCTTTGGAACTTCCTCGTTGGTCACATGTTTAGTTTTTGGTATTCTCAGAATTTCTCTCTTAGATCGCATAACTGTTGCATCCAGTCTAATTCTTACATATTTTTTGAAAAATCATTTCACTCCAAGTAAGGTTATAAAAGCACTAAGATGCAAGGGGTGGAGGGCGTTACTAGAAGTGAAAGAGAATGAGAATATAGTGAGAAGAAAGGGCAATGAAGTAACAGATTTCAGAAAAACACAAGATGGTGAATGAGGTTGCATTTAAATTATTGAAGATTCTAGGTAGCTGGGAAGAAGGAAATCGAGAGTTACACAGGCGAGAAATACAACAAAGGAAACTATTAGAATAGAAAATACGGTTACATTTACCTTGTTCAACACTAAAACGGTGAGATCTAATTGCCAATCTAGTTCAAGCATTCAAAAAATCAGCAAGTAATCGCTTATCACAAGAATTGCTATGAAAATGTTAGCAGAAAAGACAAAAGAAAGCCACGTTATGTCGGTGAGAAAGTGATTGAAGTCGAGATGCCAGGTCAGGACCGATTACATCGTAGACACTTCTTCGCATTTTGTCAGTAATCTTGAGATATATTGTAGGAGCTTCTGACCAGATATGGCAGAAATATTCAAAATGGTAGATTTATTAATGTACCAGATTCTTGCAACCAACTTTCCTAGCAGTAGATCTAGCAATTGCTTCAATATAATTACCACGAAATTGTCCTTCCTAGATAATAGAAAAAAATAATTGATTACTAATACAGAAAGTACAAAATAGAAAGGGCAAAATGATTTAAATATTACCATCATTTTTAAATAGTATGGGTAAACAAGTATTATCTAAAACATCGATTGTAATTCATCTTGTTCGTAAACTATCATTGGTATTCCGAAATATCATTTGTACTTTTATGTTGGAGACAGGCGTTATTTTAATCTTGTGGGTTAAGCCGATTTTAGGAGTTCCGGTTTATCTCTTTATTTGAAGTTAGACGTTGAATACTTTACGACCTTAGATAAGGTGCTACGAAACAGAAGTTAAACTCACTTTTTTTTCCAATTTAACTCAAGCAAAGCGATAATGCCAATGAGATGCAAAAGCTTGCTGGAAATGAAAGAGAAGAAAAATGACATTAAAAAGAACTAGAAACTCGTCACTGAAAAGGAAAGAATATATAAACCTCTATACTTGTTCAAAAGACCCAGGAGAAGTGTGAACCGGACGATAGGCAATATTATCTACTCCTATTGAAGAAAAAAGGTCGTGCGAGTATTTTTTTTAAATGCCGAAATGGCCATCATTTAACTGAAAAAATATTTTATTTAACTAAATTCTTGGCATTATTATTCAACCCATGAATTATTTCTCTTCGCCTTCGGAAACACCATGTCACCTTTTATCTAAACTGTGCATGCCATCGGTTTTGAGGGAATAAATTTTTCCGGGTACCTTCGTCATATACTCTATTTCACTCAATACAATGCTCAAGAGCCACTCGTGGTAGAGTGGTAGTAGAGATTAAAGTAAGTAGTAGGAAGTGATGATTATGTGGATAAGAAGAACAAATAATAATAATCCTTTCACTTGAGAGGTCAAGATTGTGGTGTATTCGGTTATGATTTGTATTTTTTACGGTTTATCGAAATTTTGTAGGTCATTTAAATCCAAAATATATTCTGAGATGACAAGAAGAATTTTTTTTTGTCGGCGGAATATTGCATTAACATTTTTTTAGAATAGCAGTGATTTTTTTCCAGGTACAGGTCTTACTATTTAACCCATAGTTGAAAAGCGGAAATAGCTTCATATCTTATCCAAGGGTATTTGTGCACAAGTGCATGTAATGAACCCGAATAGTTCGGCTCTCAGATTTTTCATTTCTAGCCGCTAATCATTATACCACGTGACATCCGTAATTTTCAGAGAAGCATCCAACGGAGTAGCACTTCCGGGAAATAACTGTCTTAGTGGAACTTCCTTCATTTCTTTTGCCTTTACAGTAAGGTTCGCCCTGTAGAAAGCCCCAGGGGCCCTCGAGGTAGAGAGTTACGTTAAGGGGTAGTTTATATGGATATGAGGGGAAGATAGCTGTTAACTCTAGACTTGAACAGGTTAAGATTCTAGTGATCGGAGAAACATCCTCTTGGGAGTCTGCTCCATAGGGAAGTGGTTCGCGGGGAAGATGTTGTTTGAGTAGAACGTATTTCTCCCCGATAGACTACAGGGGGAATTACGGTTGTCTCTTACTATGCAAGTGGCATGGCGGGTCCTAGCTGTTATGGTCAGACCTACTGGAACCTGAAACACTTTCCAGGGTAGTAGCGAGAGAGCAGTGAGAGACTCGCCACATCCCGCCTGTGAGAGATAGGTTGGACTGTGGAAAGGAATTACACTCCGTGGACGAGTCGGAGCTGTAAATATCTGTGCTGGTGGATATAAATAATGGAGCTCACTTAAATGTTTTATTTTAAAAATGTCAGGATTGGCGAACAAATGCAAAAAAAAAAAAAAAGAAAAAGAAAAAAAGAAAAAAGAAAAGAGCTGCATGGATCAAAACTGTCTGAAATTGACAGTTGTGGACTGTATGTTGAGGAACTTTCAGTCATTAGCGGATTCGCATGTATAGCTTTATATGCGGCAAACTCCTCACCTGACTTCTTCACTCATTTCAAGAATAGAGAAAAATATTTAAATAATATTGCATATTTAGAAATAATTAACAAATCACAGCATGAGTTTTCATTATTTACATTGATCGGACTGTTGTCCTCATCTGTATTGCCATATTCACGACGTTTCGACCGTTCTACGCTGCAGTGGTGAACAAAACATTGGAGAGTTTATTTAAAGGGAAATAACTGAAACATCCGGAAACGGCATGGCGTGTACAGCTGGGACGATCTACCCACCCGAAGAAGGCCGGAGCGTACAACAGACGAAATGTCGTTAATATGGCAATAAAAATGAGGACAACGGTTACAACATAGATTATTGTATACTTTTTTTTTTAATTCTTTGCAATTCATGTGTAAATTATCTTTACAAACTTATTTTTTAAAATTTATTTACTTACTTTTCATAAAAAATACTCATAAAATAATCAATATTGGAAACCCTCTGAATTGTCTATATTACACTTCATTTAATAGAGGGCCGTGGCTGTTATGTTGTTGATAGAAGTCAGACGTAGAAGTAACGCATGTAAGGTTCAGATACTCCTGCTCGCCGGGCCCAACTACATAAAAAGGTTGGACTTTGATTAAGTCCAAAGAAGAAGGAAAAGAAAGCAAATAAAACACAAGACCGATAATATATGTATATACAAATATATATTAATAACAAGTTACAATACATGGAAACAGTACAAAGGACGAAGTGTGTGTGAATATTCTGTATGTGCGTGCCTGTGTGAATATTCTGTATGTGCGTGCGTGTGTGAATATTGTGCTTAGCGTGTTTCCACGCTATCCCTTGTTAGCGCCTACATTTCGAGGTTGATAGCTGAAATCCTGAAGGAAAAAGAGATAGATGTGAAGGGTCAGCGGCTATTTATAACCAGGGAAGTGAGACCCCTGGTGAAAGGGTTAACGGACTGAAGGAGGAGTTAACTCCGACAATTTCTTCATACATTTATCATGCAGGTAAACCAGAGAAATATTTTTATTCCAAGTTTGGTAATTTTCCATTATAAATATTAAGTCACAAACTATCCCCCATTGTCACACAATGCAGTGTCCAGAATAAAATATAAAATGCATATAATCAAATAATTGATACAAATCTTTACTAGGATATTAATATAGAGCTAGCCATGATCTAGGCATCAGAAGTAAATATTGCAGTTACAATTACTGAGAGCATCTCTTGGGACGCAGTAAAAATGACAGATACAAATAAATAAAAATGGTAGAAATGAACTGAAATTAAGAAAAGTTTTTAGCAGAAATTAACTGGGATGGGAGATCTGTTTTGGATGCCAAAATATGAAAAGTTCATTCGAAAAATATTTTATTTTTATTTTTATATGCCATTTTCTGTCAGGATTATGGCTCTCCAATCTTCGTGTCGTCTGTCATTGTCATTTGAATTTTTCCCAATCACATTTTAGCCTTATTTTGCCAACTATAAATCAAACCAATTATGTAGGTTACTTGCTGAATCCAAATGTCTCTTGCTCTTAAGCTGCCCTGTAAGTGTTTAATTCTCCAAGTACTATTTTTTCATTATGCATTCCAGAAAATTTGAGCCAATTTTTTAAAATATCTGTATCAGCTTTTTGTAAATGCAATATTATTAGTCCTGATCTGGCAGCTCATCTCCACTCTTTTTCTCACCGCCGTAATGTGTTTACTGTAAATACATTCATGGTAAGTGAATGAGCTCTTCGCTATGTTAAATAGACTTTTTGAATTTAAGCGCATTACTACGCTGGTGTCGGAATCTCATCAATTTATATTTCAGTTTCTTCTCTGGTACTTCTCGCTTGTGGAACTTCCTTCAGGAATCATGCTTTCCAGCCAACTTTTATCTGCAAAAGTTGAAATGCAATGTCAATCGCTATCTACTGTCCATCTGATAAATCTCTTCTCTTTCCGCTCATCATTAATGTTTCTCTTCTTAATTCTTCCACACCCTGTAACCCCTTGTGCTTTAGTGGCATTGCTGCCTTGCTTGGGGTGAATCCGATAAAAAAGAAAATGATATTTTCGTTAAAAATTACTTGCTGTACGCATGCTATGTTCGTTGTACTGTCAGTAAAAAAAACATATCACTGTTGCTTCAAGTCTCTCCTTTATGTAAGAAAATTGACTTCCTCTAGAAAGAACTGAAAAATAGGTGTAAAACAAGGATGTGTCTTCACACCGGACTTATTCAATCGATACATCGAGGCGATTCTGTGAGAATTAGAAGTTCTACAAGGATTCCCTATTCACGTATCAATCTTAACAACATAAGATATGCAGATAACAGTGATGATAGCAGACACAGTGAGGAAACTACCAGATACCCCTACGGTGGAGTAATGGATAGCGACTCAGATTGAGAAATCGGAGAGCCGAGCTCGAATTCCAGTCGAATCCATTACATTCACTTAAGTGCGAATAACCTTTGGAAAGGTATGAATCCTCTTCTTCTCCCCCCATCTATGGGTAAATAGCAGGATAGAAACGGGTACACGCTTAGGCGATCCTGTATCTTTCGATACATGACTGACGAGGCAGATTTTTTTCCCGCAGTAGTTTGTCATTTCTTTTTGCAGTAGAACAGTTGCCATCCAAGGCTATAGAACCCGGTCTGTCCTGATATTTACTCATATCCGGGGGAGGGGTAGAAGAGAATTCATACCCTTCCCAAGGGTATTAGTACGTAAGTGAATGTAATGGATTCTACTGGAGGGTACAGAGAGTGAAAGTGAGAGAAGAAAGTGGGTGTAGGGGAGAATTGAGGAAAGGAAAGAAGGACAAGAGTCAAAGTAACAGAAGATAGCGATTAACGTTTCATTTAAATTTTTGAGGATTGTAGTAATCAGGGAAGCAGGTAAATGTAAGGGAGTTCCACAGGCGGGAAATGCGATAAAAGACGCTGTTGGTGCAGAAGTGACGGTTACATTTAACTATTTCAATAGTGATCTGTCCTGATTTGGCGTCTCGACTCCAGTCATTTTCTCGCAGACGTGATGTGGCTTCCCTCTGTCTTTTCTATAAATATTTTCATAGCATCTCCTCCGACGAGCTATTTTCACTGGTGCCCAAATGCATGCGCGCTACTAGATTGGCATCTCGGTCTCACCCTTTTACTATCGAAACAGTTAAATGTAACCGCCTCTTTTACTCCAACAGCTTTTCCCTTCGCATTTCCCGACAATGTAACTCCCTCTTACTTGCTTCCATGATAACTATAATCTTCAAAAATTTAAATGCAATGTCAACCGACATCTTCTGATACCTTGTTCTCGTTCTTTTTATCCGCCCCCTTTGTTTATTTTTATCCTTTCCTCACGACCCTATACCTCCGTTTCCTCCCTTGCGAACTAGTCGCTCTCCCACTTTGCTTGGGGGGAGAGGCTTAAAAAAAATGGGTGGGACCTAGATGCCAATCGAGTCAGTCAGTTTTGCGTCTTGCGTGATACACGCTTAGGCGATCATGTATCTTTCGATACATGAATAATAAGGCAGATTTTTTTTCCTGTAATAGGTAGCCATTTCTTTTTTCGATAGTCCAGTTGTCATCCAAGGCTATAGAACTCGGCCTGTCCTGCTATTTTCACATAGCTTAGAAGAGGAGAATTCCTACCTTTCCCAAGGGTATTAGCACGTGAGTAATGGATGCGACTAGAATTTGAACTCGGCTCTCCGATTCCTCAAATCGAACCGCTATCCATTACTCAACCGTAGTAGCACGTTTAAATCAATATATTTGGGGTACCAGGGGAAAATGATCGTCACAGCAGTGCCGATGACTTAATCTGCCTTTCTTATTTAATTCTGATCAGTTATTATTTTATTTGAAGATTTATCGGATCAACAATTAATTGATGGAGGCCAGAGATTTGAATGGCCGAAACTTTGATAACAACAACAAAGATAAGGAAAATAATCGGCATTTAAGAAAATGTAAATTAGAAAGACTATTTCCGTATGTATAGATGCAACTTTTAGTCAGACATATTTTTTCTTCACATCAGAAGAGAATGCAATAGAAGTGATTGATAACAAGAGACATAAAGTATTCAATGAACTTTAACGGTGCATGCACGATTTCTTTAACACTGTGTAAAAATGTTTACGCTCGGGGGATTTGCATGAACCTAATAGATAGCTCGCACGCATTTGAGGAGTTGTAGAATAAGTCCTGCCGTTGAAATATCACTACGTTTAGCACAGGCGTTTCTCTCGTAAATTATAGTGTACGATCGGCATTAATTGCTGCTGGAAAATCTTCAGGACAGAAGCCTATAATTTCTTTTGAAATGGCTGCTTGTCAAGTATGAGGTCGAGTCGATTAGAAAAAAAAAAAAAAGAACTGCGGGAGTTTAGAAAAACGAATGTCTCTTTTCCCCTAAAGCGAAACGAAAATGGTTATTCGATAGGAATTCGAAAAAAAATGCCTTTTTTTTTCTTCAAATAAAAATTAATGACTTTAGCGAAATAAATTAAATTACAAGAAGCACAAATTGATTCCTCGATCAATATTAAAAGAAATTAAAACAGATTAATTCTTACAGATACGTATATTTCTATAAATAACACAAGTACAAGCAAAATTAGACACACACATGTACTCATAAACATGTGCGCGCGGAATGCAGTGTAAATCATCAAGCACCTTAAGGCGTGAAATTGTTCCCGCAAAGTAAGAAAGAGATAGAAAAATCATGGAATGATTTCGTATAATATGGAAAAATCTTCGGTTAGACAGGGGAAGGACTGAGTAATTTGACAGATGATTAAACTGTTTCATTACTTATGCATATATAATTTATATAGAGTCCAAAACTCTGGATTTAATAAACCGTAAGTTTCATTAACTCTGAACACTTTAGGATGCTAAAACTATTACTGTATGGCGACCAAAATTTTCAGAGAAGATTGCTTAAAATTTAAAATCCGCGAACCCTAAGATTACCATTAAAAACAAGAGATATTAAGAAAAAAGAATTAAACTTTTAAAGAAACTTTATGCATTACAGGACTAATTTAGTTCTTCTTCTTCTTTTTCTTCTTCTCATTATTATTATTATTATTATTATTGAATATATGATAGAAACGGTCAGGACTATAAAAGTCACAGACGTTTTAAAAATCATCTATCTATCTATCTATCTATCTATCTATCTATCTATCTATCTATCTATCTATCT
The DNA here is from genome assembly GCA_903632075.3 of Acanthosepion pharaonis. Taxonomy (NCBI): domain Eukaryota; kingdom Metazoa; phylum Mollusca; class Cephalopoda; order Sepiida; family Sepiidae; genus Acanthosepion; species Acanthosepion pharaonis. The sequence continues at coordinate 1,418,486 of CAHIKZ030005007.1, forward strand.
ATCATTGAATGAATATATACTGCTTATTATATATATATATATATATATATATATATATATATATATATATATATATATATATATATATATATAAACAGTATATATTCATTCAAACATGCTTGAATGAATATATATACTTATATATATATATATATATATATATATATATATATATATATATATATATATAGCAGTGTATATTCATTCAAGAATGTTTGGATGAAAGTTCTACATATATTATGTCTATTGCAATCCTATCAAATTCACGGATCAGTTTCTTAGTGCTGTTAACAAACTGAGTATGAATGACGTCGCAGTTTTGGTTATTTCTTTTATTTTCCCAAGTATTTACAATCTCATCCAAGATCATTTTCAGAGGTAAATTTCCAAGACAAATATATATATATATATATATATATATATATATATATATATATATGTATGAGGAGAGAGAGATAGAGAGATTGGGAAAGAGAAGTTTCTAGCCAGATAAGTAGTTACTCGCCTAATAATCTGAAATTTTTTGATGTGATTAATATTCTTCACAGAAAAACGGAAAATGTTATGCTGGAATCTATACACAAACACACGCGCGGATATATATATATATATATATATATATATATATATATATATATATATATATATATATATATATATATATATATATTCAAACAAAAGATTATACCACAGAATTTATATGTGGTTTTAAAAATGACAGTGCGCATTCTTTTAGAACAATTTCCTCGAACATTTAAAACAACACAGGGGCAAATAAGGAGCCACGTTTAAAATAAATTTATATATTTATTATTATTTATTATATATATTTCTGTTACCTAGCAGATCAATTAAACAAATTCGAACATACAATGGAATTTATATACGAAATGGGAGACCACTATTCTTTACCCTTATTACAAGCCACGCTCGATTAACAAGATTTTTATACAAGGTATCCACGGGAAATCACCCAACCACAGCGCAATAATTAACTTCTATTCTCATCATAACAAAAAAGTAAAATCCAGTACAATCATCTGATTCTACCTAGAGACACGAAGAATATGCAGCTTTGATTATTACCCTAGTTATTGTATATTCAATCCGAAACAAAAGGCCCATAAAATATTACAAAACAAAAATGGCTCCTATCCTGAGAAACGCAATGAATAAAAAAAAATATTATCCCGCTTAAATATCACACCTACAATCGAAAGAATATATCTAAAGTCAACCAAATATTTTTGCTACTACATCCAAAACAATAAAAGAATTAGTCATACTAATCGAAAGAATAAGCTAAAACCTGAAGTAGGATTTTATTTCATCGCCTGTAATAAATTGTTACAAAATAGGTAGAAGAAACCTCAAGGAATTTAATAAAAATTATATGAACACAAAAGGGACATTTTACAAAAATAATACATCAAATGCGTTGATTTGCTACCGTAATGAGACTGACCACAATTTTGACATAAAATTGCTACTCAGATCAAAGAAGGAAATAATTCGCTACTACATGGATGTATAGAGAGTGCCTTAATCGCAAGGTCATCTACAGCAAAATGGCGTCCTGACTTTTTACAACATTTGACCATTCATGGCAAATTTTATGACATCACAGTGTGGAATACTTACAAAAGTGATAGCAAAAAAAAGAAAGAAAGAATTCAAATGAATTCAGCTAGACGAAAAAAAAAATCAAATTCTAAAATTCCTAGCAGCCCTCTGTTGAGCACATGTGCAGTCCTACCAACATAACGAAATTTAGTCCGATAACATCCTGCGGGACGAAAAGCGTCACAAGTATACTTTTCCAGTTTGTTCATTCTCAATACCGTTCTTAATATATATATATAAAATGTATATCGTTTGGGTCCTCCTTTTAGCATTAATTTTTTTTTTTTGTTTCTACTAAGTTTATATATATATATATATATATATATATATATATATATATATATATATATATATATACATTTGTTGTGGGGAATAATTTATTTTCACAATGAGGCAATGAACTTCCTAATGCACCTATATATGATCAAATAAGTTAAGAAAAAAATCTGTATAAATTTGAAAAATTCACTGTCTATTCAACATTTTGGGGAAGTGAAATAATATATTTATGTATGTGTGCTGTGTGTATATATCTATATGAATTGTTATATGTATGTGTTTCATCTACAGATATGTATATTATGTATCTATATATGATTTTAAAAATATGAGACAGAGTTCAGAATTTCACACCATGGAGAATGCAAAATGTTAATTCTTGTGTAGTCTGAATATTGACCAAATTCACCGTGCTGGGTACAGAAATCCTTGATAATGGATTAATCTCAAGGCAAAAAATATGGGAGAACCTAAAGCAAATAAAGAAGAATATGGATGAGGAGAGATAGCGAAAAGAAAAAAAAATACTAAGATCTATAAAAGACAGGAACGTGAGGAGAGTCATGATCGCACACGTCCTAAATAGACACGGTCCATAAAAGAATAATTATTTGTCCTTTCTTTCACCGTAGTACACATTCATTCATTTTCTTTATCTGTAGAAGTGGATATATGTTTACGACTATTCAATTCCATGTGTTATTTTTAAAAATCAATGAAATTCTATAAGCTACTCAGACCTGCAATAAATAAATAAACACGTGCGCATGTATATTTGCGTGTGTGTGTGTGTGCGCGCGCGTGTGAGTTTGCCGGTTTATTTTGAAAAAGTATAAAAATATAAACACATCGATTGGTTGATTTGAAATTCCGCGCGTTTCCTTCCGTAATCACTGTTATTAGAGGCGGGAAAATTGGGTGGTCTGTGTTGGCGAGATTCATGGATGCCGGCGACGACAGCTAATGTAATCTCTGTGGATCTGAGTATAATTTGAGAGCGCTTCATATCCGATTGGTGAGGAAAGGAAGCAATTAAATCGTCAAATAAATAATCGTTCTTTTCTTCACGGGGCTAAAAAAAACAAAACAAAAAAAACTAAGAATTAAATAAAATGTACAAGGCCGATAAGAAAAAAAAGAGAAACTTTAAACGAATAAAATCACCTTGGATCGAATGAGCCTGGAGCGGAAACATTCATGGCGGAAATAATTTAAAGGGGTGAAAAATTGAAAAAGAGAGGAAATACATAAATGTGGTTAAAAAAAATGATTGAACAAAGGAAGAAAGAAAGAAAGAAACGCGAAAAGGAAAGAAAGAAGAAAAAGGGGAAAGGAAAGGAAATGATGAAAGAGAAGAAAAATTAAATAAAAAGAAAGAAAGAAACAAGGAAATAAATGAAGGAAATAATTGAAGGAAAAAAAAAAGGAAATGAATAAAGGAAAGGAAAAGAAGAGAATTCATGAATGAAGGAAAGAAAATAAATAAATCAAAAAGAATATATAAAGGAAAAGGTGTAGATGGATAAAAAAAGGGGGATTAAAATATTAAGAAATCAGGCACGCTTCTGAAACTTAATAAGCAATAGTTATTAAATAAAACGTATGACATGTGTTAGAAAAAAACAAACAAATAATTACTAAATACCCAAATCGACCAAACCGCCAGTCAGAATATACGGATGTTCCATCGGAGAGGCTCCATGGCTTGAGAGACTTTTAAGTGTGAAAAGAGAAAGAAAGAAAGAAAGAAATAGTCAAAGAAAAATAGAAGAGAAATCGAAAAGGGAAGAAAGATGAAAGAAGAACAAAGAAGACAGACAAAATTAATCAAGGAAGATGAGAAAAATGAAAGAGGCGCGAAAAGGAAAGAATGAGACGAAAGCAGGACGAAAAGAAGAAAAATTAGATACTCATTCAAAAAAGGAATGGAATAAATAAATGAATGAAAGAAAGAAAGAAAAGAAGAAAATGATGGCGATGCTGACGATGATGAAAGAAAATAAATTAATTTACAAAAAAGAGAGAAGAAAAAAAGAGGAGAGATTAAACTTGATGAAGGTATTGATAATTAGACAAGGAGAATGAGAAGAAAAAGACGAAGGAATGAAAGAAGGGAGAAAGGAGAAGAAAAGCAAAGTGATGTAATTCAATAGAATTTTTAAAAAAAAGAAAGAAAAACTCGAAAAAATGAATGCCCGAGAGCGGAAAAAAAAAGGAATGAAAGAAGTAAAAAGTAGAAGAGAAAGAGAAAGAGAAAGAGAGAAAAAAAAGCATAAGACAAGTGTTGAAAAACAAATAATGAAGGAGGATTAAAACAAGAAAGAAAACAAAAAGAAATTGGAAAAGAAAAAAAAATTAAAATAAAGCGGTGAGAGAAAAAGAAGAGAATAAGTAGAAGGCGAAATACAGAGAAAGGAAAATGAAAGAAGGAATGAAAATAAGAAGGAAGACTAATGAAAAAATGAAAAAAAGTAACAAATGGCAAAAGAACAAAAAGGTAAAAAGAAAGAGAGAAAAAATGGGAGGATAAAAAAAATAATATAGAGCAATATGAATGAACGTAAAAAGAGTTGATAATAAAATCGAACTGAAAAGGAGTTGAGTCAAGAAATATGAAATAAATGAAATTTCAGAAATAACAACACATATTAGGTTGGTGCATAATTTTCAGGCGTTTTTAAACAATATTTATTATGAAAATAGAATCATAACAATTCAACAGTAACATTTTTAAATGAGTATGATTATCGAAATGCATTCTTATAATCTGAAAATAAAATAATTTTTTTATTAAAAAAAGTAAACAAAACTGCAATTTTTATCAGCAAATAATTCGTCTACAAAAACGCCTGATAATTATGCACCAACCAAATAAGACAGAAAACAATCTAAGAGAGGGGCAAGAAGAAAAGAATACAGGAAAATAATAATAGAATAAGAGAGAAAGAAAGAGAGAGAGAGAGAGAGAGTGTGAGAGAGAGAGAGAGAGAGAGAGAGAGGGGGGGGAGAGAATAAGAAATTGAGGGAAAGAATCTTAGATATAGACAAAAGAAAAAATCCGAAAATCATGAATGACAACGAGAGGGGACGAAAAAAAATAGATTAAGGAGTGTTCGATATAGACAAAAAGAAAAGAGAAACAAGAAAAATGTGGAGAGTGGAAGTGAAAATAAAGAACACAAGAAGCAAACTCCGAAACCACGGACAGAGTAATTGGAAGAGAGAAAGATAAAGTCAGAGAATAAAAGAAAAAAAAAAAACTATTTGAGATGAGAGAGTAATAACGCAACATAAAAAAATAAAACTAAACAAAAAACAATTGAATTTGGCCGGGAGGAAACTAGAGAGAAAATGAAAGTGATTACGTTTTGAAAAAGAAGCCAAATTATAAACTTTCATGAACCCTAACATCAAATAACGTTGTCACGAAAAATCCATAAAGACACGAAATAGTTTTGCATGAAAAGCAATCATATTCTTTCTGGCGTTTTACTAAGAAAACGCTCTTTAAACAAGAATATAAAAACGAGAAAATTTTTAACCCTTGATTTCTGCCTTCTCACGTTTATACCATCGGGGTGTTAAATTAGTTCCCGATTCCAATGTGTCTGAACCAATATGAAATTCGTCCTCTCACCGAAAAAAAATTGACTCCATAAATGAATTATTGTTAAAAGCAATAATTACTATTCTTTGATAAACCTCTGTTGGAATTTTAGAGACTAAAACGTCGCAAGATGGCCGAATTTATTTATATTTAATGTTCTTTTTATTCTAACATCTGATATCGTGTTTTTCTTCCGCCGTATGCGCTATGGTATGGAAGGTTCCTCTCCATTTTTTTTTTTTTGGCTATTCTCGCATTCTTTCCATCTTTGTGTTGCCGTGGAAATTGGACAGCTGTTGTAATTTGTGGAGATATTGTTTTGGAAAGGAAACAGCAGTTTGGGTCACAGGAGGCTTAAAATCTCCTCTGCAGGGAAACCAGAAATAAGAAAAGAATCCATAAGGAAATTACTAGTGTGTTTTGAAAAAAGACTTTTAGAATAGCGGCTTACTTAAGTAGTAATGCTAATATGAAATCGAAAAGTTACTAAAAAATTGACCAAATCGCCAGTCACAATAAACGGATGTCCCCTTGGAGAGCCTCCATGACTTGGGAAACTATTGGGCTTTAAACTCACACCTGACCTCAAGTGGAACTCGTACAAACGAGTCATCGTTAAAAATGCAGGTAAAATTCTTGATTCCCTGCACCGCTCCAGTAAGTACCAGACTCCACGTACTATCATTTACCTTTAGAAGAGCCAGATAAGGCCATAAATGGAGTACTGTTATCATATTTGGGAGAGTGCTGCCCAAACTGAACTTTATAATCTCTATAGAGTCCAAAAGCGTCTCCAAGTCCTTGTGGGTAAGGAATTATTTTCCACCTACCAACCTCTCTCTCAGGCGGAAAGTGCTCGGACGAACTACATTTCTTGGTTCCGCTAGGCCTAACCTTCACGGCAAGGCCCCGCCATGACACTTTCATTGTAGTACCCCCCCCCAACCCCATATTCCCTCCGTATTCCATCGGTGATAAGAATGTTCCAACCGAACAGCTTCTTCCTGTGAACCTCTGCTATGTGGAACAAACTCCCCAGAAGATAGGTCCCCGATCACTACAATCTTAAGCTGTTCAAGTTTATGGTTAACTGTGACCTATCTGTACAAATTACCTCCTAACGTAATCCTCAACTCTGAGTGACTACCGGGTCTTGTACAGGGATAATTAACTTCAGGGATGTGGTGGCATCCTTATTTGAAGAGAAACGTTTTCTCCGCCTGAGGAAAATAGCAACTAACAAAACTGAAGATTTTATTTCAATGTGTGATTATATGGGCCAACGCATCCGTACGAGTTGCCCAGACTACTGGAGGATGACTGTTTTTATCGACTCACCACCTATAGAATGGTTGCCAACTAAGGTTATGGAAACTGTGCTGATAATTAAACGATATCTGGAGAGAGAGAGAGAGAGAGAGAGAGAGAGAGAGAGAGGATAGATTCATACTTTTCCCGATGGTATTTACATGTAACTGAATATAACGGAATCGAGTGGAATTCGAACTCGGTACTTCGATATCTCATTCCAAGCCGCTATCCATTACACCACACGCACATCACGTTTATATTATTTACATGCGCACTATTGTCTTCATCTTTATTGGTGCAATCATTTTGACCGTGGTACTCTCTTGCCTTCATCAGGTGCTTACCGACCGAGGTAACCCTCAAGGAATTTTGAACTGAAATCTTTATTTAATCTACGCAGGCAGATCGTTCTCTCCTGGACAATAGCCGATTAGATTAAAGCGTTGGTTCGTGAATTTGGTGACATAGTAATTGCATACAATAACAGAGCAGTAATAAAAATAAGAACTAGACGAGATATCCCTAGACGGGGTCAGCGGAAGGAGATCAATCTACGCCCGTGGATTATGTAAAGATCACCTGTATTGACAGTTGAAACATTATGATATGAGACTTAGTGGAAACGGGGCGAGCTATAACTGAGCAGTACTAAAAATAAGAACTAGACGAGATATCCCTAGACGGGGTCAGCGGAAGGAGATCAATCTACGCCCGTGGATTATGTAAAGATCACCTGTATTGACAGTTGAAACATTATGATATGAGACTTAGTGGAAACGGGGCGAGCTATAACTGAGCAGTACTAAAAATAAGAACTAGACGAGATATCCCTAGACGGGGTCAGCGGAAGGAGATCAATCTACGCCCGTGGATTATGTAAAGATCACCTGTATTGACAGTTGAAACATTATGATATGAGACTTAGTGGAAACAGGGCGAGCTATAACTGAGCAGTACTAAAAATAAGAACTAGACGAGATATCCTAGACGGGGTCAGCGGAAGGAGATCAATCTACGCCCGTGGATTATGTAAAGATCACCTGTATTGACAGTTGAAACATTATGATATGAGACTTAGTGGAAACGGGGCGAGCTATAACTGAGCAGTACTAAAAATAAGAACTAGACGAGATATCCCTAGACAGGGTCAGCGGAAGGAGATCAATCTACGCCCGTGGATTATGTAAAGATCACCTGTATTGACAGTTGAAACATTATGATATGAGACTTAGTGGAAACAGGGGCGAGCTATAACTGAGCAGTAATAAAAATAAGAACTAGACGAGATATCCCTAGACGGGGTCAGCGGAAGGAGATCAATCTACGCCCGTGGATTATGTAAAGATCACCTGTATTGACAGTTGAAACATTATGATATGAGACTTAGTGGAAACGGGGCGAGCTATAACTGAGCAGTAATAAAAATAAGAACTAGACGAGATATCCCTAGACGGGGTCAGCGGAAGGAGATCAATCTACGCCCGTGGATTATGTAAAGATCACCTGTATTGACAGTTGAAACATTATGATATGAGACTTAGTGGAAACAGGGGCGAGCTATAACTGAGCAGTAATAAAAATAAGAACTAGACGAGATATCCCTAGACGGGGTCAGCGGAAGGAGATCAATCTACGCCCGTGGATTATGTAAAGATCACCTGTATTGACAGTTGAAACATTATGATATGAGACTTAGTGGAAACGGGGCGAGCTATAACTGAGCAGTAATAAAAATAAGAACTAGACGAGATATCCCTAGACGGGGTCAGCGGAAGGAGATCAATCTACGCCCGTGGATTATGTAAAGATCACCTGTATTGACAGTTGAAACATTATGATATGAGACTTAGTGGAAACGGGGCGAGCTATAACTGAGCAGTACTAAAAATAAGAACTAGACGAGATATCCCTAGACGGGGTCAGCGGAAGGAGATCAATCTACGCCCGTGGATTATGTAAAGATCACCTGTATTGACAGTTGAAACATTATGATATGAGACTTAGTGGAAACGGGGCGAGCTATAACTGAGCAGTAATAAAAATAAGAACTAGACGAGATATCCCTAGACGGGGTCAGCGGAAGGAGATCAATCTACGCCCGTGGATTATGTAAAGATCACCTGTATTGACAGTTGAAACATTATGATATGAGACTTAGTGGAAACGGGGCGAGCTATAACTGAGCAGTACTAAAATAAGAACTAGACGAGATATCCCTAGACGGGGTCAGCGGAAGGAGATCAATCTACGCCCGTGGATTATGTAAAGATCACCTGTATTGACAGTTGAAACATTATGATATGAGACTTAGTGGAAACGGGGCGAGCTATAACTGAGCAGTAATAAAATAAGAACTAGACGAGATATCCCTAGACGGGGTCAGCGGAAGGAGATCAATCTACGCCCGTGGATTATAAAAGGTCACCTGTATTGACAGTTGAAACATTATGATATGAGACTTAGTGGAAACAGGGGCGAGCTATAACTGAGAGCAGTACTAAAAATAAGAACTAGACGAGATATCCCTAGACAGGGTCAGCGGAAGGAGATCAATCTACGCCTGTGGATTATGTAAAGATCACCTGTATTGACAGTTGAAACATTATGATATGAGACTTAGTGGAAACAGGGCGAGCTATAACTGAGCAGTACTAAAAATAAGAACTAGACGAGATATCCCTAGACGGGGGTCAGCGGAAGGAGATCAATCTACGCCCGTGGATTATGTAAAGGTCACCTGTATTGACAGTTGAAACATTATGATATGAGACTTAGTGGAAACAGGGGGCGAGCTATAACTGAGCAGTAATAAAAATAAGAACTAGACGAGATATCCTAGACGGGGTCAGCGGAAGGAGATCAATCTACGCCCGTGGATTATGTAAAGATCACCTGTATTGACAGTTGAAACATTATGATATGAGACTTAGTGGAAACGGGGCGAGCTATAACTGAGCAGTACTAAAAATAAGAACTAGACGAGATATCCCTAGACCGGGTCAAAGGAACGAGATCAATCTACGCTCGTAGATTATGTAAAGGTCACCTGCTTCGACGGTTGAAACGTTATAATATGAGACTCAGTAGAAACCGGGTAAGTATTAAGTGAGCAGTACTAGACGAATTATCCCTAGACAGGATCAGCGGAACGAAAAAGATATACCACCGTAGATTACATAAAGGTCACCCAGATTGGCGGTTGAAACGTTATGATGTGAGACTCATGGAAACAGGGGAGCAATAACCGTGTTGTACTAAATAAGAACTAGACGAGATAACTCTAGGCATATTAAGTGTAATGCGAACAAGTTACCCCAGTTTAAATAAAGTGATTAATTCGAAATTCCGTGAAGATTCCTCGGATTGACAAGAACTGGATATAATATTTATATAAGATATTTAAATAATGAACATAAAACTGATTATTCTTTTTGCCACATATGCACTCTACAGTTTGAAAGGAAGCATTTAAGAGTCAATGGTTTAATTCTGACCATGAGACCCCAGTTCGAATCTCACCATGGTCGATTTGTTATGAAGAAAACTTCCTGATGTTATCGGACTGGTGGGGTCGATCTCAACGTGCGACATCTTTGGAAAGTTCCTAAAAACCATACCACTGTTTGACCCAAGCTTTGTAGGTTAAATTGGGTAGCAAGGAGTCACAAGTCATCGCGGCCGAGGGATTGAGTGTGCTGGCCTTGTTTATCACGCTAGATAACACGTTCTCTCCCAGAAACTGTAACTAGGGCCTGCTCAGCATAGTTTCAGTATAGACCACAGTCGGCTCTGTGGGTGTTGATTAAACACAAAGTTCCTGAGCAAACATCTGCAATAGGGAATTGGTTTCCAGCCCTAACAGACGGTTATTCTCGAATACGAGTGGCCAGCTATAACCCACAAATGGTTGATAAACCTTAACAAAACAAATCAATAAATTCATGGTTAGACAGATGTGTCATATTTGTTAGTTCTGATATACACAGCTCCGACTTACCTTACCAGGTACACAGGGTCCACAAATCGTCCTTCCTTTCATATTCCATTGGTATGGAAGAAGTTCTACTTAGCAAATCAGAATTTATTTTATTGTGACGCGCCAAGTCTCCATTGCTCCTTAGCAACTAGGAAAGAAGAGAGAGATTCATGACGTCCCAAAGCGTAACAGGGCGACAGTAAAAGAAAAAGACGAAACCAGAAATTGAACTCGACACAGCGCCGTTAACCGTTATCGATTACCTTGTCAAATAGATTTTTTCACTTTTAATTGTGAATCTGCCCTCAACAGACAACCCAACGGAGCTTCTTGTTTGAACCTCTCATGAGACATAAGCTCACTCCAGACCTCAAGTGGAACTCGTATATAGGATCCATCGCTAAAGGCACAGAGATAACAAATAGTCGGTTATTTGTATCGCTCCAGAAATTATCCGAATCCTGCCATGATTTATCTTGACAGGAGACAGCGCTGACAAAGAACGGACTATTGTTGCTATATCTGAGTCGGAGCTGCCCGATTTTCGAATGCATTTACGCGGCCTTGTGTATGATTACTTATTTTCCCCTTTACAATGGTGGTTTAATGGGTAGCGCTTCGGAATGAGAAATCAAATAAGCCACTTAAAGCAGATGTTAACTAAATGAGGGCATACAAGGAAGGAGTAAGCGGTACATCTTACGTAGATATGTAGGATAGATAATGGATGACTCAGTACTTGAAGAGGTGAAGAGTATAGAAATTGGGAAAGAATTATTTCGGTAGTCTGTTCGACAACAGTTCTGGAGAAGAAGCTAAGTAGAACTTCTTCCATACCAATGGAATATGAAAGGAAGGACGATTTGTGGACCCTGTGTACCTGGTAAGGTAAGTCGGAGCTGTGTATATCAGAACTAACAAATATGACACATCTGTCTAACCATGAATTTATTGATTTGTTTTGTTAAGGTTTATCCACCATTTGTGGGTTATAGCTGGCCACTCGTATTCGAGAATAACCGTCTGTTAGGGCTGGAAACCAATTCCCTATTGCAGATGTTTGCTCAGGAACTTTGTGTTTAATCAACACCCACAGAGCCGACTGTGGTCTATACTAAAACTATGCTGAGCAGGCCCTAGTTACAGTTTCTGGGAGAGAACTTGTTATCTAGCGTGATAAACAAGGCCAGCACACTCAATCCCTCGGCCGCGATGACTTGTGACTCCTTGCTACCCAATTTAACCTACAAAGCTTGGGTCAAACAGTGGTATGGTTTTTAGGAACTTTCCAAAGATGTCGCACGTTGAGATCGACCCCACCAGTCCGATAACATCAGGAAGTTTTCTTCATAACAAATCGACCATGGTGAGATTCGAACCGGGGTCTCATGGTCAGAATGCGAACATCCTAACCACTCAGCCACGTGCTCATTAGTCCAACACTTGAAACGGGCCCATTTGTGGGTTATTTATAGCAGAAACATATATTTGAATTGCAAAAATAATTTTTTCGAGTGAATATTGCAATTTTTAAAAGATTTTTCCTTATACAAGTCCTACTATCTAACCCATGGCTGGGGGAGGAAATGGATTCATACGTTTCCCAAGAAACTGGAATTCGACCAATGTCGAACACGTTGACAAGTAAGAGTCTCTAGCTGAAAACAAATGTATTTTCCTATCAATATTTGACTCATAACATTTATTGATCCATTTTTAAGGTTGATGGACAAATAAAGGCCCCCTTCAATATGCCATTTCATATAACAATCTACCGATACAACAAAACTGATCAGGACAGCTTCAGATCATACATTACAGAAGCACCTCCTACGATTTCTTCAATAATGGACGTTCCAGAACAGCCCCCCCCCTTTTCTAATGGATTCTCGTCGGCATAGATATGTTTATCCCCCAACAAAAGCCAAACAGCCAACATTGGATCACGCCTGAATGTGATGCGATTCTGGCCGACCCTAACAACTACTTCCGTCTCTATTAGACGGATCGAGGAAGCAGAACTCTTGCCTCGTCCAGAACTGCCCACAACCACTGCAAGAAAGTGCCGGGAAATGCAAAGAACAGCTATGCGCAGGCAGCCCAAGGCAAAGTAGAAGAAAATAAAATGCATTTCTAGAAAATCGGAAACGCATTTATCAATAGCGGCAGGTGGTCAGAGCCCTCAAAAAATGACACTGAAGTTATCCTTTTTCCATGATAATGCTAACTCCACTTTAGACGTCAAGGGTTATTCATCTTCTTCTCAAATCATACACCTAGCAAAGCACAATCTTTGGTTTATCTTTATCTTAGCTCTTGGTGGGATGTTTATAGACCTATCAAAAGCCTTAAATCTACGAAGGCGCCCACTGGTCCGAATAAAATCCTTGTAGTTGTTCTAAAAAAATTGGCTCATAGCTACTTTAATCTTTGCGAAGCTGTTTAACTGCTTCCGGAAGAAATGTTTCCCAAACCTATGGAAGGAGTCTAATGTATACCTGTGCACAAGAATGCAGGTTTGTGCAGACCCCATCACAATATCACATCATAAAGTTCCTTAGTGTCAGCAGCAACCTTTTTGAAGTTGTCATCAACAAGAATCTTCTCCTCTGTTATCAAATATTTCAGGTCAAGTAAATCTTGTCGTTGTTAATGACCAGTCCTCTAAGGCACTTGTCAATTCTGGCGTGCCCAAGGCTTTCTCCTCGGTCCTTTCATCTTCCTGCTTTATCGATCTGCCTAGGAAAGTCCTCATAGCCGTAGTAAATGAAGACGATAACACGCTGAATTAGGGCACCTCCAAATACCTGGATCACCAGTGCCTTGATTCTGATCTCTCCTCTAACTTGAAAATGCAAAACAAATCAAGTAACATTTCATCATCACCTTGCCGACCCCAGATTTACTCCAAATCTCATGAGTATTCATACTATCAATGAAGCCACTTGACTCGGACGCTTATTTGGTCTAAAACTAACTAAAATATAAATTGTTTATTCGTGCCATCCGTAAAAATGTTGGAAGAACGATCGGTACTTGAAATGCACCTGCTGCCATATTTTTTATTTAAAAGCGGCAGATCAGACCAAGAATGGAGTATTACAGCCATACCTGGGCAGGTACTTGCCAACCTTCATTTTCCAGCCTTGACTGTATTCAAAATCGATTACAAGACTTTGTAGGGGATTAAATATTTCCCACCCTCTTATTTATCTCACAGAGGAATCGCTGCCTTTCTCTAGTTTATCACTTTTACTATGGCAAGGGGTTCAGTCAAGTTATGTGCCATGGGTGATACACGCTTAGGTGATCATGTATCTGACGAGGTAGATTTTTTTCCGCGGTAGGTTTTATTTTATTTCTTTTTCGATTAGACTAGATGCCAAGGCTATAAAACCAGTCTGTCCTGCTATTTACTCATAGCTGGTGGAGAAGAAGAGTATTCATTCCTTTCCCTAGGATATTAGCACGTAAGTGAATGTAATGGATTCGACTGGAATTCGAACTCGGATATCCGATTCCTCGAGCTGCAATCCATTACTCCACCGTGCCATCTGTTACATTTCTTAATCCCACCAGTTCAGGCATCTACAGCTAGGAACCGTCCTGCACTGTTCCCGGTGACAAATCATTCTATTCCCTTTATGTTCCTTTGGTAAGGATTAAGTTTCACTCATATAGCTTCTTTCCCAGAACTGTTACTTTATGTAAGAGATCCCTGAGATGCTTCCCTAGCCGCTACTAGTTCCGGGTATAATGCTAAATTAATTTTGTGACGTTAACGAATACTCGCTGTCACTTTCGTAATGCTCGTTGTAGTAGAGACTTTGTAATCGCAGATACAACTAAAGCACGCCGTTGAACAATACTGGTGTCAGACCCCTTCGAAAAGCAATTACACTAATATTACTTGCTCGCTAATACTCGCTCGAATAGTAATCCATAAAGTGACCAGAATAGAGAATAGAGTAGATAATAGTGATCCGTATAGTAATAGAGGATAGATTAGAAATAGCGATTCGAATAGTAACAGAGAAAAGACTAGAAATGTAGATTCAAATAGTAATAGAGGGTAGACTAGAACAGAGATCGTTAGTCGTCAGCTACTTCCTACATATATGTGTTTCCTCTATGGTCACGTGGTTTACTTAATTAAATAATGGGATCGCTTGTGTTTGTTAACTGGTGATCTATGTTCAAACTCAAGTGTCGGCAGCGACACTTTATTACTATATAACAACTACATTTAGTAGTAAGGCCTCTGATCGGGAGATTAGAGGTTTTGACGAGCGTGGAACCACCTCTTAAATGCTGTTTTCCCCAAGTCCAGCCTAACTCGGAGTGGTAGCACTTGTTAGGGTTCCGGATATGGGCAAATAGTGAAACCCTAATGAAAACTCAAACTACTAGGAAAGTTTTAAAAAGATAGTTTATTACAAAAAATTCCCCAAAACATGTTTTATAGTATAATTGTCTACATTACATTTTTATGGCAAGATGATTATCAGTGTATTTTATATTAAAATTGCAGACATGATATATATTGTCAAAATAACTGAAAATAAATTTACAGAAAATGCATTTTATAGTGAAATTGCCAGCAATATATTTTATCATTTACAAACTACATATCTAAAAAAAAAAATACGTTTACCTGGAATGTATAAAAGTATACACCCCTCCCTCACTTTGCGTGTCTCATGAGCCTTGTATTGATTGGACAAAGTACAAATCAGAATTCTTAAATTTTAAGTAAACCTATTTTTTCCCAAAATTTAAGTAATCTTTAAATACATGGATTTTCACGGAATTCTATATTTCTATAACGGCTAGTTTTTTTTAAGAAAAAAAAAATTACAGATCTTTTTTCTGTTAACAGACATCAATCGTTGCTTAACAGAAGTTAATTTTGGTTGAAAAAAATTGGTATTAAATGAACCTAAAACATGCCTTAACTACGAAAAAGTATTTTAAAATTGTTTTTAAGACCTAATTTGTATGCAGTTTTGTTGCAATTAAAACCGAAATTAAATCTTCAAAGAAGTTATTTAAACTATTGCAATAAGTTTTAAAATTTTCCTAAAAAATATAAGTGAACATTACCACAATTTGAAATGGTTTTATCAACTATCTAGTTGGGTTGAGTATTATTGAAATTGAAGCATTTTACATGGACATCTTTCGGTTTGTGTTCAAAATATGAATATTCTGCACTGTTTAGATAGGAACAAAAGCATAACCTGATATGTTATAACGTTATAAAGCAACAAATACTGACTACTGATGATATTACAGCAAGGATTTTTAAAACAGCTGTTTTCATTCTAATAATTATATATGCAGTAACTACTTTAATAGAGAACGGCTTTTCTACCAATAAAGAAATATTCATCTTTCTAAATAACTTTTCCTGGAACCAAAATGTTAATTGTATGATCTGCGCCTTCTTTACAATAAAACATTCGGCAATCACTGACTGAACAGTAAATGTCGGTTGGAATTTACACAATCATTCTATTGAAACAGTTTTTTTTCAGGGGAATAGGTTTCTCAAATTCACTAACAGTTATCGACATTTCTAGTATCGAGGATGGTTTCTTTCCTAATTCTTTCTTTAAAAAAAAAATGTAGTGTCGAAATTCAACGTCCTGATTATGTCCTTATTGTCTCTTTGAGTTATTTGAGCTATCCATTTTAGTTGTTGCTGCCGCTGGAAGTTTTCAAGTGCCAAACTTCACATCTGCTTGATTGTTCAAGCGAGCTCAAACTTGTCACTTGAACAAGTCAAGCAGGAGTGAATTGGAAAACTTATGCCCCGTACCACCAGAAAAAAAAAGAAATTGGCGTGATAATGCAGTAGATTAGTAAAAGGGGAGAAATGGAGTTACAGTAAAATCAGTAATAAGAAATTTGATTGGCTAATATTTAATCAACACGCTTTGGAAACATCTGAAGCAATAAGCATAAAAAAATGAACATTCGCCCGAGCGTAGCAGAAAACATTCACGTAACCACATTCAGATATTTATTAGCCAATCAACTCCATTTCTCCCCACTTTACTAATCTTTAGTGCTATCTCGCTAATTTCTTTTTTTTCTGACGGTACGAGGCATAAGTTGATTAAGCACCAAATTTTCCGATATTAAAACTGGAGGCATTGTCAATAAATTCCATTCCTCAATATCGATGATGTGACACGAAAATCAAGAAAGAAAAAATGATTGTCAATGGTGACAAATTAATGCAAAAGCTGCAATGAGAGCATATGCGAGTGATTCAACTGTTATTGGCGGGTCACTTGGAATTGGGTGGGGGCGAGTTGAAATTCCGGCCTAGTCAACTCTAATGCCAATGTATTAAGCATGAATCTCTCTCTCATTCCTTGTAGCTATGGATTAAATAGTGAAGCGATTGACCAGTCGCCGTGTGCAGAATTGTGATTGGCCAGTCATCGTGTGCAGAACTGTGATTGGCCAGTGACCGTGTGCAGAATTGTGATTGGTCAGAAACCGTGGGTAGAATTGTGATTGGCTGGTCACCGTGTGCAGAATTGTAATTGGCCAGTCACCGTGTGCAGAATTGTAATTGGCCAGTCACCGTGTGCAGAATTGTGATTGGCCAGTCATCATGTGTAGAATTGTGATTGTCCTGTAACTGTGTTCGGAATTCTACATTCTGAGAACAAAAGAATGCCTAGTATTACGGCTGGTTATATAAACATCCACACAAGAGCGAAGTTGAATGTGTAAATTCGTCTCTCTTGTGTGGTATACACATTCTGATACTTACCTGTCATGGGGATCCATCTCAACTATGACTAGCACGGACCGGTTCTGACCAGCTTGGCACAGCTAAAATGAGCTATGACTAGCTTAGACCAGCTCTGACCAGCTTGGACAAGTTATAACCAGCTAGGATTAGCGGCCCGAGTGAAGACGGGTCCCCACGTTAAAAACTGACCTTGTGTCACAACCTGACTCTATGGAGGTCAAGTAAATCAACACAAGAGCTAAGTTCCTCTACTCAGTTTAATTCTTAAAAAAAATTCAAGTGTCTCTCGGGGCTCCATCCTTGGTTCTACTTAAAAAAAAAATCATTAACGGTCTTCCTGATGGTATCAAGTCTCAATTTAGTATCTACGCTGATCAAACAATCATTTACTTTTGTCTCGATAGTAAGTCGGATCAGACCGATAAAATCAAAATGGCAGCTTATGTCAAAAACGAACTCCAGTCTCTTGTTAACTGGGGCAAAAGATTACTTCTTAATTTTAACGCTTGAATAACTAAACTTCTCTCAATTAATTATCTGAGAAACCCCTATCTACCTTCCATTAGCATGTCTGATGCTAACTTTTAGGAAAGTGACTCATTGCTCGGGCTACATTTCTCAGATAGCATGAAGTAGAAAAACTATATTGAATTGCTATGTCAACTGCTAAGAAAGTTGGTTCACTGTGTCAGGCGAGACAGTTTTTCTTTCCAGAATCTATCTTACATATTTATAAGTCTATCATTCATCAATGCTTAGAATATTCCTGCCACAGCAATGGTTCAGTGCCCCTTCTATTTATGTAGAGCTCCTTGATAGAATCCAAAGAAGAATCGGCAATAATATTGATAATGATCTGGCATCTCGGCTTCAGTCACTTTCCCAACCTCTTCAGGTTGTCTCCCTGCGCGTTTTCCGTAAATACTTTCATGGTAATTGTTCGGATGAGCTCTTTGCTATGGCACCTAGATTCTATGAATTTAAGCGCAGTACTAGAATAGCGACGAGGTCTCATCAATATACAGTTTTGTTGGCCGTAAGTTGTATGCTAGCAGTTTCTTTTCTCGCACTTCTCGATTGTGGAACTTTTCCCGAGCCGATGATTTCCAACCAACTTTAATCCTCAAAAAGTAAATGCAATGTCAATTGCTATTTACTATCCTCATGATTACTCTTCGTTAGTTCTCGCTCCTAAGTGATGTTTCTGCTTCACATTCTGCCAGACCCAGTAACTCCTTGTGTCTTAGAGGCTTTATTGCCTTTCTTGGAGAGAAGTCGATTTAAAGGAAGAATAAGTTGTATTCTGATTTTCACGGTTTGCATATAGCCGTGTATTTCTTAGGACACTGGCGCAATGTAATCTTCCTTCTGTGAATATTTTTTCTGTATCGAATCGGACTTAGTAAATATCAATATCTCTCAATGTTTAAGATACACACGACAACGAAATTACTATTTTTTTTTGCACGGAAATTACACAGATATTTTTAACCTTGCAGTTATTATGGGATCAATATTTCCTTAATTAACCACTCCAACCTCTGAAAGTACTTAATTGATCCGAGTTAATTAGTCAGCTAATTGGCTACATTTTTTCCGTCCACCTCCAATATCAGCATAATATCTCCGGTAACTTTGTTCTAGTAATGCCAATATTTTCCAGTGTTGCTTTGAATGAAACTTGTTCACTCAAAAGAAAAAAAAAAGACCTGCAATATTTAGGATACACACACACACAGCGCAACCCTCATATATATATATATATATATATATATATATATATATATATATATATATATATATATATATATAATCATTAAAGACATCTGACAAGGCATGCGTTTAAGTTATTTATTTAATTTTTCATGTGTTCGTATAACATTCTTTCTTTTATGGACATAAATTATGTAAAAATGGTCTAAATGTTCTGTATGTCCAAGCGCTTTATCCAAGGACCAATAATATTGCTGATTTTTTGGATTTTATGAAGAATATCTAAATATGCAACGAGAGCACCAGACCATATGCAGCAGCAAAATTCAAGGCATGGACAAATGGTACACGCAGACTTATCAATGAATTCAATATAATCTTTCCACTTCATGTCAGCCGGGAATGTTAGCCTAAGAAGTCGCAAGGAGTCATTCTCTTGGAGACTAATATCAGCTATGCTATTGCGGGGCAGGAAGAGGACTTTCATGTGGTTCATAGTGAGAAGTTATATATATATATATATATATATATATATATATATATATATATATATATATATATATATATATATATCCAATAGCTTCATGTCTCGCACCTCTAGCCTTTGGAAATCCCTTCCCTATTCCAGTTTCCATGAGAGCTATAATCTCCAACTATTCAAATGTAATGTCAATCGACATCTCCAGTTGCCTTGATCTATCCACTATCCTTCTGCTCATCCTTTCCTCTATCACTCTTATCTGATCTTGATCCAAATCTTCTGTAACCCCTTGCGTCCTAGTGGCTTCCCGCCTTGCTTGGAGGGAAACTAAAATATATATATATATATATATATATATATATATATATATATATATATATAGAATAGACTTGTCACATTCTGAATGATGATGAGAAGAATATGCAAATATTAGTGTATATTAGGTGTTCTGGTAAAAATGTTAAAGCCTTCGTAAATATTGTCACATAGTAACACTCACAACAGTACACTGTCTGTGGATGAGTTTTAGATACGCCATGCTCCTTTTGTTCATTTAGGGTGATGTAACGGAAGTGTGGTAGCACCTGTTAGGGTCCAAGCTATGGGTATATAGTGAACTCCTCAAACAAAAATATACAGTATATTTTAATAAAATAAGCAACATGACCTAAAGATATTATGATCTAAAAATATATATATATACTTAAAAAAATATACCTTTACCGTGAGAGTATAAAATTATGTACAATATATCTGTAGTTTAAAGCATAAAATTACATACAAAATATTTACATTTTGGCATTAAAAACAATATACCGGTTGATATGCTACTAAACAACAAACTAACCAACCATAAATCCCTATTTATAGCAAAATGACCAATACATTTTATCTGTAGTTAAAGGTATACAATTGCTTTCAAAATATATTAAGTTGAAGTTCTGTTCAAAATATTTTCATTTCGCTTTTAAATAACCCGGAGGTTGATACACCGCTAAACAAAATGAATGAAACAACTGTAATGGGACTCGGCTATTACGATTTCAAGAAGTTGAATGGTCATTTCCGAGAAATACTATGCATGTTAATCATGATACATCGTTGGTATATCGATGTTGGTAACAGAAATATTCTTAGATTCGTAGACCATGTTTTGGACGGCCACATAGTACGACATTTAGCGTATTGTAATGGCTGTAATGAGAGACTGAATGGCATCCGTAGCAGTCTACAAATCTTATGTGAGCCCAAGATAGCCAACACTGCCATTTGAGAATCATTTGTAGGAATACGGGGACGTATTGATCTATACGGACGTCACCATTGCAAATCGATTGGCATTCAGTGTTCAGGAAGGAGAGAAGGTTCTACTTTTATGAAATTTAGGGTCGTTTAGTTGAGTGGTGTAGACCTGGGGAGCACTACGATACAGAATGTATTCGCTCACTAGACACAAGCCTGATCCATGACTACGCTGTGGAGTTAAAACTCTCACACGCATTCTTTTTGCGAGGCACACTGTTACAGTATGCAATAGGCAACATTAAACTACAGAAGAACTGAAAATTGATCTCTGCATTTAAGTATTGCATTAACATTTAAGCTTACCTTTTAAAAGTTCAACGATAATACTTCTGTCGCTACTTAATTTAAAGACCATTTCATTTACGTAGTCCCTTTGCTTTCCGTAAAAACAATCATTTTTATTTCGCTGGATTTCGCAATTAATTCAAATTATTCCCAATTTTATTTCCAAGTTATAAAACTTGATATCATGCCAAAAAATAAAAAAAAAAATAAGAAAATCGTCGTAAAAAAATCACGTAAAAATCGTCGAAAACAATCGCAATAATGAAAACTTGGGAATCCAAAAGTTCAGAATTGCGGGTCTGGATCCGACCCGGAATATTTTTAATTTGTTCATGGAGTCTACTTGATTTGAAAATGGCATGATATTTAGGCCTACGGCTGCTAAGAGTAAAGTTGAAAACGCGTGACACACTGACATTCGCACTTATTTATATAGATTTGTCTGAATTTATGGGATAAGTAATTGTATAAGTAATTATAAGTAATTTTTATAAGTAATAAATAAACAGTAATTTTTTTATTTAAACATGACCTATTGAAAGTTAGAGATTTGTATTTCTTTAATTGTTTTTATCAGTAGAAGTCAAAATGAGAGAATCCAAAAACAATCAGAATAATGAAAACTTGGGAATCCAAGATTTCAGGATTGCAGGTCTGGATCCAGTCCAGAATGGTTTTAATTTGCTTACGGAGTCGTCCTGATTCCAAAATGGCAAGATATCTTGGTCTACGGCCATTAAGAGTAAAGTTGAAAACGTGAGACAAACTCACATTCGCATATATAGATTATAAACCATTATATACTTTGTGGTGTAATTGATATCGTACGCTTGAAAATAGACAGATAATGTAAATCAAATTAAAAAAAAAATACGTTTTTTTGTGCCTGACAATGACGATATTCAGTCACAGAGGGCGTCATGTGGCACAAGGCTTTTTTAACGTGGGCTCTCCGAGCCCGTGGGCTCGGCCAAAATATCCCCATTGAACCCGTATAAACGGGTTCACAGTAGGTTTACCTCCCCGAAAAAGAATCCGCCCTTCGGTGTAGCCTCCTTCGGGTTCCTCCCCGCCTGAAAGCAGAGAGTTCAACTGATCTGTCGCTCAAGAGTTGAGTGACTGACAATGATAAATAAATCTTGATTGCTGCCCAATATTTAAAATAATGAAACCATGTCACATTGACTACTTTTACGAGTCTAATAAACCTAGAACTATCAGCCACAGAACACTGTGTTCCTTTTCTAAATCACTGGCCAATTCACAGCCTGTTTATTCTACATTTGATTGGTGCGTGATCATCAAACCTGATATTATTACGTTAGTAAAGAAAGCGAATAGGGAAATACAGTAATTAAATATTAAGAAAGCAAGAAAATCATGAAGAAGCTAGAAAGGAACGATGGCAAAAATAAGGATAAAGGAAAATTTAGGTTCAAAGAACAGGTAAAAATTAAAAAAAAAACAACAAATACAAAAAAGTAAAGATGCTGGAACGAAAGAATGGTAGAAATGTACAAAACTTCCTTCAACTTTGTCGCAGATAATTAGTGAGCCTTGCTTGGCGCAAATTATTTTGCAACAGAACGCAAGACATTTTTCTGTTCAGTGTGAGTAACATATGCTTTTGTCTGTGAAATCTCATTGAAGATATAATTAGTAGA
Source organism: Acanthosepion pharaonis (assembly GCA_903632075.3). Taxonomy (NCBI): domain Eukaryota; kingdom Metazoa; phylum Mollusca; class Cephalopoda; order Sepiida; family Sepiidae; genus Acanthosepion; species Acanthosepion pharaonis. The sequence continues at coordinate 1,441,502 of CAHIKZ030005007.1, forward strand.
GAATTCTAAAAATGACAGCGTGACGCACTGTCCATATTCTTTTTTTCTTTTACAGTTGACAAAACTCGTTCATAAAAGGTGCCAGATAAATAATGAGTGGGGTCTGTGTTTTGTGACAGTAATTATAATTAGGAAAGAGAATGATCGACTTAAAAGAAGGATTTCTACTTGCTTGATGATATAGTTATGGCATTCTGCTTAAATAACCTCTCCATGTGGATATTTTTACCTTGGTAACATATTCCTAATGAAAGCGTAATTATTATTATTAGTAGTAGTATAAGTAGTATTAGTAGTATTAGTAGTAGTAGTAAGAAGAAGAGAATTATAGACTTTAAATGACATGACCATATGGAAATTTTACCTTGGTATCAATTTATTATTCAGTTTATTATTAGTGTTAGTAGTAGTAGTAGTAGTATTAGTATTAGTAGTAGTAGTAATAGTAGAAGTAGTAATAGTAGTAGTAGTAGTAGCAGGAGGAGAAGGTGGAGAAGGTGGAGAAGGAGGAGGAGGAGGAGGAGGAAGAAGAAGAAAAGAATGGTTTCCATTTGCATGTTGATAACTAGTATTCTGTTTAAATAACGTGATCATATGGAAATTTTACCTTGGTAACATAATGAACAATTTCTTCTTCTTCTTCTTCTTCCTCTTCTTCTTCTTCTTCTTCTTCTTCTTCTTCTTCTTATTATTATTATTATTATTATTATTATTATTATTGATAGTAGTAGTAGGAACAGGAGGAGGAGAAGAAGGAGAATGTTTTCCACTTGCTTGTTGTAAGTAGTTTTCTGTTTAATAACGTGACTTTATGGAAATTTTAACTCTGGTAATATAATGAACAAATTATTATTATTATTATTATTATTATTATTATTATTATTATTATTATTACACGGACAAAGATGGATTTTCCAGGGATTATTTTTGATGTGTTGTATTCCTTTTTTTACCCTTCCAAGCGCCCCTACTATGACTGGTAATATTCTTGTTTTCAGTTAATATTATTATTATTATTGTCTTCATTTGATCTTTAACCAGTACAATTCATTACCGGGCCATAACTCGAGAATTAAATTCAATCAAGTTAGTAAATATACGAACTCTGCTTACAAAAATTCTGACATTATGTAATACTTGAGATGTATGGTGTTTGTATATTATTTACATTGATAACATCCTTCTGTGAAAATAGAAAACGGGCAACATTTTGAATCTTTTGTAAATAGGGGTTACTAGAGATCTGGTAATATTTGTATTATATTTTTTTTATCTTCCCCAGAGATCAAATTATTATAGACATAATAGAGGTTTTAAGGTGCTATATTTTCAATTTCAAGATCCTAAATATCTTCTTATTTTTATCGTATTTTTTATCATATATAGATCATCTCTCTGATGGTATTACCATATCTACGAGCGTGAGTCAAAAAGTAGAGCAATTTGTTTTATTATATAAGAAACAAGGAACACAATGAAAGATATCGTACATCAAGATATAGCTATACATCACGGGTTCATATTTCTACTTCTCAACATAGTCAGCACCTCTTTCAATGGCACTCCACCGACGACAGAGTTTGGCTGCTGATATAGACAATTTCTTACAGCAGTTTCCACTTCTTCATCGCCCTTATTTGCCCCTCGCCTCTCTTAAAGCAATCTTCAGGCCATATATATATATATATATATATATATATATATATATATATATATATATATATATATATATATATATATATATATTAGTTGTATATTTAGACAGCAATCTTTCCTTTATGCATGTTTCATTAAAAACGACAGACAAGGTACTACGGTTAAGCTTTTTATTTAATTTTTCTTGTGTTCTGACAAAAGCTTTCTTTTCTGGACAAAGGGTGTGTAAGAACTGTCCTAATGTTTTATATTTCCGAACGCTTTCGGCTATACCTTTAGCCATTATCAAGGATGATTCGATTTGTCAGCTTAATTGAGTGTGTGCGTTCTGTGTATGTCTTAGTGTGTGGTAGGGATGTTTTTAATTTCCGAATACAGTTAGCACATTGTAGCTTTGTTCCTAGCTAATATAGTTAAGAGTTGGCTTTTTCTTTTTTATTATTAAAGCTTCCATTATTTTTAGTCTTATTCTGCAGGTGGATGCAGTTAATATATTTGTGTTTTCTACTAGTATATTTCAAATGGAGTCTGGTAGATTTGTGGGTGTGTTTAAATACGCAGAACATACACAGAATGTACATACATCTCAAAGTGTACAAATTTGTTATTTTGTTTCCACTATCAATATGTAACATACCAAATATCAACATATCATACATCAACATATCATACATTATACATCAACCTATCACACATCAACATATCACATATCAACATATCATACAACAACATATCATATATCGTACATCAACATATCGTATATCAACATATCATACATCAACATATCATATATCAACATATCTTACATCAACATATATATCAACATATACATTAATATATCATATATTAACATATCATACATTATACGTCAACATATCGTACATCAACATATCATATATCAATATATCATATCTCAACAAATCATATATTAACATATATATCAACATATCATACATCATCATATCATACATCATACATCAACATATCGCATATCAACATATCATATATCAACGTATACATCAACATTACTTATATCGTACATCAACATATCATATATCAACATATCATACATTAACATATATATCAACATCATATATAAATATATCATACTTCAACATATCATATATCAACATATATATATCAACATATATATCGTACATCAACATATATATTGTACATTAACATATAATGTATCAACATACCATACATTAACATATATCAACAAATCATATATCATACATCAACATATATATCAACATATCCATATATATATCAACATATACATCAATATATCATCTATCAACATATCATATATCACACATTGACATTACATATATCGTACATCAAGATATCATACATCAAGATATCATACATCAAGATATCATACATCAAGATATCCTACATCAGTATACATCAACTTATCATACATCAACATATCATGTATCAACATATCAACATTAAACGCTATCCACATATGCCGAACTCTGTTCTTAATGATGTTCTGCATCAGAAGCATTTTAGTTTTAGTGATCTATAATTACAAATGTCTGTGAGATACTGAATATATTGTAAGAACTAATCCAATGTTGGTAACTAAGAAATTTCAGAAATATCTAGATTCGTCGAAGGCAGCATAAAAAAATATGCCTACACATATACTTTATAAATAACTAGCAGTAGAGCCCGGCGTTGCCCGGGGATGTAACAGTAAGAGATAGATCAAGTATCGACCGTCATAAAGACTGAAAAATAAAATTGACAAAGACTATTCCTTAACGTTGACGGACACGCATGTCTTAATTAGTTTTTTTTTCTTCTTTTTTTACGAATTGGTCAAACCCAAACTCAAACAAAAACATTGTTTTCAATCATTCTGAGTCTACCGATTGAATAGAATTTTATTATAAACAATTGTCTTGTAAATGGAATTTTTAAAGCATTCTGAATGTAAAAATAAAGAAAAAAGTGTGCAAGACAATAAGAAACACTACCTGCCAAAAAAGCGAAGCTTTGTTGAAATCGGTTGAAAAATGTAGGAAATCCGATCTCATATATAAACGAACACACACACACACACACAAACAACCTGGGTTTTATAATAAGTATAACTCGATATGCGTTGTCCCCCTTTCATTCTGGCGACAGAATTGTGTTTTATCGTGTTTTCAAATTGATTTCGTGCAAAAACAATTGTGTTTTTCCAATTTTTGGCGCTGTCAGAACCACCGCAAGGTAATTTTACGCAGTCCTGTAAAATTTTGTTGAAATCGGTTGAAAAATGTAGGAAATCCGATCCAATACACACACACACACACACACACACACACACACACACACACACACACACACACACACACAATCTGCGTTTTATAATAAGTAAGATTCAAGGTTTTTTCCACCATAATCATCAGTGTGCATTCAGGGTATTACCTGGGAATTGTTATTTATATTAAGTCTAGGCAGCCTACTCTCTATAATTTGAAGGAATAATTTCGGATTCTGAAAGTAATCTGCAAGTGATTTATAGTGCTAAGTCTTTGTTAGTAAATTAGTCGTTGTGTATATATTTATATGTGTTTGTCCGCCATTATCACTTAAGAGCATAAAGCGATATTTAATTAACCTTTTTTTAAATTTTTTGTTGTTGTTATATTTTTCATTCGCCACTTTACGATGAGTGATTATTTTTTATGCTTTCTCTTCTTCCGTTTTTGTCTTACATTTTTTGTATATATTTGTATACACTAATAAGATTTTGTAACCTCCATAGATTATTTAAAAAATAAATGTATTCTATGGACGATTAATTAAAGTATATCGTTTGTATGGAAAACGGGGATAAAATGAACGTTACGACTCATTACTAACTGACAGTTTTGTAGCTGTATTTGCAGTAAGAAATGGATGCCATAAAAAAGGTCAAACGAAAGCCGGGAGCAAGAGAAAACGTAAGAAAAATTCGATACAAATTGATGGCATAGACGATATACTCTCAGCCCGGAATTGTTTGTTCACTTCGCCAGTGGCAATTTTGAACGACGCCATATATACACAAATTCCTGTGCGAATGACACATTATGAATTTTTTTCGAATATTTTTAAAGAAAAAAAATTAGTTTATTGTTTCTTCCCCACCCTTATTACTTATCTCTGGTTGATAACTTATTCAAGAGAAACCGCCAAATTATCAGTGTGTGGATTATAACGCCGAACCATTGAACATTTATTCTTTTGCTGTCAGCACATTTATTTGCATGCTCCATTATCCTGCGTTCGTCTAGTGCAAGAGTTCAAAACATAGTGTTCCCGCTCTTCCAGGGGTTACAAGATGGAAATTCAACCGGTTTGACAGAGTGACTTATGGAACTGCATGGTGTGTGAACAAATGGTTTGTGTTCTTTCGTGGATCCACTAGTTTGTGCTAAGAGGGTTAGAGACAATTCATCACCGTCTATAAATACGTGTTATGAATGCTTATAACCGTGGATTGTACCTAATTCTATGTTTACACGGATTTTCAAGACGTGTCAAATATATCGACACGTGGCTAACTGGTTAGAACGTTCGATTTCTAACCATAAGACCCGGGCTTGAATCTCACCAGGGTCGAATTGTTAGGAAGGTGACTTCTTCATGTTATCGGTATGGAAGTTCCGAACCCCTCGTGCGACAACATACGGGTTGACCTAAGGTATATGTGTGTAATTGGGTACACGGAATTCTTTGCGTTCCGTTGATGTTTGCTAGCATGAAGTCACAAGGCGTCATAACCAAGAGTTTGAGCTTGCTGGCCTTGTTCAGACGGATGGTCACGTTAGATAATCGGCTATCTCCCAGAAAATGTAACTAAGGTCCACTTAGCATAGTTGCATTATAAACAACATATATGCTCTGTGGACGTTGAACAAACTCAAATATGCTTGACCAGGCGTCTGCAACATGGACTGGCTAACCGCCCTGGTAGACGGGCATCTTTGGATACGAGTGGACAGCCATCTATACACCTAAAATAAAGTTTAATTTATGCATTAGACACTAGCAGCATTGCCCAGCGTTGCCCGTGCTTGATTCAAAAATCGTACGACTCTTACAGCAATCGCTATCACTTGACTTAAAATATTTTTGCCCTTCCTTGCCTTTAAAAGAGTGCCCTTTGCCGTGCTGATGTTGCTACATGCCTTACTTCTTGCCTATCTCACACCACGAATTTTTTCTAAGCGCTATACTAAACATTAAATCTGTTACGAAAAAAAGAACTAAACAAAATGAACACAAAATGATCAACTTTAAAAAAGGACTTGTAACTGGAAAAACCGAATGAAAAAAGACTGTTAACAACAAATACTTTTTCACACCCAACCCAGTTCTGCGGAATCAGAATCAACGTTGAGTTTAAGCAAGCGAATGAGCCAATTGGAGTAAAGTGCCATGCAGATTTCAATTTTTCCCACTTGTGACGAATGCAGCTATCGATTGTTTTTGCATGCTAGCATGCTAGTTAACATTCTTGTCAGTCAGCTGTTGCTTCTCACGCTGGCCAATAGAATTTTCCTGCCTATTCGTGGCAGCCAGCTATAGGTTCTCACTCTGGCCAGTACAAAATGGCCGCAAACTACATGAAAAATGCCGTAGAAGCATGAAAAAATCGATTATTTCCACTATCGATGGGAGTTGGGAAATGCAACGTCGGTGTTGGCCTTCCCGCTAACTTGGAGCATGTGCATGTAAATTTTGGTGCAAATCGGTCGAAAATTGCGGCCGTGCATTCGTTACACACACACACACACACACACACACACACACACACACACACACACACACACACACATCCTACCTTTTATAGATAGAGATAATAAGCGATTAAACACATTAACTGATAATAAAATAGAAGACGAGTTCTTTTCGTAACTTCAGCAACTATTGTGCTTTCTTTATTAAGTCGATACCGTTCATGTTTTCAATTAAAGTAAAGACTTTATTCCTTCTCTTTGACATATCCGAATCTTCAGCTTCACTAACCCTGAGCGTTGAGACCGTTATTAAGTAATGGTAATGGATTGTTTGAGTTTGACCTCGGGTAAGAGAAATACTTGAAATCTAACCCGGAAATAAGAGGATTACCTTAAATACATTTAATAGGAAATGATATTGAAATATTCCCGCAGGCTTACAATGTCGTATAAGTGCAAAAAACGGACATATTAAAAGACAATTCATAGCAAAAATAAAAGCAATACCTAACAAAGACGATGTAACAAAGAATATATTATCTTAAAAATCATATAGACAAATAACAACGATATTTTTAATCGTTGTTATTTCTCTGTATGAGAGCTAAACTGGTTTATCAGTACACTTTCATCAGAGAAAATCTTGAAGGAAAATGTACGCAGCAGTTAAAACATAGCACACCAAACACAAATTATCTATGCAAGAAAATATAACATTCAAAATTTTGAAGTTCATCAAACACTCTTGTTTATAAAGAGATGGCTGATAGGTCTTAATGTCCAATGATTCTCAAAATTCCAAGCGATACTCGGAATTAGCCCTGCACTGAGAAAATAACTGGACTATAAGACCGGGCGCAATGCTAACTATAAATGAAATGTACAAATATTACATTTACGAACCTATTTAAATTGTCCACCTTTCCTTTGCGAATATTGATAGGTACGCATAAATTGATCCGTATTTCTAACGCTTTCTGCATACATTTTCTTATATATTGATTCTTTTTTTGTTATGAATGTTCCTTTAATATGTCTATTTTTATCGTTTTTTTTTTTGCTATGCGTGATACACGCTTAGACGATCATGTATCTTTCGATAAATGACTGAGGAGGCAGATTTTTTTTCCTGCAGTAGGTTGCTATTTCATTCTGTGGTAGACCAGTTTCCATCCAAGGCTATAGAACTCGATCTGTCCTGCTATTTACCCATAGCTGGGGGTGAGAAAAAGAGGATTCATACCTTTCAAAGGGTATTAGCACGTAAGTGAATGTAATGGATGCGACTGATATTCGAACTCGGCTCTTCGGTTCCTTAATCTAAGCTGTTATCCATTACTTCTCCGTACCTCCTTTCGTAGTGTGCGTTTCATTATCGAACTCGGGAACGGCATTGTGGATATTATCTAGAAAAAAATGTCTTAAACAAAATATAAAGTTAAATTTACCTCTATTTGTACAATTATCAGGATAAGCTGACCATGAACAAATTTCTGTTATTTCAAAGAAACATTATAATAAAAAATGGTATCCATATAGATACCTCTTGTAGTTACTGTTTAGCATGTTTATTTATAGATTCTTTTAAAATCAGGCATGTTTCAGTACATTCTACCAAAAGACGAAATATTTCAGACTTACCGATAATATCTTATATATACTGAAGTAAAATACAGAGCGTCTTCCAAAATTTGACTTCATTTTAAAAGCAATTATCTTAAAAACTACTAAGTCTAGCCCAATGAAAGTTAACAGTTTAGTTGTTGAGTAATTTTCACAGTGGAGGCTTGTATTTCACTAAGTCGTCCTAAATTAGGTTCGACGTACAAAACGTTAGGAACTTGAAATAAGAGTTAATGACGCAGCAATCTAGTTGTGATGGTTGATACTTCAATGTCCGACATCGACTGATTCGCTCAACACCACTGAGCCCAACTAGCGACTGCTACTACTACTTATTATCTGTGGGAGAGTCTATTACAATAGAGTAGGTATTATGGTATAACAGGTGTTGAACATCATAACTTTATTATGAGACCGATTTCATAAGTGATCAGTATGAGCACCCCCTGTGACACGGCACATTTCAAGTCGGTAGTTAAGCTCTTGCCAAACACGCTGTAGCATGTCTCCTGAAACATTATCCAGTGCGAAAGCGATTCTCTGCTTGAGTTCATCAATGCTAGCAGGAAGAGTGGGTGGGGACATAAACCACTCCCTTTCCATATCCCCATAAAAAAGAAATCACTCTAGGACAGGTCCGGTGACAGCGGCGGCCATTTTATCAGAAAACTGTCTTCATCTCCACCACACCCGATCCATCTCTCTGGCAGATTTGCATTGAGATAACAAAAATAAAACATTAGGTGTAAAATCTTGATCTGTTTCTATACATTCTGCGAAAATTTGAGGTTATTTCAACAAGAACTGCCAAAATTATTGGCCAGTGAAATGATGTCAAGTATTTGGGGACAACCTGTTGATCGCTGACAGACTCTAGCAAGTTGGATCAGCTTTTGAATTAACTTTGATTTATAAAATAATCATTCATTACTTTTTTTAATACATTTTATTATTAAACTATAGTAATGAATTATAATTCAAGGTATATCAAAAATCAATAAATAAGACTACATACACTTTTATTTACACCATGAATATAAAACTAAAACCGGATCAATAACAGTTTCTGATTTATCTTAGAGAATTTATAATGTAGTCTATTATATATTTTTGTTCTTTGCTTTTCCTCGATAGGTTACGTATTTACTGATTTAATCATCAGAGTATAAAACAGGTAGGTGATAAATTTAAGAGAGTATTTACTTTTAAAAGATATGTTTAACAAAAAAGAAGAAAATCGCATTTTTAAGAACTGTTAATTAAATAATAATTTTACCTATTTTTTCTATTGCAGGTAAGGAAACGTTTCCTGAATGATGTGCTTACATCTCATATATACGAGTATGTATACATTTGCTTGCATATACACTGACGTAAAAAACTTTTGGTCCACCTTGTTAAATTAATTATTATTGTTAATTTTACTCCAAAATCGAAAGAGATTTGCATTTTGATTTTTTCATTACATTTTATGATATTTTAGTGTCAGATAAGTTAGCGAGTTTTCGATAATTTTACTCCGTTATTCTTCGCAGTAATGCCCAACCTCTTGGATAGTAGAGGGTTTTGGTTGGAACACTTTTTTCTTCAGTTCCCACCACAATGGTTCATTTATATTGACATCAGGTATTTGTGCTGGCTAGTCTTCCATAAATTGATGGTATGCATCCATGCGAAAACGTTTTTTTATCGCATGTGATATGGGTCAAGGAGCGCCACCGTGCTGAAGAATTTATTCAAATTTGTAGTTTGGCAGAATAGACCAAAGTAAACTAATATGATTTCTTCTATTTAGATTCCCATTAACTTTTACTTATTTTCTTCTTTCATCGCTTTTGATGCAACCTCAAAACATTACGTGTTCAATCACTTGCAGTGATCTTTCTACCACTGGTCTTTTTAATATTCTCTTGCATCAGAATGTAAATCTATTTAAAATTCTTCACGAAAAACGAATTTTTATTACTTTTCAGCAGCAGAGTTTAGATATTCTTTTGACGACATCACTGTTCTATTCCGATAGTTTTTAGTTAATGAGGATTTTTGCTGCTATACGCCCGTCCACGTTATTTCTTTAACATAATCAGCATACGGTATCAACAGAAACCTAACTGTTTAGATTGTTAACACTCCTCACTTGTCTGGCTATTAACTTTTAATTGCCTACCGAAGATCTGACAAAACTTAATCAATTTTTCTTGTCTAATCATTGCAATCTTCCTTGGATTTAAAAGACTTCTAGTAGTAGCAAACGTCTTTTCGATGACGTGACCACTGTTTCTAGAAATTCCCATTCCTCTGGCTATCTCTCATTGAATCATTTTCCACTTCACAACCTTTATCTATTTTAGCAGAAATTTTAACCATGATTTTAATGCAAAAAAGGAAGCTAATGTTCAACTTCTATCAGATGCCAGGGCAGTTTACACTCATGTTACTAATATGAGACAATTCTTACTCAGAGAATGGCATATCTTTCATTGGCCCAATAGGTTTGCATGAATTTTTTCAACGTTCAACTGCTTAAAGCAATGTGACTTCTGTTACACGGCATTTAAAAAACGCAACAAAGTAATTTCCAATACGCTACTACTAAGTTCTACAGACACTACTGAAGCATATTGCTAAATAATATTAACTTTTTTATAAAGTAAAGTTTATATTCGGTTTATGTAGATGGTCCAAAAGTTTTATATGCCAGTTTATTTTGACTAACGTAACAGTTCCCGAATGTATAATATCTACGTTTGTATAAAAGTGAATACATGGATATTATTTGATTGAGGTTCCATAATATGTGATATATTCCAATTTATAGTTAATCTATCTATCTATCTATCTATCTATGCAAATAACGGAAAATACACATTGAAAAACACTTTGCCTTTCAGAGCATCATATATATATATATATATATATATATATATATATATATGTGTGTGTGTGTGTGTGTGTGTGTGTGTGTGTGTGTGTGTGTGTGTGTGTGTGTGTGTGACATTATATGGGCTCCTGAAAAATTAATTTCGGTTGAGTTCTCTGGGGAGGAAGTGTGGGTTTGTAAACAGTGAGTATTACGGCTGATATAGCGAGACTCTTCAGCAAATGCAAATTGACTCCTGTCGGTCACTGTGTGTTTATCTAAAAATAAATACGTAAAAATTCACCTTCAACTGCTTAATGGTAGAATGTCCGATTGACGCCTATTCAGTCGGGTTTGGATCCTAGCTAGAGGCAACCAGACGTCTAGCCACACTGAAGAGCTGTGTGAAACAGCGAAACAGTATGGATAACATTATATAATCCGTATGGGTAATCCCAAGGAGAATGAAATCCTGAGAGCCCAATGTAAATCCAGAACTAATATTTAAAAGAAAAACAGACCAATTTAAGGTACCATTATAATAATTTATTTCACCAGAGTCCTTTTAAAAGGACGCCGGATCATCAGATAGCACTTCCAACAACGAAATGAAACGAAAAATGAGATTAAAATTGATGGGTACTGTAAGTTTTTGCAATTTAACAGGGGGTGAGAGAGATAGTTAAAGAGACATGGTAGAGTATAGGGAGGGGTTAATTTCATATCTCTCTCAAGTGTACTTTATATTGGGGTAGGAGGAGTGACCAGACCATGAGCTATTTAGACGGTTAACTTAACGGAAATGATATATAGAAATGGGAGGAGAGTGGGGAAAATAGAAAAATGAAAAAGAAAGAGGAGACAGAAAACAGTAATACAGATATATACAAATGAGTGTTACAGCAAGGAGAGAGAGAGAGAGAGAGAGAGAGAGAGAGGGAAGTAAATCGAAAGAGGCTGTAATTGGGTTTTAACAATTTATGTAAAGGATAGATTTCAATGCTTGATAGAAATTTAGATGTCTAAAAAAATTGATGATTGCTATCAATTTAAATATTTAAATTTCTAAGCAAATAGTTTAGGGACTTAATATAAGTTAACTACTATTTTTATTAACACATTTATAGAGAACATTTGGAGTTTCACACCCAGCCATCTCTTGAAGCAATTAAGGTCGATTGCTGTGAAATTTACAGTAACGGTTGTCGATCGGTGTTCTACAACCGATTCTTGATTGTTGTTATTGTCAGAGTTCTGTTTTGACTTTATTGGCCATTTCGTATTTCTTCATTTTATAGGCTGTGAACAATTTTCATATTGTTAATGTAGCTAGGCGTCCGTTTGAATTTTCTGAAGGCCCTGTATTGGTAGTGTTTGTGTGTGTGATTGTGTGTCTTTGGATATGTGTGGATGTGTGTAACTACGCATGAATGCTTTTTTACATGTATATATACTGTGCATATGCTCTACAATTCAAATGCTTGAAGCGATTTTGTTAATTTTTTAAATTGGCCCAGAAATTAATTTTTTTGTGTTTTAATTATAAGTTATTATATATAGTTAAAAAAAAAGTGAGGCATGATTTTTATTAAACATTTTATCATGAAAATAAGAAAAACATTATGATTAAATTTTGCTCTTGTCAAAATAGCCTCCTTTAGTCTTGATTACTGCAGCACAAACTTTGGACATTTGTCGCAAGAGTTTCTCAAAGTATAAGTTTCATAATTGATCTCATACTTTTTCAATGACACTAATAGCAGTTTTTCATTTTTTCCACATATTCTTTTTTTTTTGCAAATTCTTGAAGCAATCATAATTAAAAACAAAAACCCAACAAAAAACATATTAAACATATTTAAAAAAACATCTTAAACATATTTAATAGCTAATCCTTCAAATAATAAATACTAACCCCGTCCTAATTGCTATTGCTAAATGCACAAAATATTATCTATAAAACAAAAGAATAAAAAACATACTTCAATCAAAAAAATATAAAGGCATGAGGACGGTTGACAAGAACCGAAAGCACTCGCCAAAAACACTAAGATCTAGGGTCTTTTTTTCAACAATTTAGACCCAAATATAAAGAAAAATCTTGTGAGAAATCAAGAAAAAAACAAAAAATTATTAAATGGAAAGGTTCCGTAGTCTTTAACAACAAATGCCTCAATAATGACATACTACCCCCACTATATATATATATATATATATATATATATATATATATATATATATATATATATATATATATATATATATATATATATATATATATTATTATTAGTGTAAATATACACATACATATGCAAAATATATAAATATATATACATAGGTGCATACACATACATGTATATTTTTTTAATAAAAAAGTCCAAGAGGATAGAATCCAGGGCTAGGACAGAGTAAGAATATAATAAAAAGGCTTAAACACTAATATTCCATGGTCATAATTTATTCCATTGGAATCGTAAATACAATCCAATTCATCAGACCTACAAATTCAAAAAGAAAACAGTTCCGGAGTTGTTTTTTCTGTTTTCTTTTTGAATTTGTAGGCCTGATGAATTGATCGTATTTACGATTCCAATGGAATAAATTATGACCATGGAATATCAGTGTTTAAGTTTTTATATATATATATATATATATATATATATATATATATATATATATATATATATATATATATATATATAATTTTTTACTTATTTATTGTTCTTGCCACTGTGTGCTGCTGCGCAATGAAATGAAATTGAACAACGGTCTCAAGGTGCATACACACGCACGCAGGAAGACACGGCATCGAATGGAAAATAATAATATGGTTAAAATGCGTTGAAAACTGTCAGCATGCGGCTGCATTTATTTTACGCTGGGCCAAATGATAAAAGCTGACCTTCAAGCGTTATGTCCTAAAACTATTCGAACTAAAACGTAACCACGTGGGTAATAGTTAAAGCAAATGATAGTCGGGATGCGTGGTGTTTTTCATTATATATTCTGCTCTGTTGCGATAACAAGCATTAGCAAATATCCTACAGGAAGGGCAGCGAGAAAGCCGATTATTTTCTTGGCAATATCTATTGTCCTTATGAGGGCTCATATCAAACAGTGCTGTAGTTGAAGGTTATCAAGCAAGCGCTTCGTCAATTATTTTTGGCACAATTCACAATAAATAGTGACACTGCGGTGCCTTCTTGACTATCACGATAGAAGTTTTAGTCCAGGTGAGATCTGTAATGCAATTGCGCAAAAACACAATTTTATACGTTCTTTTTACTCAATCGCCGCCGATGACCAAAGGGACAGGAGCCGTGGCATTTTTTGGGGGCGTCCATCACTATAACTTTTATGGTGATTAAAGGTATTCTCTCAGCTCCATGCTTCTTTTTCATTCTTTTTATTTATTTCACACGTCGCATCATCTAATGAAAAAAAATGTTGTGTTGTTCGCAAACTTAATGATGTTGGTGTACCCCACCAACAGCGGGTCACAAGGTGCATACACACGCGCGCAAGAACACACGACATCGAATGGAAAATAATAATATGGTTAAAATGCGTTGAAAACTGTCAGCATACAATCCAATTCATCAGACCTACAAATTCAAAAAAGAAAACAGTTCCGGAGTTGATTTTTTCTGTTTTCTTTTTGAATTTGTAGGCCTGATGATTTGGATCGTATTTACGATTCCAATGGAATAAATTATGACCATGGAATATTAGTGTTTAAGCCTTTTATTTATATATATATATATATATATATATATATATATATATATATATATATATTGTAGGCACACAATGAGAAGTATCAGAATTATAGATGGTGTAATGAAGGCTTAATACATAGTCGTGTGAAGTTCTGGTGCAGACGAAGGGAATGGGGAAATTTCCGTTCCTATTCTGGCATTTTTTGACGATTTCTTAGAATGACCTTAACCCAACAATTTTTCCTTTAATCCTATTTCTATTTCGTTTAATCGCCTTATATTACTTCCTAGTAAAGCGATTTTCTGGCCAACTTGTGTGTTGATGTTACTTGGGACATTATTAGTAAAATTGTCCCCTCCTTTTTTCACGAGGCCCAGATTACTGTTGTTGAGTGACGATTGAAAAGTGATCTTATTTACAATATTTCCATCGTTCAGATTGTTGTCTTTTTGCCATGGCAATAAAGACGAGGACAACAATCTGAACAATGTAAATAATATAAATAAGAAGACTTCTCTATCCTTCTCAATCGTCACTTCACTACAGCGCCAGACTTGCTCGAACTGGAGAATGTTGCATAATTTCCATACCTTGGTAGTGTACTAACAACTAATGCATCCGTAGAAAAATATGTCTATAATAGAATCAAGGCCGCCTATTCAGCATAAGGGAAGCTTTTCAACAGAGTCTTCGGCTGGCAGAAACCACCAAGCAGATAGTGTAACGAGCTGTTGTAATCTTGACTCTCTTGTACGCCTGTGAAATCTGGGTTTTCTCCCGAGAGACATCAGCAAACTTTATTGCCATATTTAGTGAATATAACACTAAAGATGAAGAGAACAGTTAAAACAATGTAAATAATGTAAATAATTACAATACCTCATCTCCGAAATATAGACAGATATTGAAGGATCGGTACGGACCCGATATACCGAAAATATGAAGAGAATTAGAAAAGTCCCACCAGTAGCTGGTACGAATATCGGTGAATATGGCAATAAAGATCAGGACGACAGCCGAAACAATGTAAATAATGTAAATCTTGCTGGCAACTTTTAGTGTGTCCGATGCACATGGTCTCCTGAAGGGATGTCCACTTTTCTGTGATTTGTTAGGTAAAGTTTGGCGTCGCGTATTCCCTGATTACATATTTTATCAGCCAATTTTAGCGTGTCAAATTTCCGTGTCGCTGCTGGTTTGACACTTGGGCGTCTGCGCGTTGAGATTATACATATCTATCTATCTATCTATCTATCTATCTATCTATCTATCTATCTATCTAAATGTCCTTGATATTCCTCCTTTTAACTTTATTTAATTTTACTTATATTTTAATAGCTTTGCTTCCTCGTTTTGAGCCCTGAAGATTGAGAAATGACAATTGGTTACAATCTATTTTAAAAAAGTCTCTTTCCTATGTCTCTTGCTCTATACAAGGGGTTCTAAACCAAGGGCTAAATTCCACCCGCCCCTCGGGGAAATTCCAGGTTTTCAGTGCGGGTTTTTTTTTTTAATTTTTTTTTTAACTTTTTCTTGTTCTTTATTTACATAGTTTTGTTTATTGGATGCATGGTTTGGATTATATACTTTTTCTCGTTGGAACCACTACATTATATTTCTTATATATATATATATATATATATATATATATATATATATATATATATGAGGACTCTTATGCAACGTTGGAATCATATTTTTAAATAAGTAATTATATTTATGCTCTGCTTTTTATATCGAGCACTATTTTTAAAAAATAACAAAAAACTAAAGAACTTTGGATTATTTATCTAACGAGTTCTTTCCTATTTTCTATATATTTTTACACACACACATATATATATATATATTGAGAGAGAGAGAGAGAGAGAGAGAGAGAGAGAGAGAGAGAGAGAAAGAGAGGATAATATATATGTTTGTCTGTGTGTTTCGCAATGGTATTTAGCGCAAATACCCGTAGTAACGCTGCAAATTCGTATATTCTCCCCGCCATCCAACTAGTGGGGAAAAGTCACTGCAGACTGAGATCTATAGCCGCGGCTGGCAACGTTGTAGAAAAACAACAACTCCGAATTCAAAAACGTTTATAGCCCTGGCGTAGCACATTCTATGCAGCCAGACACAAGAGCATGGTCTTCATAATGACAGTATAATTTCGACAACAACTGAACTACGACACGGTCGATGTAATATATATATATATATATATATATATATATATATATATATATACAAACATACACACGTGTGTGTGTGTGTGTGTATTGTACGCTAAACAAAATTTTAGAAAAAAGTATGAAAAATATGTCGATTCTCATCAACAGAATATAACGTTGATGTGTTTCATATGATTTCGAATCTTTTTGAGTTGAATTCGAAAAGAAAGTTTGCCTGGCGGCCGGAAAACCTTTTATTGAAACTTGAAAGTGTCACTCCTAAAGTTGAATCTTTCCGAGTTGAGATGAAAGCGAAATGCAACCAAACTACTTTGCACCGGCGGGTTTTACGTCGGCAAAGGACTGAAAGAATGCACTTCTTATTGCCCGCAAGGAATTCGCATGTGCAACTAATTGAGTTTGGTTGGAGCCATGTATTTGTAAGTCCATGGGGGCATAACTTTCATGTGCGCCAGGATATCTGCAGGAATTTACGAGTTGGTGCATAAAGGATTTCTCATGAATATTTTTCGTAACGTTAACGAAAATATTTATCCGCGTGTATTGTGCATGGATGCATATATACGGATGTTCGTTTATTATAAGAGTTTTTCAGAGTGTTGAATCCATTTCTTCTGCTACTGTTGCGATTATTAAAATTTCTAAATCCTTCTTCAGGTCTCCAATTCGAACGGAGTATATTTCTTAGTTATATAAAGCATTAAATGCTATATGCATTTGACATTTTCGAAACTATTATTATTATTATCATTATTATTATTATTTGTTGAAACTTGACTAATGCATGAAATAATAATGCAACACAAAATGTACTTAGAACAAAATGTATTGAAACAAGAAAGTGTACACAATATTTACATATAGTCTTTTGTATATTCCTGGGAAGACCGTTCCTGGAGAATGTGTTGACTGAGTCGCAGTCGGGCAGAGTCTCTGGTTGAATCTCTTGATTCCTCCCTCTCTTCCCGGTACCAACCATATTTATATGGTCGGTACTCCACTATGCAAATTAGGTGGATCCTACCACAGCATTATTATTATTATTATTTCCTTTGATTTCTAGTATATACTGATTTCCTTTCGTGACCTAGCCAGAGACATAATGGCAGAAATGGCATCATGACATTTTCACTAAGCATTTTGAGGAAAAAAAGGAACAAAAACCCCATACATTTTACATAGATAAAACCCTTCGTAAGGTTTTTGCTGAACTTATTATTATTATTATTATTATTATTATTAATAATAATAATAATAATAATAATAATAAATATAATAATAATGTTATTATTTCCTTTGATTTCTGGTGTATATTAATTTCCTTCTTGGTCTTAACCATAGATATAAGGCCAAAAATAGCATCAGGGTATTTTCCACTGAACATTTTTGTTAAGCATCCTAATATCACACACATTTTATATGCATATCCTTTCGTAAGGTGTGAGCTGTACTTGTAAATACATATTTTTTGTATTTCTTTAAGGCATGGGCTATCAGGGATTCCTTCAATAATTGTATCGGAGCCTTTCCCAATCAAATGTAGGGCTCCAATTCCAGCTCGGATTACTGATGTTCCCATGTGTCACATTTTTTAGATTTCCACTTGCATTTTGAAAGCTTTTTGAAAATCTTCAAAGATACATTATAGTTTACAAGATAAACCATGTCAATAAGAATGCACATTCTATATAATAATAATAATAATAATAATAATAATAATTATTATTATTATTATTATTATTATTATTAAATTTCCTTTGATTTTTGGTGTGTACTTATTTCTTTCAGCGTCCTGACCAAAGAGCTAAGGTCAGAAATGGCATCATGGCATTTTCAAGTGAGCAATTTAAAAAAGAAGCATGTTTTACATAGATAAAAACCCTTCGTAAGTTGTGGGCTGTACTCGAGAGAACAATCCTTTGTATTTCTTTAAGTTATGGGCTACCAGGAATCCCTTCAATGAGTCTATTGGAATCTTTTCCAAACAATTCGAGGGTTCCAACTACAACAGGAATTGTTGATATTCTTATGTGACAAATTTTTGAGATTTTGATTTCGAGGTCCTTGTATTTTGATAGCTTTTTGAAGATCTTCAAAGATACATTACAGCCTGAAGGGACTGCTGTATCAATAAGGGGACACTTTCTTGTTTGGGGTCCCTAATAACAATGTCTGGGCGGTTTGTGCTGATTGTTCTGTCTCTGTGTATTGTGTAGTCCCATAAAATTGTTACAGGTCTGTAACCACGTCTAGGTGGTGTTCAGAACAATTTTTTTCAGTTTCCTTTCCGTATAAGGTGCAGATTTTCCAGCCAACTCTGTCATGCCGTGTTTTATATTCAGTGGGTGCCAATAGCGTGCAACCTGATACAAGATGATCAATTGTTTCTGGATATTTATTACAGAATCTGCATTTTGGGCTAACACAATTTTTAAGTATGCGTGCGTGTTAATTTCTAGTTAACAAGCATTGGTCTTGTGCTACAAGAATAAAACCTTCAGTTTAAGCTTTTGACCCTGCACTATGTAACCACTGATGGTTACGGGATTTGTTTACATCATCTTCTTGGTATGGGTGGAGAATTGACCGGGAAACATTTTATCTTGCGGTTGTTTCTGTATCTGGTTTATTGCATCTGCTTTTTTTTAAAAGTTTTTTGCAGCTTCAGTCAGTGTATTGTGCTTTACTTATATTTCCATTTTGAACTTGTTGTCTTCCTGTTATTGTGATTAAGAATATTATTATTAGGACATAAAATATATATCTAGTACAATGTACAGACTGAGCTCCATATCTATATATGCAACCAGTATGACGATGTCACGGCGTCGCTAGGCGGATGGCTTCCTATGCTAAAATCAACGGACAGGATGAAGGATTTCCTTGATGGAATCAATGACCAGGTTTCCGTGACCAAGCAGGTACTTTAAGAAGGACATCTATTGTTTTTACTTATAAAGGAATAGGATCAGTCATGTCAATTTCCCCATGACACGCTATGGATGAATGAATAGCCAACTGGATTTCAACCTAGATATGTGTCAGGAATTGGTCAGGTGCTCAGTTGAGCAGCGACACTACGACACACCTGGACATGGAACTGATTATGGGTATTTAATTGCTTAATTGTTAATCGATATCTTCTGATACCTTGATGTTGTTTTCCGTTCTTCTCTTTATCCTCTCCCAAACATGGATATTTACTCTTTTTCTCTACTCTCTGTAACCCCTTGCGTTCTAGTGACACTCCCGCCTTGCTTGGGGTGAAATGCTTAAAAAAATCGAACAACTGTTCGACTGAACCTTCCTAACGCCTATGTTAACATTTTCGAATAGTTATTGGTTCTTATTCATATAGAACTCAAGCCAAAAATGATCTCCTTATTTCCTTCTCTTGAACACATTGTTTCTTTCGATATGAATAACCTTTCAGTTAATCATCCCGTATATTTATTAAGGTGTCCACGTCGACTGAAATCTGCTGACGAGGGTCACTAGAAATTACGTTTCTATTTTCACTTCAGAGTCTTATTTGTTTCTTTTATTTTTAGCGCAAAAATTTGGCAGAAACTGTTAATCGCCTTCTTCAAATGTGCAATTCCGATAAAAGAATAATGGTCGTTATGATTTCTATGTAATTTAAAGCGAAAATGCGGTCTTTATTTCTGACACGTCAATTTCTTTTGCTATTAACACAAGATTCTTCAATCTTCTTTCGGAGAAAAAACCAGATCGAAATTAGGTGTTCACTCGTGCTATTTAATATAAAAAAATATTTACGTCTAGTATAAGCATCTGAAATTTCTGAAGTAATTTTTTCTAGCACTATAGAAGTAATTAATTGATTAATTTAATCGGACTCTATTTCTTATCAATACGCACATTACAGTTAATAGATACATGTACTTGAATAGACATACCTATTTTTTAAGCAGTGGAATTAATGTCTAACAACTGAGAGATGAAACAGTATGTATGTATGTATACACTCCAAAAGATTGTGCCTATCATATGCGTTTTTTAAGTGACATAATTGGTTCCTGTTTTGCTGCTATGGCTTCCTGTAGCATATTGCAAAACAGTTTCCAGGATTAAAAAATGGTACACAGATTTGATACCTCTTTTCTTTAAGACTAGATTTATAAACCGACGGGCATTACTTTCACTGTTTGCAAAAAAGACAAAAGATATTGTCTACTAAAACACTAGTAACCACTGAATATAGCATTTACACACACACACACATACACACACACAGTCGGTGTAAAATAACAAAGCTAAAATTAATACTAAGAATATACTTTACCGTTCGAAGCGACTCTGAGTTATATGCAAGAAACGGCGACAAACAAATGCATATTTATTCTTAGTACATCTATCTATCTATCTATCTATCTATCTATCTATCTATCTATCTATCTATTATATGTGTGTGTGCGTGTGTGTAAGAAATTTGGTATGTAATCCCGTCAGTGTCATACGTTAAAAACGTTCATTAAAATATGTTTCGAAAATAATATACGACAACACATTTCGCCACTAAAACTTTAGTCTCGACCAACGCCATTCTAGGAAAATAATGTAAGATGTAATTATTTTAAAAACGCACAAATGCATACAGACACAACACATTTTTCGTTATATATCTGATTAAGCTGTTAGTGGTGAAATGTATTATCCTATATTATTTTCGAAACATACTTTAAAGGGACGTTATTCCAAAGCCAATATAATATATATATATATATATATATATATATATATATATATATATATATATCAGGAAGTCTGTTGAATCCGGTACCTTGGTTTCAACCTTACGGTATCCTCAGGCGATTTTTATCAAATGGACCTCTTTTTTTTTTTTAAACTAAAGCTTTATTTAAAGAAAAATTTTTTTAAACTAAAGAACGTTTGAAGAAGAAGAAGAAGAAGAAGAAGAAGAAGAAGAAGAAGAAGAATGCAAGCAAGGGTATTATAAATATATTGATGAGGGGATAATTGAAATGTACACTTTTTTTATTTAGCCTCATATGTACTTAAGAGGAAGTTCCTAAAATGAAAGCAAGGACTCAAGACTTCGCATTTCTTGTTCAAAAGGTTCTTTAGATCCGGAAATATAATAATTGCTAATTTTTCCTGTTGGCAGAGGTTGCAAATATTATTGTGATTGTTATAAGGCTTAGCTTTTTTTAAAAAATTTCCAAATTAATATCGATCCCTGTTGTTTTATCTTTTAAATTTCACACATGGTTAGCTAATTTAATAAAGTACCTAAGACGTACTAACTTGAATGACGATCTATGATTGTACTATCTACGTTTGAAAGTATCTTCCACTGAAGATACTATCTACTAAATGTACTTTCACCTCATTCATCGTTCACATCCTCATTCTCCCTTTCTATTACACCGAATGTCGAGAGAGAGGGACGAATCGAGCCGAGCTTCTCGGCTTGACGGTCGAACTCTCGGCCTCTGAGCAGGGAAGAACCCGGACGTGGGAGGTTGACCAACCCGATCCCGTTTATACGGGTTCTACGGACATTTTTTGGCCGAGCTTACGGGCTCTGGAAACATACGTTAAACTCGGCCTTGTGCCACATGGAAACCTCGTGGGGGTGGCTAAATACCGAATCGAGCCGAGCTTCTCGGCTTGACGGGCGAACTCTCTGCATCTGAGCAGAGAAGAACCCGGACGAGGCTCCGCCGAAGGGCAGAGTCTCGTTCGGGGAGGTTGACCAACCCGATCCCGTTTATATGGGTTCTACGGGCATTTTTTGGCTGACCCTACGGGCATTTTTTGGCTGACCCTACGGGCTCGGGAAACCCACGTTAAATTCGGCCTTGTGCCATATGCAACCCTCGTGGGGGTGGCTAGATACCGAATCGAGTCGAGCCGATAGTAGTTCACTCCAAACCAGACTGACAGTCATACTAACACCTTCCACATCTTGTATTATTATTTCGTGTAATATACCTTCGTTATTTCTACTCTTGTGTTCGTGTTGTTCTTTCTTGGTCCTAACCTGGACCATAACATATATCATCACGACATCCGGCTGCTTCAGTAATCTCTTTTTACGTATAAAAGGATATTCGATATTGGGATATATGTTGTTTCCTCCAAGTTCGTCAGCCATTACTATCCGAAGCGCTAGGTCAAGAACATGATGTTGACAGACAATGAATTGTGGTCGTTTCAGTTTCTTTTAAGGAAATAGTCTTCGGAATTAAATGACAATCCCATTCCTGCTTCCTGTGTTCCCATTCGTAGTGCCCGCAACAACCATTTTTATGCTCTTCCCTAAGTTGTATTCACCCAGAACAGCTCTCATTCCTTTGACAATAGTATCCACATTTTATTTAGTAGATATAATCCTTCTAACTTAAATTCTCATCTTTCATTCTTCAAAACACGTACTTGATATTCTTGGAGACATTTTTTCACACTTCTGTTAACTTCATCCCATGCTAATTCTGGGAGTGTCTTCAAACTTTTGAACTGTAGTATATATATATATATATATATATATATATATATATATATATATATATATTCATCCACAGACAGACTGTTTCGCTGTTTCACAGCTCATCAGTGTGATAGACGTCCGGCTGCCTCTAGCTAGGACCGAAACCCGGCTGAACTGGCGTCAGTCGGAGATTCTATCTTAAGCCGTTGGCAGGGATGAAGATGAATTTAAGCGTATTTTTTTTTAGATAAACACATTGACTGACAGAACTCGATTCGCTATATATATATTATATATATATATATATATATATATATATATATATATATATGTGTGTGTGTGTGTGTGTGTATGTATGTATTTTCTCAACACCTAGAAAGCTCACCTGTTGTATTTACTTAACTAGGCTGCAAAACTGAAGTCAATTCTGAACCTATAAGGACACTTTTTTGCGTGCTGGTAGCAGTGGACTACAGAAATGAATGTCTTGATGGACAGGGGTATTTGTGTTGATTCAGCACCCATAATCACTTTCCAAAGTGCAGTTTGGGATCATCACTCTTTGACAAATCAATCCTTGTACTTTAAATAAGGGAAAAATTATTATAGATGGTTAAAAAAAGTAAACATTTTATAATGATAAAATGAAAAAAAAAAAAATATTTTTTTGTTCAATATATATATCATATATATATATATATATATATATATATATATATATATATAAAGAAATATAGTCTTAGTATATTTATGGACGTTCAATATTAGAGATTTATAAAAGTGACATAGAAGACCTGGGGACGTCTGTTTCATTCTAAAGTTGCAATTTGTCACAATGCTGTTATTTTCCCAATTTATATATATACGGGTTAGTGGTGATTGTGGGTATTCTATTATGGCGGTTATTTTACCGGAAATTGTTTGTTTATTTATTTGGGTCAAATTATATTGCTCGTTTTATTTTTGTTTCTTATTTTATTTATTTATTCATTTATTAACGTGGTAAAAATTTGTTTATATTAATTTTTTTGTTTTGGTTTGATGATTAAAGCTATTTGTTCATTTTTGGGGTTGATTGAAACTATTATTTTGAGGAAGAGTTTTTAATTTGGGAAATATTAAAAACGATGAAAAATATTTTACTTATATATTTTTCTTTTCCGGTTTTGTGTCATGATTTATTTATTTTTATTTCTATTTTTTTTTTAATTTATTTGTTTTTTTTATTTTTCCAATTTTTAGGTTATATATTTATTTTTATATATTTGAGATATAAAATAATTTATTTTGGTCGGGGAAATAGAATTTCAATCAGCAAAGTTTAGTTTTTTGATTGGATTAATGGATGACTTTTTCTTATCTTCAGATATTTTTGGTAGATAGAACATAATGTATGCATTAAAATACTGTTAATCCATTGAAAATGTTTTGTTTCCAGGGTCCTTCATTTATAAAACTGTTGTCTTGGTAGATGTTTTTTGTGTATCTTTTTTAAGTTGCACATGGGTTTAATTTTTCATGTGGTTTGTTGAAGATCCATTTCTCCATCATCAGGCTGTAATTTTTTTCCTTTTTTTTGTTGAATATCTTTGAAGACTTGATTCTGGAAATTGTTTCTAGACCGAAAGATGTTTTTTTAAGAATGGGTTGAACCTATTTATTGTTGGCCTTTTTTTGTATTCTTTGGTGAGTATGAGAGTATTCTGGGAACGTCTATCGGGTCGCAACTTAGCTTTGTTAAATAGGGATTCATTGGAAAAATTTCAAGTGAGTTAATTTTTATATCTGTTTTTATAGAAATATGGTTGGAAATCCATGTAAGTGGTTTTCATTTTTTTACAAGTGTTTTTAGGTTAAGGTGACATCTAGAAAATAAGTTTAGGTTTTTTTATTAATCGAATCCGTTATTGATAATGATCTTAGTAGTTTTTTTTGTTCAGGAATTTTCAAGATTATGAGACCGTCATCCCAATTGTTATTTTTTTCATTTTGGCCGAAAACATATCTAAATGAAATAATAAAAACGAAAAAATATTTTATATATATCTGAAACTTTAATTTTTACATTTTTTAGAATCAATATATATATATATATATATATATATATATAAAGAAATAATTTAGAATCCTCAATAATATTAATGCGATTAATGGCGAAAATAACTATGAGAACATGGTATGCATTAAAATTTGTTAATCCATTGAATGATTGATTTTTATAAAACTGTTGTCAATGTTTCTAGTGTATATTTTTGCATTAAGAAAGTGATTGAAGAATGTCTCCATCATCAGGCTGTTAAAAACCTTTAAAGTTAAAATTTTAAAGACGAAATAACTGAACCGAAAGATGTTTTTGAAAGAATATCGATTGGTTGACGGCTGAACTAATCCGTCAAGTCGCAACGCTGTTCAAAATTTGATGAGAATTTTTATATGTAATATTTGGTGAATTCTTTTTTTACAAGTGTTTTTACCTGCTCCTAGAACTAAGTATATAGTTTAATTAATATATAGTGATATGACTTAGTAGAATTTCATAGTGGGATCAATTGTTTTTATAAACATATAATATTAGGCGGCATATATTCTATATGTTGAATAAATACAAAAATCAATGCGCAATATATATGGAGTTATGTTTAGGACCTCCTTTCTAACTATGAGACATGGGGTCGTATTTGTTCAAGATTGATTTGTCAAAGAGTAATGATCCCAACCTGCATTTTGGAAAGTGATTGAAAACCACATCACACTTATTAAAAACCTCGTGAGTGAAATTCTGCACACTGAACTGCTTGAAAGCTATCGATGGTTGCTAGAACTAATCCACAAGTCATACTGTCTGATGTGTTAAGCGTAATGGTGTTGGTGAAACTGTTGATTTACCTGCTCCTAGAATCTGGCCTAGCCCACTCATCCTCGGAAAATATAGATAGACGGCGGATTATATGTTGAATCAACATAAAATATATATATATATATATATGGACTATAAAACGAGTTACTGCCTGTTGTACAGTAAAGAAAATTATAAGTTCAAAATTGACTTCAACCTAGTTGAAGTATAAACAGTGATCCGTTCCTAGGTGTCTGGCGACGTAACCTGATTTTCGACGTATCTCGGAACTCACTTACATAAGCAACCCACGCGTTCATCTTATACTTGAGATCCGTAATGAATGGCATGATGTTCCCCCGAAAAAGACAACACAAATGAGACACAGCGAATGTAGCACAATCCAATATGGCGTACAGCCGGTGAAGAACCAAGCCGTCTTCCTCATATAGACGTATTCTATTATGAGAGATGACGCAGTGACCAAGAAGCGCCGTACGTCGGGTCCGACGTAACTCGAGGACCTTCTGTACTATTAAGAGTAATATTAACCTTTTCTGTATAAGCAAACATTCGGCTGTCTTTGTCCGGGAAGTGCTGATAACGGTTAAAATTTTTCTCTTGAAATAATTTTTCAGAAAAATACTGTTTCGCAGCTCCAGTCGCTGTTATCGGTATTTCCAGAATTGATGGGAGTTTCCTTCCCACCATTTTATTTGAAGTCATGTGGAGGATCAATATCTTGATTATATCATTATTTTCTCTTCGAGTTACATGTGCAATGCATTTTAGTTGTTACTGCTTTTCAGTGTCCTCAGATGATGTGTTTTATGTTATCTGGCTCAGTTCTCCGTACGCAATTGAGTAGCAACAGTCCACAATGTTCGAGGTAGTATGCTCTTCGCCATGATCCACAGGCTTCATTTGCTCAAAGGAAATTTGAAACGCTTTATCTTAGAATACGGTTTTATACAACTGAGAGTTTAGATATTTCTGCACGGTTTGCCACCATGCATAACATGAAACCTTATGTACCACCTTTGTATTTCATTATCTGTTATACTAGAACATACCTATTCTATTATTAATAGACTCTTCCACATATAATAATTAGTAGTAGTAGCAGTCGCCAGAGGGGGTTCAGAGTGAGTTGGTGAGTCAGTCGATGTCGGACATTAAAGTATCAACCACCTCAACTAGATTGCTGCGTCACTATTATAACAAGTTCCTAACGTTTTGTACGTCGAACCTTTTTTAGGACCGACTTAGTGAAATACAAGCCTCCACCGTGAAAACTACTCTACAACATTATCAAATTTTTTCATACTTAACGGTAGGTAAAATAAGATTTCTAAGCAGAACGTTCTTATAATTACTATATAAACCACAAGAAAATCCTTTAAAATATTTAAAAATAAATTATTATTATTATTATTATTATTAGTAGTAGTAGTAGTAGAATAAACGTTTGGAGGCACTTTGGAGTAATTGATAACGGCTTGGATTGAGGAATCGGAGAGCCTTGTTCGAATTCCAGTCGAAGCCGTTACATTCACTTACGTGCTAATCCCCTTGGGAAAGGTGTGAATCCTCTTCTTCTCCCCCTCCCAGGCTGTGGGTAAATAGCAGGTCAGACCGGGTTCTATATGCGGTAGACCAGTTACCTTGAATGAAATGGCAACCTGCTGCGGGAAAAAATCTGTCTCGTCAGTCATGTATCGCCTATACATATCACGCATGGCAAATAACTGACTGATACACACGTTTATGCAAC
This sequence comes from Acanthosepion pharaonis, assembly GCA_903632075.3. Taxonomy (NCBI): domain Eukaryota; kingdom Metazoa; phylum Mollusca; class Cephalopoda; order Sepiida; family Sepiidae; genus Acanthosepion; species Acanthosepion pharaonis. The sequence goes on from CAHIKZ030005007.1 coordinate 1,469,353, forward strand.
AAGTAAAAAATATAAAATAATGTAGTATGATGTGGCACGAACAGGCTAAATAAATTTTAAACAACACATGTAACTTAGGCTATTCCATTTTTCATACGCGTGAGAGTTTTCCTTGCCGAGCAAATAAATCTATATGATATTAAAATCTACAGTAGCCTGATTCATACGTTTATCCACAACGCCAATGTATGCCTTATATTTCAGCATTAATAAACTGCGTCTAGAAATTATATGCAAAAGAGATATTGTCAAATATTTTATGTAAAATTCATAGATATGTGATATCCAATGAAATAATTTGTACTATTATGTATAGCGAGTATGCCTGAAAGCAATTAATTCCCAATTTTCAATTTCAGATTGATATTTAGTATTTTTTCAGTAATTATAGCAATTTGCAGTGTCAAGAGATTACTTGCAAGAACTAGAATTTAGTATTATGGCTCGTAAAAAAAGAACTAACAATGAATGAAAAGAACGATATAATCAAAGAAATTAGCAAAGGAAAGTCTTCGCTTCAAATTTCTAAGGATTTGAAAAGGGATCATCGAACAATCAAGAAAGTATGTCAAATGGGAATTCAACCAAGGAAAAAAAGTCTCAGGCTGAATTCAGGAATTTAACAAAGCGAGATCTATCACATATCCGAAGAGAATTAATAAGAAACCCAAATGCGTCAAGTACGTTCATATTTGAGGCCGCTGGAGCTCCTATGGAAACAAGGTGTAAAGCATTAAGGAAGTTTGCTGACGTAAAAAATCAAATAAAGAAACCCATTTTAACAAAAAAACATAAAGAAAGAAGATTTCAGTGGGCAAAAAATACATGGAAACTGATTTCAGTAAAGTGCTTTTTACAGATGAATCAAGGATCACCCTCGGCCCGATGGATGGGCTCGAGGGTGGGTTTGCAAGCAACATGACTCAAGAAAAATTTTTAAACGCCAACAAGGCGGCGGTGGGATCATGATATGGACTGGGATTATTGGTAATGAGCTCGTGGGTCCATTTAAACTGAAAGACGGGGTTAAAATGAATTCCAAAAGTTACTGCGATTTTCTAGAGCAATATTTCATTGAATGGCTTGATAACCAGTCTTTAGCCAAGCGTAAGTCTATGATCTTTATGCCAGACAACACACCAAGTCATGCATCAAAGTTTACTAAATCCTGGTTGAAAGAAAAGGGATTTGTTGAAGATTCTCTTATGGACTGGTCTTCAAATAGCTGTGACTTGAATCCCATTGAGAACCTGTGGAGCATCCTCAAGAGAGATATTTATTCTAATGGAAGGCAATTCAACAGCAAGTGTGACCTCTCGGAGGCAGTTAAAGTTGCTGCAAACAACTTACCAGCCGCTAAAATTGCAAATCTAACATCAGATGTTGACAATAGGCTGCTAAGAGTTATTGAAAAGAAAGGAGCATTTGTGCAATAAATTTTAGAAGGTTCTTATTAGTTTTTGTTAATATATCTTTTATTTTTAAAATAAAATATTTTTTTGTTTTTCCTTTAGGAATTGACGAATTTGTTCTAAAATCTTTTCATACTTTTTTACATTAGTTTTACAAGGTATAATAATGTAAAAGTATCAAAATAAATAGTTGCAAATAAACTACTGACAGTCAAATTAGTCTGTTTTGTTAACTTAGTAAAATTTTTTCTAACCAAAAACAATAGTTTTCTCTATCACTATATATCTAAGTTAATAATATTGAGTAGAATCTAAACAACATCATAATAGGACTTTTAACATTAAAGACGCAACTCTTTATACCAATTCATAAAATGCATATAATCTCTAGACGCAGTTTAGAGTTAAACTTCAACGTACATAGGTTACTGAGAATACGTTTTGTCATTTAGTGTTTAGTGAAAGCTGACAGATAAAACTGGTTGGAAACGTCAACCTCTAGGAGAATGGATCAATATACCAATATTAGCTGGATTTTGAAAAGTTCATTGTATAATGTTCGACCGACGTAGTTAATATTCACTACTGAAATTCCACGAATTATCGAAGACATATACTATGTCAGTAATGAAATATATGATGTGTCAAAAGTGCTTTCATCGTTAGTCTAAGGGCCAGACCGAGACAGGATAGTTTGGAGTTGTGAACAGAAACGTTTTTGCTTGCCAAATGTAAAAGGCCAGGGAGCTACAGATAATGGTTTAAATCGTTGTTAAACTTTGCAGGGTTATTTTTTTTTAATCTTTTCTCATTTATTCCGAATTGGATCTGCAACTAGTGACTATTAATGATGCCAAAACTTGTATATAATTTTTCGACCTAAATTGTATATTTGCTTGTATTAAGGTTTCTTAGTGAAAATTTATTTGCAACAGAATGCTTTTTGAACAAGTAGATGAAATAATGTTTCATATTTTCCAGTTTTTTTCAATTTTGCTGACCTCAACATAATTAAAAAAATTGCAAAATTCGCTTCGCTCTTTTGGTCTAATATTGCTGATACAGTGTGACCCGGATATAAGAGAAACCCGGATATAAGAGAAACCCGGATATAAGAGAAACCCGGATATAAGAGAGATTGTCTCTGGTCCCAAATTAGAGCCTGTGTTAATGTATATAAAATAGACCAAACCCGGATATAAGAGAAACCCGGATATAAGAGATTGTCTCTGGTCCCAAATTAGAGCCTGTGTTAATGTATATAAAATAGACCAAACCCGGATATAAGAGAAACCCGGATATAAGAGAGATTGTCTCTGGTCCCAAATTAGAGCCTGTGTTAATGTATATAAAATAGACCAAACCCGGATATAAGAGAAACCCGGATATAAGAGAGATTGTCTCTGGTCCCAAATTAGAGCCTGTGTTAATGTATATAAAATAGACCAAACCCGGATATAAGAGAAACCCGGATATAAGAGAGATTTTCTCTGGTCCCAAATTAGAGCCTGTGTTAATGTATATAAATAGACCAAACCCGGATATAAGAAAACCCGGATATAAGAGAGATTGTCTCTGGTCCCAAATTAGAGCCTGTGTTAATGTATATAAAATAGACCAAACCCGGATATAAGAAAAACCCGGATATAAGAGAGATTTTCTCTGGTCCCAAATTAGAGCCTGTGTTAATGTATATAAAATAGACCAAACCCGGATATAAGAGAAACCCGGATATAAGAGACTTCTTCTCCGGTCCCGACCTTATATCCGGGTTTCACTGTATTATCAATGTATAATTTTATTTCTTAAGCAGTTTTCATGACATATACTTTTAGTAATATAAATGGAGTTTTCAATAAATACCTCAACCACAAACCGTGCAACATCAAATGAAAGTCCTCCTCACCACCAGGGAAATGTTAATGAGGTACTGGATTTGCATACAAATTAATGAATCCTGCTAAGGAGAGTTTTTGTTTACTGCAGAAACCTTCTGTCACATGATCTCCAATAGACGCCAACAGATACGTCAAGTGTGGAAAAGGAACGAATAATAAGAAGACTCTTTTAATATTGTCAAAATCCCGACCGCTTTAAAATTATTTTTCTACTTACTTATGCAATAATAGTAAATCTGTCTTCCATCTTCTTTTATGTGGGAATCGAAAGTTAAATCAAAATTCTAAGATGTCGTTTATCATTCTTTTTTCTGGATCCACAGAGATTTCTATCACGCTCTCTACTTGCTAGTAGCATTTTGACATCCATGACAATTGTCGAGAAGTGTACTTAAATCTTTTGTTGCTTTTGCTATTTTCTTCCATTTGCGCATGCGTCAAAATAGTGACGTTTCGTATACGTCAAGTTAAAAACTGAAACCTTTTGACATTTAATACGTGCAATATTTATTGAATCTGGAAAAAAGTTTTATTTACAAAATTCTCGAAGATATCTTTCTTTTTTGCTCAATCTGTCTGTCGTTTTCAGTTGATTAAACCAACGACTTTTTATTTTATTAACATTAACATATCTTTGTGGTTTTGTTTCAAATTCATAGCTTTGGATTTACAGAGATATCGATTATTGCGCAAAGTACACCTGTATGAATAACATTATCAAATTATATAAAAACATGTTGACGAAACCATTGACAATAAGGATGGGATTTACTAAACAACTACGTCAAAACATTCATCGACTTCAGTAGTTAACATTATGACAAGTAGATTTTATGAAACATACGTCAATGATTTCTTCCGCTTTGATGATTACATAGGATTGTGAGGATTCTTCGAATACGAAGAGCAGTTATAGAAATTCACTGGAAATTAATATACTACAGAAATGCATTGTGCATGATTTTACTTCAGAAATGCTAATTATTTAATGCTTGATTGAATTAGAAAGTGTGGCGAAATGTTTAAATATTCGGCTGCGTGATAATTAATGATAATAATAATAATAAATAATTCAGGCGAATGTTGTTGCTGTTGCTATTATTTTTTTTCATTATGCATTGTATTTCTGTAAGAAATTTGATTTTAAGTTAATAGGTTGTCAGGATTAGGATTGTTTAGGTTTTGTAGAGGGATTCCTGTGTACGAAAATTACGACTTAAATTCTTTCTCTTCGTGATTTAATTTAGTCAAGAGTCCTAGTAATATATAATAAATATCATCAATATTATTGCCAATATTTTTATCATTTTGCTGTCTTTTTTATTCCTCAAATATAATAAATCTATCTATCTATCTATCGATCTATCTATCTATCTATCTATCTATCTATCTATCTATCTATCTATCTATCTATCTATCTATCTATCTCTATATATATATATATGAAGAAATTTTGAAAAACAAACAAAAATCCTTAAATGTAGTTAAAATGAAAAAATGTCGACGTCTGACGTTTCGTTTTATGTCCATCGTTTTTGACAATATTGATCTGAATACAATTTTGTTGAATATTGTCTTAAAAAGGTTTATTAAACCGAAACGTCAGACGTCGTGTTTTATTTCATTTTAACTACATTTAAGGATTTTTGTTTGTTTTTTCAAAATTTCATTCTGTCATTCATATCCATTTACACTTATATATATATATATATATATATATATATATATATATATATATATATATATATATATATATATATATATGTAGGTAGGTAGGGTAGTAATCCGTTGTTATAATCCAGGCGAGTCCCATTAACACAACATACAATTTGAAATATGTTAAATCCGACTGACAAAAAGGGCGCTCAATGTTTATTTTCATTAACTAGAGCAAATTTTCTTTACAATTGGAATTAAAATACCTTTAGTAAATAACCATTTTCACCTTCGTAGGATTTTTTCAAATTGTCTATGGTATCAGTTTGTAGTGCACTCTACAATCTGTTACCATACACAATTTAAAAAATCCTGTGAATTTTAAAATTAAAATTGTATTTGAAAAAATGATATATATATATATATATATATATATATTTATGCATATATATATATACATATATATGTATATATATATATATATATATATATATATATATATATATATATATATATATATATATATATGTACATATATATGTGACACTATTTAGGGTTGCGTGAAAAAAAGAAAAAAAGGCGAGAATTAAATTAGATGATAAGAATCTATCACGAAAAGACACTGAACAATGTTATTTTTTTCTAACAAAAAAAAGTGGTAAAGATTTTATTTTCATTAGCGAAGAAAGTAAGATCGCGGATCTGTCGCATTTGATTTTTGCTACGGGGCGGCGAATAAGATATAGCCATCTGCCCATGGGAATAAGGAAAGTTTCAAATTGGTCGAGTGGCCTACGGGACAGAGTGCTAAGAGATAATATTAATTAAGCACGCTCTGACTGAAAAACAAAATGTCCTTTGGACCACCCAAGTTACAAAGAAAGAAAGACTGACCCATTAGCTCTCTGCGGAGATGTCGTTTGGAAAAGGCATCTGTTTTATGTCAAGAGCTGGCCATGATAGCAAAATTATTTTATCAGCACGAATAATTAGCACCAGGGTGCAAAGTCGCCAGATGACCACCCACTTGATGGTAGCGAAAATTCTCGGTTGACGAACTCCAGATGGGATTCGGTTAAGATAAGTGTCTACGGATTTGTTGTCGGGAAGAAGAAAAGAAAGAAAAGAAAAAAAAGAAAGAAGTTATTTTTTTTCTTTGAACGATAATTAGAAAACACCTACCCCGCTGAGCGTTCATTGGCTGAATGGTGGCGTGAGCGGTAGGCGAAGGTAAACTATGAAGAAGGAGGGGAGGCCTGTTGACGCCCCCTGAATGGTTTGGTGTGAGATGCCACTGTGAGAGAGAGGGGAAACCTGTTGATGCCTCTGAAGGGATTGGGTGAGATACCCATATGAGAAAGGAAGAAATTGGGAGGACCATTCCCTTAAAGTAGAAAATAAAAGATTTCCAAAAATGGAAAGTGATGGGTTTTCCTGACCAAAAACAAAGAAAATTCTAAATGCGGATTTAGAATTATCAAGGAAACTCAAACCCCGACAAGCCCACCCCGGTTTTTTTTCGGCGTCCATATAAGCAGAGTCGCAACGAGTAGTTTGCAGTTGGGGTTGAAGAGACAGGCAGTTGGAGTTGACTTGCAGTTGAGTTGGAGTTGCAGAGTGAATCCCGCCTCGCAGAAAGCTGACTTAAAATTCACGCATTCTCGACCGCAACTTCTGACCAAGAAAAATTTATTTTTGAAGAACGACTTAGACTCACACCACAAAAACAAGTTTTACGAATATAGCCTGAAGATACACCAAGAACCAGTTTCTTATAGAAAAAAACAACTTAAGATATTAAGACTCGCCTAACAAACACAAAGTGCCACGAATCCATATAGCGGTTTGGGGGGAAGAAGCAGTCCTGTATTCAGAAACCAGATATAAAATATTATTATCCTTTTTTAACACATTTGAACTTTTCGAGTTGTTACTTTATTTTATTTTACATATCATTGTGCGGTATTACCCTTGTTCGGACTCGACTTGCATTACGGCCCGGCGACTGATTGATTTCGTCTACCTAAGATCAAATCACAACGTGGGTAGGTTAGACTAGAAATCAAAGCAGTTACTTCGGTAACCAGACGTCGGAGGCGAGCTGGGAACGACAAGGCTGATACCGAATCTAACCAGATTCCTATCCGATTCAGCAAAAGGTTAGAACGTCACATTTGGTGCTGCAACCAATACCAAGTCACATTGGTCGCCACGGGACAGGATAGGACGGCGACGGCGCGGAGACAGACGGGGTGACGTCACAATTGGCGCCGCGACCAGGACAGCACGGCCAGGCAGACGTCACATTTGGCGCAGCGGACCCAGGGGTGACACACACACACACACACACACACACACACACACACACACACACACACATATATATATATATATATATATATATATATATATATATATACAAACATTATATGCGTGTGTTTTTGTGTGCGCATGCATATGAACAACCAGTCCAAAGAAGAGGGGGATAATTTTTCAGATCAGTCATCATCGAATGAAAGGACTCTTTGATTGAGTACTATAAGGGGGCGGGCCCCAACCGGTATCGGGTCGCAAATAAAAAAAAATGTTCTATTTTATTGATTATTGCTGTCTGTTTTTTTTTTTGTTTTGTTTTGGTATGTGTTTTGTTAAGCTCGTGACTGACACATATCCCCTCCCTCTGCCACAAGCTCATTGGAAAAACTCTCTTGCAAAAAGGCTGGGGACTGCTTGTATAAGGGGCGCAGACTAGCCTAAAGTGACTGAGGAGATGAACATAATGGGTTAAAGTAATGAACATTCAATTTTTGTGCTTTCATTTTGCCGACACATCCATTCATTACAGCAATCATTTTGCCTTGTGTCAGACTAAGTGAAGTTTACTACTTATGAATACAGAAACGATGTGGAAGTATAATTTCAATATTTAAGTGCTGAAACTCATTTGAACTGTTTTTTTTCTCTTTGGTTGCGGTGATGATTGATGGCAGATTATTGATACATCTTCCTGTTATTGGGAAAAAAAAGTCTTGTTCTATTTTCGACATACAAATAATATTTTAGCGCAGGTTTTACAATATTATTTTTATGTTCATTTTTTGCTTCAAATAGGTTTCCGATTTCCTTCTTTTTTATTATGTTGAAAGTCATTGCTCGAGATATGTTTAACTGCTACTTTTAACTCGACCTTTTAAATTCTTCTAAAATGATTATTTTTATGAAGTAGACTTTTAAGCACCATCCTGGTTTCCTAGTTCCGCCTTTCATTAGAAGCCAAACTCCCATTATAGAATTTACATATCGGATAGCAGCTGAAATAGCTTCTTTCTGATCGGTGAAAAAAATATAAACGCCACGAATTCGTACAGGTTTACGTTATCTTCTATAAACACATCGTTCCAATGAAAACGTTCGCCAGCAGAAATGATATAAAACCTAAAAGCAATAACTAATGATTTATGTTAAAAAAATTTTGAGCGTTCCCTGATTAAAAAAGTAATTTTGCATAAGGCTTTTACTCGCCTGGAAAGCGCTACAAGGATTAAAAAAAATGTTTTTAACTCTGAAAGTGCACGCAAACTTAGGGCAGATTTGTAAGATAACTCGAGTACCACCTGTATGATAGACATTTGTGTGGACAATTTCCTCACAGATAAAACCGAGAATTAAGTAATTTTGAGAACTTGGAGCAGCTCACTAGAGGTTTAATAGAAGGAATGCTAAGAATACGACAGACAGAGCTTGTAAGCAAGGAGGAAGTTTTAAAAAAAACGACAACAAAATGCACGCTTGTACTGAGAATAAGGAGAAAGTTGAAATTACAGGTACACACGAGGAGGAAAGAAGTTTTGAAGGAATTATCAATCACAAGACATAGTGAAAGCAAGAGACAAACAGCGAGTAATCTCGCTAACAACCTTGTGTAAATTGGCGACAAATAAGTGCCGAGGATAGATGGTAAGTGGTCTTGGAATCACGATTTTCACTGACATGAAGTGGAAAGATTATATTGAATCAATTGCTAGGTCTGCTGCTAGGAATGTTCATTCACTTTGTCGTGTTAGACAATTTTTTTCGTCGGCATCTCTGTTGACATTTATAAATCTACCATTCGTTTGTGCATTGAATACTTCTGCAATCTCTCGTCAAGTACCTTTCCTATATATCTTGAGATTCGTCACAAAATTCAATTGTCCATAATGCGTTCTGGGTATGAAGATAAACTACATCCGCGCCCAGGGTAAGACGATAAACTACGTCCAACAGCAAAGCCTCTTATCAGAAGTCTTTGGGGAGCGTGGAACCACCTCTTAATGTCTAGTGTTGCGAGATCCATCCTGACATGGGTTGGTGGCAGCTGTTATGGTCCCAGCTATGGGCAAATGGTTAACCCTCGAAACTGAAGTAAAAAGCATTATAAAAGTGTAAAGATAGGTTTTAATACCAGAAAAAATTGTAAAAGATTATTACCAGAAATAATTTTTTGAAGTAAGAAAAAAAAAATTGCCAGCAATACATTTTTTAAAATAATATTGTCAACTATACATTTTTGAGGAAAAAATATTACCAGAAATAGATTTTTGAAAAAACAAAATATTACCAGGGAGAAAAAAGTTGTCGGCATTAAATGACCCATTGAAGTTGATATGCCATAGAACAAAACAAATCAAACCAAACCAAATGTCTATAATATAATCGATCCTGACCTGGCATCTCGACTTCAGTCACTTTCTCATCTATGTTACGTTACTTCATTCTGCTTTTTCAACAAAAATTTTCATGGCAATTGTTCCCGCGAGCCTTTTTCCTTGGTATTTAGTCTGCTTGAATGTAAGCGTGTTACTAGATCGGCAACAAGGTATCATGGTTTTACTGTTGAACAACCAAAATGAAAACCGACTGTATATTCGATTCTAAAAATTTATTTTCTCGCACTTTTCACTTGTGAAATTTCCTCCGGATTTCTTGCTTCCCTGCCAACCACAATATTCAAAAATTTAAATTCAACGTCAATCACTATCTTCTGTCTTCTTCAATCATGATCTCTTTTTTTTGTTCTTTCTCCTGACTAAAGACTTCTTATTATCTTTAATTCCAGTAACCTCCAGCTGTCCTATTGTCTTACTTGAGGAGAAAATAATCAAGAAACAAAAAAAAAAAAAACACTGAGCTAAAAAGGATAGAAAAATAATGCTTTAAGCATACAGTAGTTTTTCAAAATACGAATAAATGATCGAGTTTTGCAATATATGCAAAAGTGACTATATATTATATAGATTATAACCAGTAACTATTTATGAGTCTAACATGACCTTATTACTAAGACGTTTAACATGACCTTATTACTAGGACGTTTAACATGACCTTTTTAGTAGGACGTTTAACATGACCTTATTACAAGGACGTTTAACATGAGCTTTTTAGTAGGACGTTTAACATGACCTTATTACGAGGACGTTTAACATGACCTTTTTAGTAGGACGTTTAACATGACCTTATTAGTCGGATGTTTAACATGACCTTATTACTAGGACGTTTAACATGACTTTTTTAGTAGGACGTCTAACATGACCTTATTACTAGGATGTTTAACATGACTTTTTTAGTAGGACGTTTAACATGACCTTTTTAGTAGGACGTTTAACATGACCTTTTTTGTAGGACGTTTGTTCATGCAGGTATAACAGTATCATCGTTACGGTAAGCGCACTGCTGTGACCTTGTTCTAGGGTAAGTTGTATTTCGTAAATACATGGCCAATAATTCAAATTCGAAATTTTATATGGGTGAGAAAATATATCCAGCGTATATGGGTGAGAAAACCTGTAATTTTAGGAATAAATTAACAAAAATAGAATGAAATCAATAGGATTTTAAAGCAAGTAGTTTAACGCATTGATCTTTGATTTCATGAAACTTAAAATATTATTGTGGCTCAAAGGTTAATGGAATTTATTTAAATATCTATAAATATATATATATATATATATATATATATATATATATATATATATATATATATATATATATATATATATATATATGCATATATATGAGCATAAATATACATATATATGCATAATATATATGTGCATAAATATATGGATATATATACATACATAAATATATATATATATATAAAAATATATATATATATATATATATATAAATATATATATATATATATATATGAATAAATATATATATTTATATATGCATAAACATATATATTTATATATGCATTAATGTATATATATGTGCATAAATATATATATGCATATATTTATGTATATATATATATATATATACGTAAATATATATATATATATGCATAAACGTATATACATATGTATAATTACATATATATATATGCATAAATATATATATATATATGCATAAATATATATATATATATGCATAAATATATAAATATATTCATAAATAAATATATATATATGCATAAATATATATATATATATATATATATGTATATATATTTGCATAAATATATAGATATACAAATATGAATATATAAATATATAAAAATAGTTTCACTAATTTATTTACTTTTAAAATCGGAACTTTTAGACTTTCATTAAAAAGAAAACGAAAATCGAAAGACATATTTAGAAGGTACTTAAGTGCATTGAACTTTAGTCTTTTTGAGGTTCAACTAACAAAATCTTACTCAAAATATTGATTTAGTTTTAATTTTCTGTTCAAGCAAAATAAGAGTACAAAATAAGACAAAAACGACATCGTACCCCCTTTTTTTTACAATAGAAGTAATGATGTTCGCATATCGTCAATTTCAAAATCCACCCCGTCTTTGAAACAGGAGTAGATGTTCATCTCTTGTTTCCTGTGGAGATTTGGTTTTTCGGTTCCTTCTAAAGACTACTTTAACTGTGTACTTCTAACGTCTCCGCCTAAATTCTGAAATTTTATTTACTATTTATTTTTTTTCATCAATAATACTACATAGGTTCGCCTATCGTGCGGTTTAAATTCGTCCTCAGTCTACTGAACAAGTATAGAGATTTTTCCCTTCTGTCCTGCTTAGGATTGGGTTTACGGTTCCCAGTAAAGTGTTTCCTTTCTCTTTCATTCCCAGTAGCCCTTTGTGTCTTAGTGACATTATCACCTTGCAGAAGTAGAGGTTTATCCTTTGTTTCCTGCTTAGAATTGGGTTAACGGTTCCTTCTAAAGTGTTTTCCATCTCTTTCATTCAAAGCAGCCCCTTGCGTCTTAGTGGAATTATCCCCTTGCAGAATTAGACGTTTATCCCTTGATTCCTGCTTAGGACTGGTTTTACGGTTCCTACTAAAGTGTTTTCCGTCTCTTTCATTCCCAGTAACCCCTTGCGTCTTAGTGGCCTTATCACCGAACTTGGGATGAATTAATTAAAAAATGAAATAAAAGTCGCCTAATGGTTAAATGTTTAGCTTTCTAATCAGGAGAAAAAAAAATTGAATCTCACCATGGTCGAGTTATCAATGAGGTGATTACGCGAAAAAACATCGATCTGGTCGGATTACCCTAGTGCATGGCACCATTTGTATTGTACCACCCACCTATAAGGCCGATATTATGAAGAAAATCACCTACTGGACATGTCGACCATAGCGAGATTTGAACCAGGATTGGAGTGTTAACTTGGTATTAAATCAGCTAGGCGCTATAAAAGCAATAAAAGCAACGTGATCCCAGAAAAAATCAAATGACCCGACGAACCACTGAAACTAAACAATGTTTTCCTGAGCGTCACAAAGTAGTGCGTGGGTTTGACACTCCGTTCCATTGAATGTAACTCAGATTTACAATAAACTTTATGACAGTCCGCTAAGAAATGTCTGGAAGATGAACATTTTTAAATGACGGACTCTATTCAAAATATTGGCGTTAGGCTTCAAGACGACCGGAGGCGACAAGCGCAAGTGAATTTCTCATGTTCCAGGCAATTAGAGAATATAGAGTTTAGCTTAATTGATGAATCGCTATGAACTAGATGGATATTTCTATTCATACAAAATAACTTATTGCAGTATATTTCTGGAAATAGAAGAGATGGAAAGGAGTCGCGATTGCATTCCAAATAAGTAACGCAAGGTTGACCTAAGAAATCTGAACTTGAAATTATGTCTCTTACATTTGTTTAACTAGCATACAACGGAAAAAGGGGCAACCGTCTTAGCCATCAAATATACGAAAGTACACGCATTCTTTTAGGTAAATCAGTTGCTACATTGTCAATTACAAGCAAGTACGGCTTATGGCCATATAACGTTGAAACACCGGTTTTGGTAAGATTAGTGTTAAAAGACGTCAAGCCTGGTCAGTAACGAAATAGGGGACGGCTGGGGAATATCAGGCGCTTTAGTCTTGGATATGCGGGTGGTGTAATTGATAACGGTTCGGAAATGGAAATAAGTGTTCCATTTGCAGTCGGATTCGTTATATTTACTTCAAATATGCATAAATTCATTTCTTGCACATAGCCATAGGTCATATAATAGGCTTTTAAATCATTATCTCTAAAAAAATTCTTACCATATAAAAATAGTTTCTGTTGTGGTAGGATCCACCTAATTTGCATAGTGGAGTACCGACCATATAAATATGGTTGGTACCGGGAAGAGAGGGAGGAATCAAGAGATTCAACCAGAGACTCTGCCCGACTGCGACTCAGTCAACACATTCTCCAGGAACGGTCTTACCAGGAATATACAAAAGACTATATGTAAATATTGTGTACACTTTCTTGTTTCAATACATTTTGTTCTAAGTACCTTTTGTGTTGCATTATTATTCCATGCATTAGTCATGTTTCAACAGTTTCTGCCTTTAAATAACGTACAAAAGGTTGATAAGCCGTAACAAAAATGATGAATTAATATAAGCAGAGTCAAAAGGACTGTTAACAAATCAGTTAGCAATTACAAAGTGGATAATTGTTACTACTTTAAGATTACTAGATGGTTGCTCGATGGGACTATTGCAATGTTTTTACGTGTTATTCTGTATTAGAATAAGGCCATATCACGTTGAAACACCGGGTCCTGTACGATTACCGAAGTTAAGCAACGGTGAGTCTGGTCAGTATTGCTTGGGAATACTAGGTGCTGGAAGCTTGAATGTATAGGCGGTGCAATGGACAATGACTTGGAATTGTTAATTGGAGGGCCGAGTTCCAATTCCAGTCAGGTCCGTTATATTCACTTACGCGTAAATAATATTGGGAAAGGCGAGAATTCATCTCATCTTCCCCAAGACCATTATTACCTTTAAAATAAATTCTTAAAAGCTAAAAAAAAAGTATTTACTGCCTTTAAATAACCTAGAAAGTGTTGATAAACCGTAGAAAAGAAATCATTGAATCAATTATTATTATTCTCATTATTACAAAAGCTATTCTCATTATTTTGTTGAACAACCTCTAGTTTGCACATGCCCTTGCGCAGTATTACAATCAATCAATATATGTTATAGCGCATTTTTTGCCTCACTTAATTGTAATATACGGAAAAAATATTCGTGAACATGAAAGGATTACAATCAAAATAAGCAGACATAACATTTGTATCTTATTCAAGCAGACATGCCTGAACACACACACACACACACACACACACACACACACACACACACACACACACACACACACACACACACACATATATATATACATACATACACACACATATACATGAATATATATATATATATATATATATATATATATAGATATGATGTAAATGTATTTAAACTCGGTGGGTGAAACAACCTGGACAGCAAAATTTTCAAATAAATTGGCATGTGAGTTAAAATGGGTAAAAAAAGAAAATACTAGAAACCTTGGAATTGGGCGAAAAAAAAAAAAAATCGTCCAGTACCTTAAATTTCTGGTAGGAAGAAAAAAAACAGCGAATAATAAGTTAAGACAAAGAGTTCCAAATACGCAAAGTAGAACAAAAGTAAAAAAAAAATCCTAATGAGCCAGGTACTACCTATGTTCCACCATATGCCATCATGTGGTGAAAACTAGCTAGGTTATATATATATATATATATATATATATATATATATATATGTGTGTGTGTGTGTGTGTGTGTGTGTGTGTGTGTAACCTAAATGTATATATATATATATATATATATATATATATATATGTGTGTGTGTGTGTGTGTGTAACCTAAATGTAGGTTATATATATATATGTGTGTGTGTGTTTGTTGTGTGTGTGTGTGTGTGTGTAACCTAAATGTTGTGGGTCTGGTTTCTGTTGGCTTCGTTATTTTCACTTACGCGCAAATGCCTTAGTAAGACATGTATCGATAAATAGTCATTATTTACAAAAAGAATTTTTAAAATCTAAAAAGAATATTTTCAAGCTTTGAATAACCTGAAAAATGCCGATAGGCCGTAGAAAAATAATCAATTAATCTATTAGATTAAACCGCATTAGATAAAGCGTCTAATAATATTTATCTTATTTTTTTCGATAATGTTCTGACGTACAATAAAACTACTGACAGTGAAACTGAAAAACTTATGGCCCTGAAGATATTTTTGGCACTAAAAGTTTGTCTGAATTCTTGAATAATACTTATTTGAATTTTATTCTAAATATTGATTAGCACGAAACAACTCTAATGTATTAAAAGTGCACTGCGTTTGAGTCCTCGTTTGTTTGTTTTCTTTCACATTAGCTTAAAATGTTTTATTTAAGAACACCATCTAGCCAATGTCATATTTTATCAAGTAAATCAACGTTTCCGTAATAAAATCTCATGAAATATTCAAAATAGACAAATCGTTGATAAATACTTGCAAGGCTAAACTTTTTCTGTGCGTCCCAACTAAAATCAGTTGAACAAAATATCCCAGCACGTCCCGCTAAGTGTATTTACGCCTTACCACAGAATAATGGGGAATCATCTGCAATGATGAATGTAACATCCAGACGACGTCTCTTAAATATTCTACATGTAAAATTCTTTCCCTTCTGTTAGTCCGTCTGTCAAACCTCATAAAATAGACGTACATTGGCCGACCAAATTTTGGGGATAAGTGCAATCAGGTAAGTGGGTGCAAAGTAAAGCTGATTTTGATAGAGGGCGTGTAAGTTTTCATTCATTTTATACAAAATACTCCCACTATTTTAAAAACAATTTAATGATTAAAATAAGAAGTACTTAATAAAAACGCAATATTCGTTTTTTTGGCATATCTTTTAAGTTTGTATATATAAGAATCCAGTTTCCAGTTCGTCTGCGTTTGCGAGAACTATAAACAAATCACAAGCTCAAACGCTTCAAAAAGTTGGAATTTGGCTCCAGAAATAAATATTTATGCACGGCCAGATGTAAAAAATCCTAAGAATGTATCCTTCGTTGATAAAAAGCAAAAAGAAATTTTCTTAACAAATATTGTTTGAAGTTCTATAAAATTAACTTAAATTAAAAAAAAAAATAAATTGCGGGGATTTGTCAAAGTATTTTTCCAAACATATCAGCTTATTTAGATTTCATCAATTGGTTTGAGAAATTGAAAGAAACTTAGGCGTTGTGATCTGGACAAAAAATTGTTAGTGATAGTCGTCAATAATACTAAATACTGTGATGATTTCAACACGATAACGCGTGTTGCAGAAAAAAATAATAAAAACGTCATGAAAAAAACGTTACAGACAACCATGTTTAAAAGCAATGAATTGACAAGGATACATTCTCCACAACCGATCACAAAAGCTGAATTGAATTTAGAGTTCTTTAAATGCAGAAAAAGCGCGTTGCACTATTGGAGACAAACACCAACCTACTCAGGCAATGTTGCAAGGACAGCTAAAAATAATGCACGGAAGACAGCCAAGATGCCGTGCGAATGACTACTGGCTCAAGCTATGCGAGAGAATACAGTTATCATTCGACACTGGTGCTATTCGTTGGATGTCTGAAAGAATAAAAAAAGTCATCGGCCTAACCTAATGCAAAACAACACCGCTGAAATTCCGGACCAGCGAGATTATCAAAAACACAGTAAAACTCTAAATGCGCATTTAGACGATCTGTAGTTACAACGTATCCAAAAGCTTAGTCGTCATTAGGAAAAAAACTGTTCTTCTCCATAACATGTCGAGGCCGCATACACAAATAATAACACATTCGAAAAAAAAAAACAAAAAAAAAAACACGATTTATCTGTTCTACCGACCCGCCATATTCATTTGACTTTGCAGGGACCGATTATTACGTTGTTAGGTTAGTATAAAATGCTTTAATGGTAGTGGTGGGGGAGATCTTTCTCCAATGGAAACTAGATCCAAGAAGTTGTCATGAAACTTTGCATATCAAGTCACGCGGAATTTTGGGGGAGGGGTCAGTTTCTTCTTTCCTAACCTTTTGTTTGAAATGGCGTGGAACGTCGACATGTTGATGATGCTATTATTTTCTTTCGAGTTACATATGATATCTCTTTTAGTTGTTGCTTTTGGAATCCTCAAGTTATGTGGTTTTTTGATATTTGGTGCAGTTCTTTGTAATTCTGTATCGCCGGTCCACAGTGTTAGAAGAAATGGCACCTTCATCAAGACCCGCAGATTTCACTAGCGCAAAGCCGTTTTTAACCATTGATCTGAGAAAGCGGTTTTATACAGGTGACAGTTTAGATATTTCTGAACGGGTTTGGCGTCATACATGACGTCCATATGGAAGTGACTAGAATCTGCCTAGACACCATTTCTCTTTCTTAGCAGTCTGCGGAGTTTGTGTGAAACTACCTCCAGTCTCTTCTATGATCAATTACTTTATCTCCTATACTAAATTTCTTATAACTGACCCATAAACGGCGATATCTGATGTGTTTAGTATTTACTCATTCTCCATCTTGAATTTTTCTTATGGATTCAGACGATGTACCATCATTACTCTCATTCCAATTCCTGAATATTGTTTCTTTTTTGAAATATTTAAGAATGTCATAAAAAGGAGAAAAATTAAGTTTCATGACTTAGCAATAGAAAAAAAGCTAGGCCAGTCGGAAATGCAAAAATTTTCAAAAAAAAAAAAAAAAAATCTAGACATAACATTGAACAAAGCGTTTGAAAATGTTATTTAATATCTGTCTATATTTATGAGATGAGGTATTAAGCACACAATTGTAATTATTCGGACTATTGTCCTCATCTTTGTCGCCATATTTATGACAAAGTTTCGGCCACTGTACGCTCCGGCGTTCTTCAGGTGTTTGAAATGTCAATCCGAACCCTTTATTTCGCTCACTGGGGTAGAATGTTCTATTTCTACGTGTCATGTTTAATGGATGTCAGTTATCAGTTATCTCCTGTTAATTCCCCTCTCCAAATTCTCCACTGCCATAACCGGGTATTGAACTCACACTCTTTGGGTCCTGTCACTGTATCTAACCAATGCTTTTATCCACATTGCTGTGTCCTCAAGGAGATAACTGATAACTGACATCAATTATTTAATGATATAAATGTTAAATTCCTTTCAGAAAATGTCTTTTTTCTACATTCTTTTTTTGGATAATTTTGTTACTCAGTAATCCGGGATTCTGAAATATCGGTAGATATTATTTCAACCCCTATCCCAAGGCGTCCGGATAATCGCGGATGTACTCTATTGCAAATGAGAAATTTTGCCTTTCGTAAGGCGAGTATTATAATAAGCTAGTAGGTATTAGCAAATTAGCTATCGTTTTTCAAAATGTATACGGAGAAACTGTCGGCACACATCAAGGTGGGGATTAAAATGACGGCGGACTAATTAACTTCTTTTAATGAGCACGTTTATGTTTTATGCACGCAGTATATTAATGCCGATGGTTGCATTTGATGACGGTTATTGTCAATGATATGAAATATCCGTCAAGAAAAAACAACAGAAAAAAAACAAAACTTAAATACATAGAGTATATAGAGAATTTAGAGTAGATTGTAAGGATAAACATACCACGAACATTTTTTCTTAATTCTTTATAAAATAAATCTTAATTCTTGATTAAATAATTGACAACCGATTTCTTGTCGATTTTCTATGCATTTCCGCCATAAAACGTAGTAATACAATGACACTGCAAATAATAACCTAATTCTGAATATAACACTTGTCTTATTTCCCGACCACTTAGAATCTTTTTCGTCTTTCTTTTAAACCTATATATCCCCATGGCGTCAGTTTAATTTGACGTTTTCTTTCTCCGTATATCTAAACTATAAAAAGAATTTTGAACAGTGAAAATTTCACTGAAATATGTTGGAAAATTACCAAATTTTCATGTACCGTTAAGAAAATACGAACTTTAAGGAACATGATCAGAATATACGGAAAAAATTAAGGTGTTATTTTACACCGACTTCAGAGGGATATATGATAATGATTAGTAATTTATTAACAATGCATTTACGTTATAAATCTCTCTTCTGAATGTACAATTTGCATTTACAATCCTTGCTGATTTTAATGTATTTATTGGGTTGAAATCAACCGACCTTCAGTACGCTAAATTGTTCTTCCATTCACTATGAGTGTAAGGTCAGCTCATAAGACCAGAAGTCGCAAAGTGTGTCGCACGCATTGCTGCACCAGCTACAGTATTCGCTATTATTGTATTATTGATGTACGTTATGAAACAGTTTCTTCGCTAATCTTTTGTTCCAGTGGTCAAATTGTCTTTAAATTGTTGCTCATTGACTCTTCCATTGACTACGAGAGGATTCGCAAGGGAATTGTATTATTAATCCACGAGATTAAAATAAAGTTTCTTCCCTAATCTTTTATTTCAGCGTTTTCCTTAAAATATTATTAACCAGAACTACGAGAATTATAACAGTTTTTGTATAGTAAATTCACTTAAATGCATATTACATTCACTCACTCAAGTGCTTAGTCATCGTATAATGATTAGTAAGCAAATCAATCCATTAATATGCTTTACTGTGTCTAGTATCACGTTATTCCTTTCAAACTTGACCATTTGCCTAATAAATTTAATAAATAATTTTACAAGCATGCCGTGGAATAATGATCTAACACCTCATTACTTCCTTGTAGCCTGTTCCATATGACTTGCAGTTCCTGTTTTGAGGACATTAAACACTTACAATAACATGTCTTCCGCATAAATTAGGTATTAAAAAAAGCTTAATACTCTATTTTTCATTGAAATATTTTGAAATTCTGTTAATATCCCGATAAATTAAAAATTGGTCAATGTCCAGAGAAATAATGTAAATTGTGATTAATTCGTATGAGATCTACTCGGAAAATATCCAACTAATTTTAATACGGATTTAATCGGGATGCAAATTTGCAACCAATCAGATGCGAACATATTGCGCATGCGCACTCTTCGTGAAGTGTAGTTACTCACCAAAGAGACACTATACTCTGTGACCGTATCATATATCACGACACTTATTATGCTTCATGTCTTCCAAATTTTTTTTCCAAAATATCTAATCATTCCAGCTATAACAGAATCTTTTTCTTTCGCTAGTTTTTTTTTTTTTTTTTATTTCTCTCAAAATTAATAACATTATTGATATAGAACGTACTTCAGACCGTAGACGCGTTTAAGGAAGATGCATAAAGGCAACTTATGGGCGTCCCTACATAAAACTTTGCAGGTAATTTTGAAAAGTAGTAAGGATGCTTGGATAAGTCAGTGACATCTCGAAGGGGATTAAAACACCCTTGTCATAGGCATCCTACTCTTTTCTCTTCATATTAAATTGACCGATGCTTTCCGGGCAAATCTCCTACTTTATAAGCACCTGTAGATGAAGGGAGAATTTTAAGTCAAATCAATCAGGAACGAAATCATGAGTTTACTTTTAAAATATTCGAATTTCAATGACAGTTTATCAATTTGCCGTCGACTTGGTCAGTATGTTGTTCGGATAAAGAAATATAGTCCCCATTTCTACTGAATAGATAAACTTGGAGACTTGCCAATCCAAAAGTTTTAAATTTCCAATATAAGTAAGCGAACATGTCTATGTCAATAAATATTTTTCCCGAAGTAACTTGGCGATGATTTATTGAATACAAGACTGACTATATCTGCCCTACCAATATCGACCAAAGATACCTTAGCGCGGTTTCTCAAGTTTAAGACTTAAATAACTTAAATAAATGGTTTAAGAAATATCGTTACTGGGGGTAAAGACTGCTTATCAAATAAGCAAGACAACCTGAAGATGGTGAGAAAAAAAGATCGTTTAAAATATTATAATTTGATTAATCTATTGTATTTTTACAGTGATGGCAACGTGAAGTTTTTTTTATTTATTTAACGTAGATAGAAGACAGGAAATTGAAATGAAATAATGCTGAGAGACTTCAACTGACATCTTACATATTTTTTACATATTCTGGTATAAAGAAACTGCTGTAATTATTGAAACGAGAACCAAGGCTTAAATCATAGACAGAATAACGTAAAAATTCCTATTGTATTTGTTGTGTGGGAACCTACCACCCCTCTTGAAGATGAACTCGTCTACAAACAAGGATGTAAAATAGTGGCATGTAAAAAGACAGTGTCGGAGAAGTTCTTGAGCTGACTTCCGATGTCAGTCGAACTCTCTGCGTTAGCAGAGAGGAACCCGGACGAGGCTTTGCCGAAGGGCAAGGTTTCGTCCGGGGAGGTAGACAGGGCTTGAACCCGTCTAATCGGCTTCAAAAGGCTATTTTTTTGGCCGAGCCTACGGGCTCGGAAAAACCCACAATAAAACCGGCCTTGTGCCATATTCGTTTCCCGTGGGTGAAATGATAAATACCGAGAAGTTCTGGGCTGAGTTAGTTATAGACTACTCAGGCGATATCTGTACCAACTTACTAACCGAATAAACCCCATTTTATTGTTACATGTTATTTGGCGTTTGTCTTTATTAACCCCAAATTAACATCATAACAGTATTTTATCTTAGATTTACTTGACCAGGTGAGACTTTGAGTTGTAATGCTAGAAATTGACAATGATAATGTCTACAAAAGCTGGATATTTTCTTGTAAGTTATTTTTATTAATGTTCAAGAGCCTTTGTCAAACCTCGCGTTTATAGTCAGCTTTGGATGGCAACATTTTCGGAGAACCGTTCAGGAGAATTAGTATAATGAAGAAGCAAGCAACTTTAGTTGTCATTTTTACCCCTTATTGTGCCATTTTCTCAAATATTATAGTAAATATTTCCTCTCAGGTTTACACTTTGATTGATATGCTGTTATGTGATTTTTTCACGGTACCTCTATAGTTAATGCAATATCATTATCTTTTAAGAATTTGCTGAAAAATTATTTTAAAAATATTTTTTCCATCTTATATTGATATTATATTTGTTCGGCTTGTTTGATTTTGTCTACAATCAGAACAAAATAAATAGACGCCATTGTAATCTTATTTTAAATTTGTACATGTTGCGATGAGTGAATTGTCGCCATTTTATATTTTAATTTCGCGCATGTGCGTTGCATGTTTTTGATTTTGTCGACTGCACAGTTGAGTAGTGTCAATTGGGTACCGTCTGTGAGAAAAAAAAATGCATCACGACGCAATTCAGTCAGCCAGAAATTTGTAAACGGCATACTGCACTGCTTGGCATTCGCGCCGGAAGCTCCAACATAAGCATTTAAGGGTATTTAGGTGTCAGTCTGAGAACAGTACAGAGGATTCGGAAAGAGCTGTATAAGTGTAATGGTGATTACAAAGGTACGACAGCTTGGAAAAAGCCACTAGGATCGTTCTGATAAGAAAAGAACCCCCAAATTGGTTGTAACACCATAGATGAACTGCAGGCAAGGGTTATGGCAGCATTCCCCAACTTAAACAAGGAGACCGTCCAAATACTTACAGGAGATTCTGAAGTCATCTGAACGCCATAGTTGAAGCCAAATACCGATTACAATGAATAAATTTACTCTTTAGCATTTCAAGATAATTATTTCTGTTGAATTGAGATGTCAGTGTTATTTTCAATTTTTGCGTAATTTAGACGACAATTTATCCATCGCACACTGTATATGTTACAGTGTCGTTTTCGGGGAAATGGTTATTTCTATCACAGGCTCTGAAGTCACAAACGCTTGCAATAAAGTACTAACAATAAAGAATGATACAACTCTTAATGGACCTAATTTTCATCTTCCACCATAAGCAAAGAACATGTTCCTGTTAATAGAATCCTCAATAAAAGTGACCTGATGTCTAACTGATTAGAATCAGTGAGACATCAGATCATTTTTATTTTCAGATAACATATTAGTATAAAAAGTTGACTGCTCCTCTTGATCCCCTACTGGGAATTTTGTGAGGAGCTGAAATCTCTTTTTAGGGGTGTTCCCAATTTATTTGAAATGTCCGTGTGGAGTTGAGCATGACAAATCCTGCCTTTATGATTAATCTGTCTTTTTTTTTTTTCGATAAGCCTTCAGAGGAGCCTTATGTATTGTGTCTCGTCTTACAGAACGATTTTTAATTATAAATATTACAATCAGAATTTTGGAAATTGCTACACTATTGTAGATATTTACGTACAATTCCCTCAACCTGGGTAAATGACACATATTTCCTTCTTGTTTGAGTTCCAACATTGTATTTATGAAATTCGTACCGCAAGTAGGTAAACATGGATCATTATCTGGTGCCTCGTGACGCATATTCGTTTTCGAATTGTTCCATGGAGTCGGGTGATTGTGCCTTCACAAAGCTATTGTACCTTGACAAAGTGTTAGTTTTGTTGGGTTTTGCTTCTGTCAGACGATCACGTAAGCACACGCTAACATGTTCTATTTACCTGGGTTTGCAAATGTGGGCCCCGTCATGGTTTCAGTGTTACTAATGAAAAGTAAAAGGAGGCGCTAAGAAGGTGGAGATTTTTGAGGATATATATGAAAGATAACTGTCGACCATAGACTTGAAGCGGTTAAGAGTGTAGCAATCAGAGTCGTATCCTCTCTTGAGGTCTTTGAACAAAGTAGAGGTTATTGGGAAGAAGCTGGCTTAAGGGAATTTCCTTCTTACTGATGTCTTAGGCCAGAACTGGTGGAACTAAAAGTTTTATACTAGACTGATTGCTAATTACGCCTCGAGAGTCTAGACTTTCTTACTATTAAACTCATACCTCGGGAGATGAGAATTCATACCTTTCTCAAAAGTTTTTATTCGAAAGTGAATGTATCCAATTTGACCAGAAATTGAACTCTGTTCGATTTCCCGTTCAAAACCATTAAACATTACACCACCTACACACTCACACTGAAGAAGATGTCACATCTTAAAGTCTTCGTTTCCTAGAGGATTACATGTTGCTATAAACTATAAACGGCGTACAGTCTGATAAAACAAAGTTTAAACAAAATCTATGTATATCTGTTTGCGATATATGATTGATTTAGCAGTAGGCATTTCGGGATGAATTTGAATACTATAAAGATAAAATCAGATTTTAAATAATCTTATAAGATAAATGAATGAACAGATGTCTATTCTATAGTAGAAAGCACCTTAAGTACGTCGACGTAGTGTAATGGTTAGCAGGCTTGTCTCGCTAGATCACTTACGACTGAATAGGGAGTTCGATCCTCACTGGGTGCCCCATACTTTTGACTTTATGTCACATCTAAGCTACACTTTGGAAATCACCGCGATATGGGATTTCTCCATATTCTAATACTAATCCCAAGCTCAGGGTATCATTCACTCAGGCTTCATCTCTCCCTCGCGAGGGGGCTGAATTTATTGCCCGGCAACTGAGGCGGCCCCAAATAGGTAATGGACGGTAATCCACTTAAAAAAACACAACATTGTGTTACATTCGGTTATGTGGTACTCGCGCTTTTAAATACCTATACTATAAAACACCTTTATCACCCGGCCTTCGTGTAATGGTTAGCGAGCTTGTTTCGCTAGATCAATTACGACTGAATAGCGAGTTTGATGTTCACTGTTTGCCAGTTTTCGACATAGTGTTACATCTAAGATATGCTTAAAAATCACTATATAGGATTTACTCTTATTCTAATGCTAATCCCAAGACCCGTAGGGTCATTCCACCAGACCTCACCTCTCCCTTGGAAGGGGGTTGAGTTTCTTGCCCAGCGCCTGAGGTATCCTTAAAAATGGGAGTGAGGAGCGGTTTTGGGAATTTTTCCACCGTACTGCCAATAAACCCGATTTAAAAACTACGAACTTTTGTCACATCTGGTTTCGTTGTGATGTGCTGGTAAGTACCTATTGTATAAAACTCCTGCCTTAATTTTAACCAGGAAAGTTTGTGTTACCTTGTTTACTATTTCACATTGATTTTATAGTGGCTTGTGTTAAAATATGATTATCGCAAATGTTATTGATTTTACGAAGCCCATACAGTTTCCTGGAAATATACATATAAATTCCTTATACTCGGGGATACATTAATTCTTACAGCCTTTTTTCTTATTTGAATAACACCGAGAAAGACTCAAACCAAAATAGAACGTATGAACATGACTAAAAACCAAGGTGAGGATCGAATAGTGCTTGATTTGGTTTGATTTTGTTCGTTTAACGACATATCAACTCCTTAATGGGTCATTTAATACTGAAATTCAATTTTCTTGGAAGTTTTAAATAAATAAAAATATGATATATTTTATTCTGTTTCCAGAGTTGAACATATGGTAGATTATACTCAGATTTTGTGCATATATATGTTGGTATGAATATAATTATTACCGAATGTAGTGATATGTGTGTTTTATTTTGTAGTTTTGTTGAAGTTGTATTTTGGAATACAGTTTGATTTCTTTAAGAAATTGTAGGATATTATATGGATTGATGTCATAAAAGAGTTCTTTCATGTTGGTTGCTTGGTTGGGCGGTTGGCGGATTTGGCAGAGCGGCATTGGATTATTTAAGGCCGAAATCTACATATGCTACGAATTCGCCATTATAAATATTTTGAATGCCTCTCACTCTGCTCTGTGTCTGTTGGTCACTGTGTAAATTCCTCTTTTGGGGTAATTTCACATTTTCATATCATCTCTCAGTTGCGTCTCTGTCCTTGGACAGAGTGTGCTCAGGGGCGACTCCGTCAAAGGACAGAGTCCCAACTGAGGAAAATTATACTCAAGAGGTGCCCAGCCCTGGGGAACAGCTGCCCGAGGCCGCGCCCTCCCATTGCACAAGAGGGAGGGATCGGTGCTCGCACCGAGGGCAGCGCAACCGACGGTTGCGGGGGGCTGAGGGGAATTTTTGTCCCTGCCCGAGTGTACGCGCTCGGGACCCCACATTTATCCGACCTTGTGTCACATCTCATTCTCGTGGGGAAATGAGTAAATACCTCTGTGTCTGTTGGTCCGTCCCTGGTGCGCCAATTCTACATCAATCCTGCGCCCCTGTGTTTTGGTTCAAGACACCCAAGATAACGCTGAACGACTGTCGGAGGTCAGGCTTGACTTGTCTTTCTCCAGGCTATGCATATGAAAGACTAAAGGCGCCAGTGTTGCCGATGAACTTAACTTCAACAACACCTATTAACAAATGTAAAAATAACAAATTTATTTATACTACTATGATTAGTATCAAGAATACTTATTTATACTACTACGATTAGTATCAAGAATACTTATTTATACTACTATGATTAGCTGATTGAGGCACCATGGTCTTCCGACAGGGAGAATGTTGGTCTACTAGCGACGAGACAAGGTCGATTTTACTTCACTGCTCTTTCGGAGACTGCTTTTTATGGGAGGTACAAACCTCAATTGCACTGATCTGTTTGGTCAGCCAATAATGACGCTTGATCAATGGTATTGGCCAGTCAACAAGAATGCTTGTGGCATCCGCCTTGAAAAGAATGAAGGAAAGCACCTAAGAACCCAATTCGATTGGCCCTGTCTTGTAAGTATCGGAGGGGTGACGAGAAGCTCCATCTCAGCCTTTCTTTCATTGGCGGGGCTAATAAAAAATGGTGGCCCTGGAACATTTTCCTATGTTTCAGAATCTTACACTCACTGACCTGATTATCACTCGGCGTGGTGTAATGGTTAGCAAGCTTGTCTCGCTAGATCCGTTACAACTCAAAATTTCGTCCTTGTGCCACATCTAAGCTATGCTTGGAAAATAACTATCTGAGAATGTGTTATATCCTTGATCAAAACAAACCTGACCTATTAAGATCTGCTTTGTTTCACTCATTCCAGCGAACAATTTCTTTCTCAAAATTAAAACTTAATTTAAACAGACCTAATGATCACTCCCACCCAGGCTTACAATTTCACCTTTCACACTATACTCCATAAGTGACACAAACCAGATAATTTATGGTATCGCATTGTTTTAACATGAGCATATTTTTCTTTCTTTAGAAATAAAAAGTAGATTAGCAGTCAATCTTTTATATCGCACCAGCCATAACTGTATGCCTTCAACTACAGATAAAATGTATTGCTGGTCTTTTTGATTTTAAAATGTACTATAATGTCATTTTACTATAAATATGCATTGTTGGTAAATTTTTATATAAAAATGTGTTGTTTGTAATTTTTACTATAAATATGTATTTCATGTATTTTTACTTTTTTTTGGGGGGGGGTCACTATTTGTCCATTGCTGGAACTCTGACATGTGCTAACACTTCGGATCAGGCTGGACCTGGAAACAGTAGCAATTATGAGGTGATTTCATGTTCTTCAATACCTCAAATCTCCGGATCAGCAGCTTTGCAGCCGGATGTACTTTATCAGAGATTTACTTACAAAAGATATATGCCATTTATTTTTATTATTATTTTATAATGACTGACCGTAAGAAGTTCAGAGACGTGTCGGTAATATCATTTGGGCTTCCTATCAAAAATCTTAAATAAATCTTCTTAGCCTAATGTTAAAAATATTTATGTTACGCAACAAATATGTTTTTGAACATAATATCTTTCCTTTTCAATGTACCCTATTCGCATAAATTTAGATCAAATTTAAGCTAAAAACTAGACGTATTGATCAGCTCCCGCGGTCGAGCAGTTAGAAGGTCATCGTTCCGACCATGAGACTCGGTTTTAAATCTCACCACGGCCGATTTGTCAACGTTTATAGTAACAGGCTGAGGAAATGCTTCCAGCATTTTACCCTGTAGGAATCTTCCTGAAAACCAGACTACTAATTGATCCAAGCCTGATGACTGTTCAGAAGTCCTCGATAGTTGTATGAGCACGCTGTTATAAGTCATTGTGGCCGAGGGGATTTTAGTGATATAGACTTCTTTGGACAGTTGATTGCACAAGATTATTCGCTCTCTATCAGAAATCCTAAAGTCTGTTAAGCATAGTTGCAGTATCATATCATCTTGGCGCTGTGGGCATTGAAGAAACTCACAATAGGGATTAGCTTAATCAGTCGAGCAAACCTATATACTGGGAAACGTAGAACTAGCCATTATTTACTTATATTGAGCGATTCGAAATAGTGTTTGATCTTTAATGTCATAGTCACAATATTTCAGCTGTCGGATGCTAAAGCCTTCTTCATATGTACGTCCTACTTCCGCTTCTCCCAACTATAGGTCAATTTCTAAGACTTATACCACTAAGCCATTATTATCTAAAATATATTATTACAATATAAAAATATTTTCTGGCTTTAAAACCAAACCAAAGGGTTAATAAGCCGTAGAAAACAAATCAATCTATCAATCAATCATATGTCTATCGTACACGGTAGCCAAGGAATCGGACCTCTCTAGAAAGTATCTGACTCCTTCTGCCATGCTTTGTTTTTAGATAAATCAGATTAAACGAATAATAGATTCTTACTTCTATATTGGGGCATGTGCAACCAAATACTTACTTTCGTGCCTTGATAAAATTTAAAGTCATTCACGTGGTAAGTTAAGGATGACATATTTCCCACATCTCAGTATCTTTCCCAGAGACGTCACTTGGCAAACCTATTGATATTCTGTCGCTATTTCCATGGCAACTGTTCTGACGAACCCCATTCTTTAAATCCACCAGTCCAGATCATTACGGCTGACACTTGAAGTCGAATCATCCTGATCCGATCCATATCCCATATCCATTGGTAAGAAGCAAGAAGCAAGATCCACTCAAACAGCATCTTTCCAGGATCGCCTAGTTTATGAAGAAGTCACCTGCTTGGATGCTTCACCTCTTCAAGTCCAGGGTCTATCGTTATCTCCAGGGTTTTTAAGACTGTTGGTCTCGACAATTCAGTGGGTCGCGAGATAAATAAAGTGGATCATGACAAAAAGAAAGATAGAAAAAAACTCAAATTGCAGAATATCAGGAACTAAAAATTACGCAGCACTAATAAATCATCGCTGTTTTATTTATACTTAATTTTTAAACATAATATATATATATATATATATATATATATATATATATAAATATATATATATATATATATATATATATATATATATATATATATATATATATATATATATATATTTTTATATTTAATAAAAAAAATATATATTTTATTATATATATATATATATATATATTGGTATTAGTAGTAATCCTATAGGTATAAGAAACTACACTCGTTCGGAAAACCTTCGGTGTCTTGATTTGCAAATAAACAAGCCAATAACAAAAGAAAAAAAAAGTATAAAAAAGAAAGAACCAAGAACATGTACGCTAGCCGAAAATAATCATCAAGTTCAAAGCCCAAAGAAAAAAAAAACGTTGCTAATACGCAAAAAACTAAATAAAGTGCTCAATACGATGGACATAAGAGTATGACTAATCAAAACAGATAACTGAAATTTTGATTAGTCTTACTCTTATGTCCATCGTCTTTTCATGTTGAATTAAAATATAATCCAATGTTAATTATGTTTTATGAATATGTCCTGAAGATGGTTTACTAGACCGAAACGTCCGACGTTGACATTATATTAACATTAAAACAGCATAATTGTATATTAGGATTTTTGTTTGTTTTTTCCGTATATTTTTCTTCATACTGTCGGGTCTATATCCATATATTTGCTTACATATCACACACACGCACACACACACACACACACACACACACACACACACACACATATATATATATATATATATATATATATTCTATTCCCACTAAGTTTATGTATCTTGTTCGTCCAACTCATCGCGAATTTTCATTAAATTTGCTTTATCTAAAAAATAATGATTTAATATTCATGCAAATAGATGATACATGATGGCGACTGAAAACCTGAATTATATAAAACAAAAATAACTTTTATAAGCATGAGTGTCTTGGGGTATTAAAATTTGGACCATTTGAATCTTGAATGAAAACATTTTAAACTCTATTTTCAAAATCTTAAGCGATATTCTAACGATGTCTAGTTGAGCAGACTGACGATGGGTATAAGCTGATGGATCCTCGCGTACACTCTGTCGTACAGCTTCCTCCTCTGCCTTAGTGTGTACAGTGGGCTTAGTACCTCTTCCCGGGAGATCGCCAACGGACATTAAAATATTGACGGTATTTTTTCTGAGTTTGAATAATTGATTTTTCATTGGAATAGAAAAACTCACTGAGTTTTCCTCATTGCTGGACATCATACGTAGCCATTTTAATTTTCAAGGGATGCTCTAGAAACTGAAAAACAGTAAATAAAAAAGATTGAAAACGAAGAGATTATGACTTTTCAAACCGTTCAGTTTTTCAGTGGCCAGTCTATACAAATAGACACACGCATTTCTTATATTTGCAGATCATAAGAAATATATATATATACAGGGTGTCTCAAAAAATGTACTCACACTTTGAATGACGAGAAAACTTTTATTTATGAACCTAGAGTGAAATGGAATAGCTTCGAATACAGAAGAAAAATGTAATTGAAGAATCATGTTCGCAAATGTTCAAATTGATGACCATTATTGTCCAGACAATTGCATAAAAAGCAAAAAAAAGGATGTTAGAGACAGTTAAAGTGTGAGTACATTTTTTGAGACACCCTGTATATAAATTGTCGATGCTAAATAAATGAACTTAGTGAACAAAGTTTGCCTTTGATTTATTACAGTTAGGTATAATGGGACGCAATTCAAAATGCGGTTCTCGAATAGGGTCGCACTAAAAAAAAAATGCCCCTGAAAAACCCTGCATTTCCGTCTAACTTTTCTTACATTTATATGAAACATTTAATTCATAGCTCTCTGCACGGAGAACCTCTTGAGCTTTGCATTGTGTGAACATTGGTTAAAAACGTTAATATTCTGCTAACCATGCCAGGGAGATAATTCTTTTCACGTAATTCTTAGTTAATTTGTCATTGAGATAATATATTTGTTTTTGTAAATAAACCATCATCAGAGTACATAATTTTTGTTTGCCTGACTCTTGGGTTGAAATCACTCCCACACTGGGCCAGTCAATGAAGACATGACTAAGACGACAAAGATGAGGACATTAGTCTAAGTCGATCAAAATGCATCATATTGAAACAGACAATTTTGTTATTAAAAGATCAAGGTAGTCTCCATTAAATTTCATTAGAGATGAGTGTGGCCGTCATTGATGTTCTACCAAGTCGTGATATAAACAGAAGATCGATCTACCTGTCTAGATGATAAATATGAAGGACACTGACAGATCGATTTGTAAAGATGAAATAAAGGAAAAAGATCGAAGAGAAGAGAGACAGGCGGTAGGGAATTTAAAATGGCTAAAATGAAGGACACTGAATAGATACGATCGACACAGTAGGGGATGATGCATAACAAGCTAGCCGTGCAGATATCGATGAATGATGTCAATTTGGCCTAGTGTCATAATACTCTACAATAATTATACAGCTACATATCTATATAGATATAAATCTATATACAGAAATTAAACCTACGTACATGTGAGCAACGATGATCGTAGAACTCTAAAGGGAACCAAGAACAACTTGGAAAATTATACTTACAATTATAAAGAGAAAATTGACATTTCTCAGAAACATATCAGAGAGAGAAAGACTATAAAATTTAACAGTCACAGGACATACAGTAAAAAATACAGTGTAAGGCAGTTAATAACATACTTAACGAGTCTGTGGAAATGGATGGCAGAACAAGTACAAAGAGAGATGGTAACAGCTGAGAGATTTTCTAGACAAAAGACAGGACGTTATGGAAATCTCTGATCGCCTAAGTCCTGAAACAACTTGATACATAAAAGAATGCACTGTTACTTCGCGACACCTACCAATATAGAACGCCTGTCATAAAGGGTTATTTGTTCAGCAAAACAGATAATTTGCTAGAAATCTTAGTCTTGTGCCAGACTAAGTTATGTTTAGGAAACTTTCTTTGCTGAGATGGTCCCGTATTTCCACTAGCAACAGAGATCGAAGTTCGAACCCAAGTATTTCTTATACAGATGTTCAATGCAATCACGTAAGCCTTTTTCTTTGCAAAATTGGCACAATGCAACTATTTTCCTTTTCAATTAGACCTTGTTCCTTACATTGTCTGGCTATTGTCAAGGATGACAATGAGTGTCATAATATTTTACTGTCAGATAATATCTTGTTTAAGAAAGTAATTATATAGGGAGTGGTGTTACTTGTGTACTCAGTCAATCAGTTTTTCGGGGCATAGCAGCGACGAGAATTTTTCAAAATTACTGGCGATATGACAAGGTGCAAGAGCCAAGTAAATATTTACAGCCCTATTTGGAATTTGAAACCGATCTGCCAGTTGCCATTTTTTGTGTTGATAACTCTTACGTTAACTTTCACACTAGCCGATAGTTTGAAAGAATAGTCAGAAGATTAAACGAAGAAAGTAATTGTAAAAACGAGAGAGAGAGATTTCATCATCATCATCTTGCAGCCACAGCCGAGATTGAACTCACTAATACTTTGATTGGTGTAGTTCATAATCTTGTCAAATAGCTGAATTCTTGATGCTTTGCTAGGGCTATCAATGGTGTTTTTTATCGTGACACCATCACTAAATGGATTGCCAACCAAGGCTCAGAGAGACTCCATTCACCCTCCTCTAAGAGCAGGTTTGAATTCAGAGTTTTCCTTCTCCTAGACCGGTTGCCACCCAAGGCTATAGAACCCAGTCTGTCCTGCTATTTACCCATAGCTGGGGGGAGAAGAAGATGATTCACACCTTTCCAAAGGGTGTTAGCAGGTAAGTGAATGTAATGGATTCGACTGGAATTCGAACTCGGCTCTCCGATTCCTCAATCCAAGCCGCTATCCATTACTCCACCAAGAGATTTAAGGGAGATAGATAGGGAGTAATAGGAAAGAAAGAAAGAGACAGGCATACAGAGAGGGAATGAGTCAGAGAGGCTAAGAGAAGTTAGAGAGGCTGAGAAAAGACTTACGAGCGAGATGTTGGTCTGATCTGATTTCAACGACGGTTAATTTTCATTTTATGATTAATGGCATTTATATGCGAATCGATAGTGTCTTTGCTTACGTTTAAATACGACATCGGCTCGTCTGTGGTTGTTATCGTACACACAGAGAAAGATAATGTTTCCGTATTTATACGAACAAATGGCGAATTTATTTTCAGGCTTTACAAATCCGAAGTCCTACGTCGCCTTTTCGACATGAACTCTGAAATCACTGGTATTTTGGGTGATTACGCTCACTCTGACAGTAAATATTTAAACCTATATCAGTTCACAACGTCTGCCTAGGGAGGGGTGTGATGGCATGAGGTTTTATCAGCACAAAATTCGGAAAGTGGCTTCGACTTAGGATTGTGATAGTTTATGTAGACTTCATAACATTGTGAAAGGCATGAATCAACATCCCTGTGCTCTTCACCATCACTTGATATTGTCTATATAAGGACCTGTCTATGGTATGCTATTTACATTATTTTCATTCAATAAAATCCTCAAGAGTCATTCAAGTTAGAGTCTAATTGAATTATGCATTTTTTTAATTGACCTAAGAGGTGGAAGTAAGAAGTGAATATTATGAGGATAGTTAGACTAGAGAAAATTGATAAACGTGAAGAGGTTAAGATCATAGTGATCGGAGAAGCATCATCTTGGGAGTCTGTCCGAGTTGAACTTCCTTTTACAGGAAGACAATAATTCGACCTCGTGTACATGGCATGGCTGGTCTTAAATGTAATATTTTTACAGTAGTGTTCGCTGTATGCAAGACCCAAGTCTTACTGGCGGTAGAGGGTTGCAAGGTAAGAGATTAACCCTAAACTTGAACAGGTTAAGATTGTAGTGAGCGAGGAAGCAAAATTATGGTAGTCGGTTCCAAAAGGCGGGAAAAAGCTGCTTGAGTGGAACTTATATCTCACCAGGGGAATACGAAGGTAATGAGGGTGATTTGTTAAAATAGGCGTGGCATAGTGGGTCTTAGCTGTAGCGTAGTTCATTTGAATACTTTTCATAGAAATAGCTATAGAGCATCAAGAGTCTTGCGACTTCATGTCTGTAAGAAATGGGTTGCAAAGTGGAAAATAATTCGTCGCCTACAAGGACACGGAAATGCTTTTGAACTCTATCGAAACCGGAATCTGAGGATTAGGCACATGCCAGCAGTACTCCATTTTCGTCCGGATCTAGCTCTTGTAAAAGTAGAGTTTATCAGGAGAAGAGGTTATCAGGGAAGCGAGCTTTATTTTTCTAGCACCATTAACAATGGGCCGTGTGTACGAATCCCA
The DNA here is from genome assembly GCA_903632075.3 of Acanthosepion pharaonis. NCBI lineage: Eukaryota > Metazoa > Mollusca > Cephalopoda > Sepiida > Sepiidae > Acanthosepion > Acanthosepion pharaonis. Next base: position 1,503,995 of record CAHIKZ030005007.1, read on the forward strand.
CTTTAAGCCTTAAGTCACAACAGACACAAAAGGGAGAGGGCTTCCCTAAGGGAAAATCAGTTCATCACGACTGGTGAAAAATCTAACTTCGATAGTAAATAGTGGAAGGTTAATAATTTAGCTTTGAGGCAATGAATGTGACCAGCCAGTTTTTTCCCCATTGTGCTGCGAATGTTGGACAATCTCGATAAAAATGAGGATGAAAGTTGAAGCAGCAGAAATGTAGTTCTACAGAAAGATGCTGAGGATATCATGAGACGAACATGTGCGTAGCGACGTTGTTTTCGAGAGAATCGCAACAAAAAAGAAACTTATACTTGACATCAGGAGGAGGTAGTTGAAATTACTGGGACACGTAATGAGGAAAGAGGGCTTGGAAAATTTGATACTCATGGGAGAGATTGAAGGAAAGAGGGACAGAGTCAAACAGCAAAGTAAAATATTAAGATCTACAAGAGACAGGAAGATGTGGAAGGCTGTGATAGCCTATGTCCTGAACAGACACAGCACATAAAATTAAGTGAAGCTTGAACTCCTAAAATAGTAGCAAATCAGAGGAGACAACGCTTGTTAATTATTACCTCACGTGAAGCGCCCTAAAATACTGTTTCTTATGACCTTTTAATAGGCTGAAAAAAACAAAAAACAAACTAGAATTCCTTATATTTTTGTTAAACTATTTCATATAAATCAGGAGTACTATCATTGAAGAATTATCTTTTCTGCTTTTTTTTTTTTTCCCTGCCAACTAAATTGTGCTTTCGGTGTTCATTCGAAGAATATTTGAGGAAATTTTGCAAACGGTTGCCGAGACCATAAATGAAGCAGAACAAATGAGTGTCAGGTTTAGAACATATGCCGACTGTTGAAGTTCTCTATTATTTGCTGCGTCGCATCTGCAACTGCGGAATAGATGTAGTGCGGCAAAGCCCCCCCCCAATCGACTCAGTTGCCAAGAAAGAAAAGGTTTTTTTTCCTCTTCCAATGCCTCCATGACCAATCGCTAATTGTAGACCCAGGTAGCTTATCATGCGAAATTTTTCCTTGCATCCTACCAAACACTTAATAAAAGTTTCAGGTCAAAATTCCAAGAAGGTTATGGGACTCGAAGCCACACCTGAAGAAGGACGGAGACTAAAACAATTGAAAGGTTTTGATTATAACAACCAAGATGAGCAAGCTAAACGGAATAAAAAACGTACCATGAAGGTGATGCCTCGTGTATCTATCTATATATAAAATTCTGTGTTTTCTGTCAGTCCGTCCGTCTGTCAATCACACCCTCTAAAATAGCCATACGCTGACCGATCGAAACCAAATTCTGGGGAGAAATGCTAACAGGTAAGGGGGTACAAAGTACAGATGTATTTACTAGGGTGCGTAGCTTAGCACAATAAATTTGCATAAATTTGTGATAACTAAAATACTAAATATTTTTTGAGAATTTTAGGTGCAAAAATAATGACGTAAGAATGTCGTTTTTTGACGTTAAAAAATACGTCAAAAAACGACATTATTACGTCATTATTTTTGCACCAACCTAATACAATACTAAATATTTCGAGAATTTTGAAGCTTTTACTTACAACAATTCTGTGAAAAACAACTGTTATTTTCTCTGTCGTTTTTTTTTTATTATTAAACACTAAAATTTACCAAATAGTGAAACTGCTTCGCAATAAAAAAAAAATGTTAGTGTTCCAGAAAGACAATGTCTAGAATTATTTTCAAGGCTTTTTCTTCACAGTTGACATACTGGCTTTTGTTGTACTCAGCGATGTCTTATCTTGAGTTTCCAGAGTGCTTTTAATGGCTTTATTATTAGTGCCACCATTTCCCAAGAAGGAAAATTTTAAGTCTGTTCTCTGATTATCTGCAGGGAAATTAGGCGAATAAAGCCGGAAACAAAAACCTCCGATTGACAGACTTGAGAGATTTTAATTTTAATGTTTACTTTAAAACTCCCCGTAGAGATTAGAAATAATTGACCGTTTGTAGAAAACAGGAACGTGAAATTCAATAAAATGTTTCGTAACTGTTTTACTATTATCGTATGACAGTGTAGAGTTTGTGAATACGTATAATGACTTATCTATCAATCCACATAAAAAGATACATATAGATACATACCAAAATAAAGGTGCGCAGTGTGTTAAAATTTTGCAACACAAGCAGATGCACACATTCGTAAAAACACACACACTAACATACATATAGATTGATATATAAAGCACAAAATGCCTATGTTTAATTGATATACGTTAATGTTACGTAAATATTAATATTTTCTTTAATTCAGTATATGTATAAAATGTTCTCTTCTTCCCCGCATTCACAGGATTACGGCCACGTCAAGTTGAAACAGCACTTCCCGCACGATCACCGAAGTGAAGCAACGTCAAGCTTGGTCAGTACCTAGATGAGTGACCGCTTGGGAGTACTAGGTGTTGTAAACTTGGATGTGCGGGTGGTGTAATGGATAATGGCTCGGAATCGGTTCGAATCGAATGTATCACCATTATTATCTAAAAAAATAATTCGTACAAGCTAAAAATATTTAGGTGCTTTAAATAAACTAAAACGGGTTGATAAGACGTAAACAATTAATAAATCCCCCAAAACTCCCATTAACTAACTCTCTATTTGTCATTGTATGTGTGTTTCCCTCTCTATCTTCCTCCATATATATATATATATATGTGTGTGTGTGTGGTATTTGATAATCTCTATTTATAAAAGGCAGATGTGTGTGTGTGTGTGTGTGCAACGAATGCACGGCCGCAATATTCGACGGATTTGCACCTAAATTTACATGCACATGCTCCAGGTTAATAGAAAGGCCAACACCGACTTTGCATTTCCCAACTCCCATCGATAGTGGAAATAATCGATTTTTTCATGCTTCTACGGCAGTTTTCATGTAGTTTGCGGCCATTTTGTACTGGCCAGAGTGAGAGTCTATAGCTGGCTGCAACGAATAGGCAGGAAGATTCTATTGGCCAGCGTGAGAGCCAACAGCTGACTGACACGAATGTTAACTAGCATGCTAGCATGCAAAGAAAAAAATCAATAGCTGCATTCGTCACAAGTGGGGAAAATTTAAATCTGCATTGCACTTTACTCCAATTGGCTAATTCGCTTGCTTAAACTCAACGTTGATTGTGATTCCGCAGAACTGTGTTGGGTGTGAAAAAGTATTTGTTGTTAATATTCGTTTTTCATTCGGTTTTTCCAGTTACGTGTCCTTTTTTAAAGCTGATCGTTTTGTGTTCATTTTGTTTAGTTCTTTTTTCGTAACAGATTTAATGTTTGGTATAGAGCTTAGAAAATATTCGCAGTGTGAGATAGGCAAGAAGTAAGGCATGTAGCAACATCAGCACGGCAAAGGGCACTCCTTTAAAGGCAAGGAAGGGTAAAAATATTTTAAGTCAAGTGATAGCGATTGCTGTATGAGTCGTACGATTTTTGAATCAAGCACGGGGAACGCCGGGACATGTTGCTAGTGGTTAATAGATTGGCTCTATTTTTCCTTTCAAAGAAAGAACAGGCTATTTTGAAGCGGTGATCTGGGCTCAAAGATTTAAGGAAGGGTGACAGACGCAGACTTTTGGTAAGAAGGTAATATGCTTCGATAAAAATACCGCAAATCTTGTAAGATTAATTTTAAGATAATAATATTTGTGACATTCTTAAAAAGAACGCTTGGAGGAAATCTAAGTGTAGGCCTCCGTCGGTCAGGGTTGACCATGGGTAGCATCCTAGTTGCCTGCTTGGCTGAAGCATCGAAGTATGGGACTGTAGAGGCCGATGCGAGGGTGACAATCTCTGTTGCAGAGGTCGCATGTGTGTTCTGTCTCTGGTCTGTTGGAACTGTCACTTTGCTTTCTGCTGGGGAGCCTTTCTGTGGCAACTTGTGTCAGCTTCTCCTCTCCTGAATTGAGGTGCTTGGCCAGGAGAGGAGAAGCTAACACAAGTTGCCACAGAAAGGCTCCCCCGCAGAAAGCAAATTGACAGTTCTCCATTTGGATCGTATGGCTGCTAGGCTCTCCCAGGACTTTCTGTTGATATCCACAGCTTTGATGTCGCGCCTCACGACATCGCGGTACCCCAGCTGTGACCCTCGAGTGGGTCTACTTACAGTGGCCAGTTCTCCATGCAGGAGGAAATATATATATATATATATATATATATATATATATATATATATATATATATATATATTCCTTGTATCCGGTATATAGAACAGGATTTTCCTCCTTGAAATGTCTTTCGCTTTGCCAGAATTTCAAATTTTTTATTTCATTTTGATTTAATATATTAGATTAGTGCCATGCGTATATCCGTTTTGATGTAGTAATTGTCATGACGAATCTATCGTCATAAATACGAAGTAAGAATTAGTAAAATTAATGCGAAGTGCTCTAACATAACTTTGTGTTTGCACAGTGATGGCAGCGTACACGGCGGAGTAAAGAATACATTTCTCAGTCCCACTAATAGAGACTATTACAATGCCTTTACATCAAATAATATCATGAGAACTCATTCGATTCTCCATGCTTTTGATCTTGTGCCATTAGTAAATTGCCCCTACTAAATCACGATATATTTAAGCACTACGACGTGGTGTAATGGTTAGCAAGCTTTTATTGCTATATCAATTACAATTGGATAGTGAGCTCGAAACTCATTGGGAGCCGCATACTTTTGGCCTTGTACCACATATAAGCTACGTCTAGAAAATCACAATATTATATTAGGTTGGTGCAAAAATAATGATGTAATAATGTCGTTTTTTGACGTATTTTTTTAACGTCAAAAAACGACATTATTACGTCATTATTTTCGCACCAACCTAATACTAAGAGTTTAAGCAAAGAGATAAAGCTATGGAGACATTTACAAAAAGAAGTGGTGTTTATGTTTCTTTCTTTTTATGTGTCGTGTCCTTCCAGGACGTAGGCGATAATGATTCCCAACTTCCCGCTATTCCTTGCAGCTCTCAAGTTTCGTCCCTCTCCCACCTCCTCTAGACCAGATCGGTCATCCACTTGCTTAAACCCGCTAGGTATGTCACGTGTTGTTTTCCCTTGTCTCTCTTTCCCTCTAATCCCCCTGTGAGTATCAGATACTCCAGACCCTCCTTCCTCATTATGTGTCCCAGGATCTTCAGCTGCCTCTTCCTGATGTTAAGTTCAAGCCTCCTTCTTGTTTGCATCCTCTCTAAGACCTCATCGTTGCTCACAGGCTCGGTCCATGATATCCTTAGTATCCTTCTGTAGAACCACATCTCCGTCGCCTCGAGTCTCTTCTTTATCTTTGAAGAAATCGTCAAATATTCGCTGCCGTATAGAAGAACAGATGTCACGTAACAGATCAGTATTGCCTGGTAGATTTTATGTTGCAATGTCTCTCTCCATTTATCAATCTCAATTGTACTCTGATGGTAGTTCATTCATAAGGCAAGGACAGACTTTATTAAAGAGTATTTGAATGTCTTTGGTATTTCCCTATGCTTTCCCAAAACAAGTATTACGGAACAAGTGGATATTTGGAAGACAATATGCACCGAGCCTGCGTTCATAGCCTGCAGCATAACTTCAATACTTGTAGCTTGTGTAGATCAACGCTTTAGTGATGGAGTTCATCTTGTGCCCATTTGCGCCTGCAATACTGATGGAACCAATATGGAAGGCGAATACCGGTATATACTCGACGAATGAGTTTCTTATTAGACAGAGAAGAAGAAACTGTGTCAGATATATAGGAAATTGCATAGATAATTGAAAAAATATCAAACTCAGTGTAACTAGTTGAAAATTAGCGATACATAAACAAACTGTGATAGACAGATATATAATAGATAGATAGATAGATAGATATGGAACATGGTAGCTGCAGATTAAGATATGAAACTGAAAATAAATAAAGGATGAAAGAAAGAATGAACACAAGAAAGTATACATGACAAGCAGTAAACAGATCTGAATATACTAAGAAAGCTATAAGTGATCAACAGATATGTACAAATTGTGATATATATATATATATATATATATATATATATATATATATATATATATATAGACATTTTAGACGTTTAAATCAGAGGGGATGGAGATGTACATATATGAAAGGGCAAAGGAAGGAAGGAAGGATGGAAGGAATGAAGCAAGGAAGGAAATAAATAAATGAGTAAATAAATATATAAATAAAGAACTAAGGAAGAGGTTGGGGTAAAAGCAAAGCAAGTTAACAGATAATTTCGAGCACATTGTGATAGATAGATAGATAGATAGATAGATAGATAGATAGATAGATAGATAGATAAAAAGCAACAAATATTGAGTATAAATCATTAGCATTCGAGTAAAAATAAGCATATTTTTCGATAAATATCGCATCTTTTAAGTAATTTAAGAAAACTTATTCCAGGCGTGAAAAAGAAATCTTTTATCGGGAGAAAGACAAAAGAAATTATTGAATATATAAAAAGAAAAATCATTGAACATCTTACAAAAAAAGAAAGAAAAAAAGCTAAGAGTTTAGAACAATTTTTCTCAAAGCGAAATTATTTCCGTTAAGACTGAGATAGTTTTTGATTTCATCTCCTTTTCCTTTCGACTGTTTCGTTGATGCCATTAAAACTAACGCTCATTTTATTTGTCGGAAAATCAAAAGAAAATATCGCCGCACGACAAGACAGACCATGTTGGCTGGTTGGCGTGTGTTGCAAATACATTGAATAACTAATTCACTGAGTCATTTATGTTTTTATATATTCTTTTTTTTTTTCGACACTTCAGGCAATAATATTTCTCTAAGTGTGTATGTGACATCAATAAACGTGTGATGAATGATGTAATCTTTTTTTTTCATTGTTGGGTTAAAAAAAATGGACGATAACTTATGTAAATGTGATTATTTATTTTTTTACTTTTTCTTTTTTGCAATACAAAACAAAAACAAAAAATAAACTTTGACGTCTTTCTTCCTAATAGGAAGTGAATAGTCGAATTGTTCTATCTACTGAGCCTAACATCGGCAAAAGCACTTATATGCATGTGATACAAAGCCATAAATAAATAGACACATCCAAATGTAAATTTCTTATATCCTTATATATGTGCGTGACTTAACTATATATATATATATATATATATATATATATATATATATATATATATATATATATATATACCGAACATATACTGCTGGTGTTAATAAAATAGTGCTCGATGTAATATAACAGAGCTAAATTGCGATTTATTTTTTAAAGTTAATTAGTATTTATTTATTTAATTAATTATTTAATTTAATTTGAATTTAAATTTATATTATTGTTTAAATAAAAACAAGTAATCTCCCTTTAATTAACAATTAAAAATAAAATAATTTATTAATATTCACCACTCAAGAATATACATTTAATTTTTTCGTTTTTTACATAAATATATTAATTCCGCTTATTTTAAAATTATATTTTAAATTTTAAGTTTAAAAAACTGTAATCCTAGCATAATATGTAACCTCGCCAAAATTATGATAGGCAGATATATTATAATTAAAACTGCGAAACGGCCACTTCATATTCAGCACCTGAAGATTTCGTCATGTATGAAACTCAGAGTCATGCTAGCGGTAAGGGATAATATCTACATTTATTAATACATAATTAATAATCAAACAAATCCTTTTACTTCATATGGGGAATAGACTATTTCGGCAGACGACAAAAGTCTATCTTTTCAACCCCAGTGTGGAGTGAAATGAAGTTCATGTCTGTAAGTTTAGAGGAAGTGGAGTGTAGCAGTTAACAGTACTTAAGCTTAAACTTAAATTTAACCTTAACGAAAACACCTAATACAGACTTTACACTTTTGTTTCAGTCAGACGCTAGGAACGAGTCAGGGGTCAAGGAGGGTGGAATGTATCTATTTTAAAGGTAACGCGTTTTATTAAAAAGCAGAATATTAACCTTATGGCAACAAATTGGGGGTATTAACAGCAAACACAATTTTTAACCTGAATTTAAAATTACAGAAGAAATTAGAAACGAACGCCCAAAATAAATTTAAAATTTATATATATATAAAGAGACGTAAGGGATTAATGGAAAGAGATTAGGTAGATATTTTAAGTAGATGAAGGTTTATAAATTATAATTAATATAGTATAAAGGGTTTTAGAGGGAGAGAAATTACACTATGGGAATAAGAATTAGTTTTTGGTTTATTATGTCCACATTTGAAGAGTTGGAGAAGATGGATATCGGGGTGTGATTTTGGGCAGCAAATTAAGACAAAACTATCTTATGGAAATTTGAATTTGTTTTTATGTCAATATTTAAAAACTAATTAGTTCCTCTGATTCAATAGTTCACTTTCATTATTGCATTTTATTAATTTAATTTTTTCTTCTAAGCATAAATGACACTTATCTCCCAAACTATTCGGAATTTTTGCAGAACCTATAATTTTCCAAACTATCTGTGGGTTTAAATTTTCGTCTTTCAATTCCCAAAATTTGTTTGAAAGAGCTGTTTGGTGTTTAAGTTTAGGGTTAGAGAAGCAGTGTTTATGGGTATAAAATCTTCCATTCCCTCGCGGAAATTCCAATGTAAACTTTTTTATTTTCCATATTTTCTTTGGGGGAACTAGTCGCTTGATATATAACCTTGGTAGCTATGCATTTGCCCTCTACTGGACAATTATCTTTTGATCTACAACTACAGGAGGGTTCAATATTTAGTTTGTTGTCGGTCCCATAGAAATTTGTTAAAATCAACCAAATTTTAGCCAAATTAGATTTATAGTCTATTCCCCATATGCGGTAAAAGGATTTATTTGATTATTAATTATATTGCTCTGTATAAATAAAACAAAATACATCGAGCTCTTTTTGTGGATCAGGTTTAATATTTTCATATTACTAGGATCCACTTGGATTATATTCCAACGAATTTTTACCTTACTATATATATATATATATATATATATATATATATATATATATGGCGATTTCTGTCTGTCTAAATCAATTTTCCTCCTAAATGTGTGAGCCAATATTGATGAAACTGCGCATACATGTTAAACTATGCTATTACTAGGCTAATTTTCTTTTTCTGTTTTTTTTTTTTTTTAAATCTATAATCGGGGCCCTAGATTGCAGCAGCTGTGTCTTTTGGGTCTAAGGCAAACCTCAGTTGAAATTTTCACGTTCAATGATACCATTTACAATGAGGCACAAAAAATTAATCGCTAAAAATCACTGAAATTTCAAGATTGCGGGTCCAAATTCGTTCTGGAATTTTTATAATTTGCTCACAGAGTCGGCCTGATTCCAAAATGGCAAGCTATATTGGGCTACAGTCTCTAGCACAATTTTATTTTGAAACACTGTAATGTGAGAATAGTATTTTTTTCATTTGAACATAAGCTTTTGTAAGTTAGAGTGTTGAGTAAACCTTTAATTGTTTTTATCAGTAGAAGCCAAGAGGTAGGAATCCGAAAACAATCACATTAATGAAAATTTGTGAATTTCAGAATTGCGGGTCCGGATCCATCCCAGAATGTTCTTAATTTGATCACAGAATCGACTTCATTCCAAAAAGGAATGATATGTTGGACTACAGCCTCTATGAGTAAAAGCTGAAAAAGTGTGACACAGTTACACACTGATATTCATTTATTATATATATATATATATATATATATATATATATATATATATATATATATATATATATATACTGGATTCTCCCGTCGTTTATGAAGTATGAGGTCAAGCTGCTCAGTTCTTAGAACCAACCGCCACACTGATTTGATTATAGTACGCATACACACGCACACACGCACACATTATATATATATATATATATATATATATATATATATATATATATATATATATATGTTACTTTATGTTCCATAAAAAACCAGTCTGATCTTCTTTCATTTGATCAGTTTGACGGAAAAGGGTTTCGCCGATAAGTTTTCACCACCATCTCATATACGTATTGATTTATAAGATTTTGGGTAAAATCCACCTTCCGATAATTTGCTTGTGTAACTGAAGCCTTGCCAAATTAATTCGGTTGCATGATACAACATATACTCTTGTTGCTGATGTAAAGATGTAAAAAATCATAGAAGTTACAGCAGGTGTTCGCCCTGATTCTGCATATTTTGCAGCTCTGTTGCCATCAAATTATCATCATTTCTTTTGTTCCTAGAAACACTGCTCGTTTGGACACGAGTTCCAATACGTTCAACATTTTAAAGAATTCTTCGAAGAAGCCATCGAATCAAAATCTGGAGTGTTATATTAAGATATTGCTTAGGTAAAGTATAGCGTACAATGAACGAAAGTTAAGAAAAAAGTTAAATGCTTGAAAAACGACTATAAATGCATACAAATGAAAAGGTCTTAACCTACTATATAATTGTCTATATCTATCTATCTATCTATCTATCTATCTATCTATCTATCTATCTATCCATCTATCTATCTATCTATCTATTCAGTATCTATCTATCATTATCTATCTATCTATCTCATCGTTTTCTATCTATCTAATCTATTTTCTATCTATGAATTTATTACGGCTTCTATTTATCTATCTATCTATTCTATCTATCTATCTATCTATCCATCTATCTATCTATCATCTGTCTATGTATTACAGCATAATCTATCTATCTATCTATCTATCTATCTATCTATCTATCTATCTATCTATCTACATCGTTTTCAGTGAATCTATATCATAACCTGATTTTTAAAAATCTATCTATGAATTTATTACGGCTTGTTTCTATCTATCTATCTATCTATCTATCTATCTATCTATCTATCTATCTATCTATCTATCTGTATTTATCCCAGCCTGTTTTTATCTCTCTCTATCTATCTATCTATATTATCTATTCATCTATCTATCTATCTATTCATCTATCTATCTATCTATCTATCTATCTATCTATCTATCTATCTATCTATCTATCTATCTATCTATCTATCTATCTATCAGCACATTCTTGGATGTTACAATGTCAATGTACTTAAAATTCATATACAAGCCTTCAATTTACAAAACTTATTTACATCCATGGCAAAAACCGTTAAATAAGATGTTCCTTGCGACATATTTTCCAAGACTGAAACCCTCACCCTGATCGAGTACTTGTAAAATCCGTATCACATAGATAGGATACTTATCGATCTTACCTAGTCTGCGCTCACCTATCAATCTATTTTTTCCTTGAACATGCGTCTCGTATGTATTCGCTTAATTGATATAACATTATCAAAATTATATCTAACTGAAGAAATACAAAAAAAGAAAAAGAACTGTTTTTTCTCTCTTGACATAAAATGCTTTTAACAGAACTTCTCTAAGTGTTCATTTTGCCTCAACTACACTTTCTTAAGTATTATTATGTAATAATCTCAAATGCTAACGATAGGAAAGATGAATAAATTATGTCAAAGTTGCTGACGTACATTCTAAATAAACGCTGACATATTAGAGAATTTTTTGCTTCTTTTCCTTCTTTCCCGATTGATTTTTAACGTATTTTTCGCACAAATATGTTTACCATTCGTCCATACTTTGAATATTACTGTAAAATATGGTCTGGTGCTCCTGCTATATATCCAAAGATCCTTGGTAAAATCCAAAGAATAATCTGCAATTTCATTGGTCCTAACCTGGAATCCCGGCTTCAATCACATTCCCATCACTGTAACATAGCTTCCCTATGTCTTTTTCTATAAACGCTTTCATGGTAATTCTTCTGATTAATTTCCATATATCGTACGTAGACTTTATGAATTTAATCTGAGTACTAGATTAACAGATAATCTCATCAGTTTAAGAGCTAGATGTAACCGTATTAGAGAATTCTTTGCTTCTTTTCCTTCAATTTACTAATCCACGTGGAGCGAAACATATTTCAACAGTGTCTATATTTCTGAGATGAGTTATTGTAATTATTTACACTCTTTAAAATGTCCCTACTGTTATTCTCATCCTTGTAGCTATATTCACAACGTTTCGACCGTGGTACGCGTCGGCCTTCTTCAGGTGATTGGAATTTAGAACAGAACCCTTTCTTTCGTCCACCGCGGTAAATTGTTCTAGTTCCACGTGCCTCTTCCCGATATATCAGTTTCAGTTTCCGTTATTTTACTTTAATTCATTTCTCCAAGTGTTTTTTACCCCTACTGTGACCAGGTATTGAACTCACAACACTTTGGGTCAAATCACTGGATTACCAACGCTTTTATCCACTGGGCCATGTGTCCTTGAGAGTTCTGAGTTCAATACCTGGCTACAGCATAGCTGAAGAAAAAAAAAGAAGAAATAACTGATACTTATATATCCGGAAGAGGCGTGGCACGTGGAACTAGAAAAATCTACCCCGCTGGACGAAATATAAAGTTCAGTTTGAAATTCTAATCATCTGAAGAAGGCTGAAACATACAACGGCCGATACATCGTGAATATGACAAGAAAGATAAGAATAAGAGTCTGAAATAGTTAAAACATTTAAACTCTAATTTTATGACAATTTTATTCACATTATTTATAAATAATCACCGACGTACTGCTGCTCGACTTTCGATGTTAAGATCATTTTTTTTTACTATATCATAAATTTCCTTGAGTAATCAAAATAAAATAAGAAAATTTTAATTAAAATTTAAATACGTAGTTGTTTTTACTAGAATTTTCTAGATTTTATTGTATTTTATTACTGAAAATTCCCGATTGATTTTTAACGTATTTTTCGCACAAATATGTTTACTATTCGTCCATACTTTGAATATTACTTTAAAATATGGTTTGGTGCTCCTGCTATATATCCAAAGATCCTTGGTAAAATCCAAAGAATAATCTGCAATTTCATTGGTCCTAACCTGGAATCCCGGCTTCAATCACATTCCCATCACTGTAACATAGCTTCCCTATGTCTTTTTCTATAAACGCTTTCATGGTAATTCTTCTGATTAATTTCCATATATCGTACGTAGACTTTATGAATTTAATCTGAGTACTAGATTAACAGCAAATCTCATCAGTTTAAGAGCTAGATGTAACCGTAAGTTCTATGCTAACAGTTTCTTCTATCACACTTCTCGATTGTGGAACTCTTCTCCAGCTTCTTGCTTTCCAGTCAAGATTCATCTTTAGACATTTAAATGCAATGTCAATCGTTAACTTCTGCCATTTTTAGTTTCTGTTTTTTTATTGTTCTCGCTCCTTAATAATGTTTTCTTTTTCTTATATTCTTTCACACTCAGTAACTCCCTGCGTCTTAGTGACTTTGTTGTCTTGCTTGAAGGGAAATTATTTTAAAAAATGTCAGCACATTACAAACATAAGAATCTCTTTTTCTATCGTGTCTTGTCTAGAGTCATGTCACCCACTAAAGTTATAGGTGCACTACACATGTGTGTCCAAGACAAGTTAGGCTAACGCAGTCTACCTCTCTTTAGGCTGGTTTTGTATTCGGAGTTTTTCTTCTTCTTGATTGGTCACCACTTAAAAGGAAGAAATCCAAATTGGTATTTAACCCATGTCCAGTAGACAATTTCGAATTCCGAGTCGGTAAACGTTGTATTGCCCTCACTATGTTTTTATATAGAAAGAATGAATAATTTTTCTGTCAGATTTTTGCAGTCCGATATAAATTTTATAAAAAAAATCTTTTTTTTAAACGTTTATATATGTGATTGAATAGTATTTTGTCAAGCGATATACATTTTTTATTTTAACAATTCCCTGGTCAAGAAAGATGTTAATGACTCTGTCGACATACGTGTTTCATTCGACATAAAGTAAAGGTAACTGATTAATTTCCTTTCCCGACATTCTGCGAATTATTTTTCTTCTGACTAACGAAATTAATTATAGTAATTTAAGTGTCTATTTTAGGCTTTTTTAAAGAATAGAAATATTAAAAAAATGTAAAAATAAGGCACTATGGCTATTTTGTTTCGTTTTTTACGCCTTTTCAACCCATTGCAAGTTATTTAAAGATAGAAAATATTTTTAGATTGTAAGACATTCTTTTTAGAAATAATAATAATTTACTGATACAAGTTGTAGCAATTAGCCCATAGCAGGATAATTCCAAGACTATTTACGCATAAGGGAATGTAACGAATCCGACATGAATTTGAGCTCGGCTCTCCCATGTCCAATTCCGAGCCGTTATCAGTTACATCACACACACATCCATCCATGATTACAGCATCTGGTTTCTCCAAGCGGTCACCCATCTAACTACTGACCTAACTTGATGTTGCTTAATTTTAGTGATCTTACGAGCGCCGGTATTTCAACGTGATATATACGCACGCTTTTACAAGAGACTCATTTTGATCCCCAATTCCATGGTAAGTTGAGGGTTATCTTCAGACTTATAAATATGATTTAGATTATATTAGGATCGTTCAGGCCGCTAAATTTGTTACAGTCGTTTGGATTTATGATGATAGCTGTCTTATCCGTTAATTTTCTTTTTGTTGAATATAGTATTATGAACATCCAGTTTCAGTTTAGTTCATTCGAAACGAACGTTTTAATTTTATAGTGACAACTATCAGATTCACAAAAATTCTTATTAATTCACAAGAATGGGTTTTGCATTTGTTTCATATGGCATGAGAAGTGTTTATTTGTAACTTTCCTTCTAAAGGATCGCTTTTTCTTAGTATTTTTGAAGCTGTTCAATAAATATGCAAGCTTGAAAAATGTCAAAATTCGGTGCATTATTGTTTATCGATTCTAGGAATGGAGACAGAAAAATAGGCATTATCTTCGGAATATTATATTCGTTTTATTTTCAGAAAGGTAAAATTTTGCAAGTTAAGATATCTACAATTTTTGTAGAAAGGATTTTTGCAATTTACACAGGAAAGAATTCTGCAATTTACGAAGGAATGATTTATGCAATTTACGAATAAAATATTTCTGCATTTAACCAAGAAAATATTTGTGCAATTTTTAAACATTTCTTCATTTTATGAAGAACATGTCTGTAATTTATGTCAAAATAACTCTGCAGTTTATAAAGAAAGGATTCTAGTAATTTACGACGAAGAAAAGAAAGTTGCAATTTATTAAAACAGGATTTCTGTAATTTACGGAGAAAATATTGCTGGTTTTTTTATGGAGTAATGATTTATACCATTTTTCAATAAAATAATTCCTCAATTTGTGAAGAAAATATATCTGCAATTTAAGAAAATATTTGTAATTTATGAAAATTTCTGCAATTCATTAAAAATAGATCTGTGCCATTTTCTAAAAAGAAAAGAATTCTGCGGTTTATGAAGAAAGGATCTTTGTAATTTCCGATCAAATTATATCTATAATTTACGCAAAAAATGCAATTAAAAAAGGTGTAATTTCTGCAACATGAAGAAATGTTATCTGCAATTTGCGAAAAAAATAATTCTAAAATTTACGAAGGAATGATTTCAGCAATTCCTCAATAAAATAATTCCGCAAATTACGAGAATTTCTGCATTTTCGGAAAAAAAATAGATTCCTGCAATTTTCGAAGAAAAGAGTTCTCTGGTTGATGCAGAAAAGATTTCTGAAACTTATGAAGAACATTTATGAAGAAATAAGTCTATGCAGTTTACAAAAAAATAATTTCTGTAACTTGCGTAGTAAAACTTTCTGCAAGTTAAAAAAAGAGATTTTGGCAATTTATTAAGAAATGATTTCTGGAATTTACGAAGAAAATAATTCTGCAATTTTTTAGGAAAATATCTGTTTCAATTACGAAGCATTTTTTGCCTTTCAGAAAAAAATGTTTGCATTTTACGAAGAATATACACTGAAAGGTCAAACATTTCAAAACAGATTTTCTTTCAAGTGATTTCGTATCTTGACTATGCCTTACGGTCGTGTAGACGTGAAGGTGATATAATTTATTATTCAAGAATAATCAACGTTATAAAACATGGGAGAATATCCAACTCATTCAATATATTCAAATCAAGACAGGAAATTTTTTTTCTTCCAGCTCAGTTTTATTATTCATTTGATATGTAGATTTCAAGTTAACATTTATTTGATAATATTTTGAAGAAAATTGTGAAAGAGACCAGATGAAAGAAAGGAATATTTTACGACTGCGTGGAAAGGAGTGTATCGTGTAGCAAGTCACGTGACCCCTACATTTATCAATAGCGTTAATGGAAGGGAGATTTAACCAGGAGAGTGACTCATTGTGCTTTCTCTGGTGAACATTTTCCCTTGACACGAATTTGAAAGATGATATTGAAACAACTGCTTGATCTGTTGCTAAGAAAAGTTCGTTCACTGTATCGTGCTAGACAATTTTTCTCGCCAGATTCTATCTTATATATTTAGAAGTCGGTCATTCGTCCATGTGTTGAACATTGCTGTCATATCTAGTACGCTGATTCTGCCATGAATTTAGAGATAAAATCCAAAGAAGAATTTCGCAATGTCATCGGTCCTGACCTGGCATTTCATTTTCAGTCACTTTCACATCTCTGTAATGTAGCTTCCTTGTGTCTTTTTCTATGAATACTTTCACGGTGTTTGTTCTGATGAGCTTTCCTCTTTGCGTCGTACTCGACTGGCAGTTAGGGCACATTATTTTGCAGTTGTAGTGGCTAGATGTAACTGTAATTTTTATGCTAATTGTTACTTCTCTCACAATTCTCACTTGTTAAAATCTCTTCCGGCTTCTTGCTTTCCAGTCAACTTTTATCTTAAGCAATTTTAATGCAACGTCAATCGTTACTATTTTCTTTATTTCTGTTCTTTTATTGTTCCCTCTCCTTAATAATGTTCTTTTTTAATTCTCATATTCTTTCACACTTAAGAACCCCTTGTGTTTTTCGTATTTATTACATTTTTTGGTGTGAATCGATCAAAATAAAACAATTATTTAAAACTTGATGAAAATCTCCAATTATTTACCAAAAATAACGTATTCAATATAGCATTTGAATAGGTGTAAGCCTCAGAATTCTATAAAGTATAGAATTCAATATCAATTGATTGCAAGTCGGAAATAGAAAACGTTATGGCATTAATCATGTTTTTTGAAAGACAACAGCATATAAGTCGAAATAAAATTTATATTGGAAATTAAAAATATCCTTTAATTTTTACTTATTAACTGGATAGTTATTTCGTGGGGACTATTTACAATGAGCTGATTCTGAGAGAACTAGAAGTCCTGATAGGGTGTCTTATTAGCAGCCACAATCTTAGCAACATAAGATATGAGGATGGTTGGTTGATTTTGTTTAGCAGCATATCAACGACTGTAAGTTATTTAATACCGGAATCGAAATAATTTGAACACAATTTTATGGCTTCAACTAAATATATTTTGAACTCAGTTGCAAATCTTTAACTTGCGATAAAAAGTATTGCTGATCATTTTTCTTGACAAATATATTGTTTGTCAATTAACTATAAATATATATTGTTGATCCTTTTTTTATATATAAAAGTGTTGCTGGAGTTTTTACGATAAAAATTTATGTTCATACTTTCATCGTGTTTTGTTTTTGTGTCGATGTTCACAACTTACCCATAGCTGACCCCCTACACACTTACAGGTGCTACCACCCCGGGTCAGGACGGACCTGGAAACAAGAGCAATTAAGAGGTAGTTCCATGGTCTTCAAAACCTCCAGTCTCTCGATCAGCAGGATGTAGTTTATTGTCATACAAAGGACTAAAGTTTACTGAGGATAGCAGAGTCAAAACGGAAACTACAAGAACTCCTACAGAAGGTAGAGAAGGAAAGCTAGATGATAGGATTAAACCTTAATTAAAAGAAGATTGTATGTGCAACACTGAAAACTGAAGGCGCGTTGGGATAACGAAAGTTGATATTATTAATTATTTGCTTAGCATTTGCTAAGCAAATAATTAAGAAGCAGAAACATCTCGTCAGAATAAAAAAAAAGAGTTCGTAACTTCTATATGGCAATGATTACTGGACAGTCACCGCACAGATGAAGAAGAGACTTGAAACAACAGATATGTGGTTCTTCAAAAGGATGTTAAAACTACCATGGATCAAACCTGCGAGCAACAACGAAGTTCTAGAAAAAAATGGCAACAAAACAACTTATACATAACATCTGGAAAAGACAGTTGTAATTTTGGCACACATAACGAGGAAAGAGTACTTGAAAAATTTGATACTCACAGGACAGATTGAAGGTAAGATAGACAGAAGAAAACAAAGCATAAGCTACTGCGGTCAATGGATGGGGGAACAGAATTTGGGAGAGATAGCCAAAAACAAAATTCATTAAGTGCTATAAAGGACACGAAATTATGGAGAACCATGATAGCATACTTCCAGAAGAGAAACGGCACATAGAAAAAAGATATATTGAAATAAAAGTCCATACCGTTTTTCACGAGTGTTGTAGAGTAGTTTCACAGTGGAGGTATGTATTCCACTAAGTCGGTCCTAAAATAGGTTCGACGTGCAAAAACGTTAGGAACTTGATATAATAGGTAATGACGCAGAGAAATCTAGTTGTGGTGGCTGATACTTTAATATCCGACTAACGGTCGTCCGGCATCGACTGACTGACCAACTCACTGAGCGGTATTCAGTCACCCCTCCACGAGGGCACCATGTGGTACAAGGCCGGTTTAACGTGGGATCTCCAAACCCGTAGGCTCGGCCCAAAATATGCCCTTTTAAAACCCGTATAAACGGGTTCAGGGTCGGTTTACCTCCCCAAAAGAGACTCCGCCCTTCGGCGTAGCCTCGTTCGGGTTCCTCCCCGTCCGGAGGCAGAGAGTTCAACCGGTCAGCCGGTCGTCGGACTTCAGAATGAACTCAGACCGAAACACTGAGCGACTTCGCGACTGCTAGTACTTATTATAGGTGGGAGAGTCTATTAACAATAGAATAGGCGTGTTGCACTATAACAACTAGCTGGCCCTTCGGTATGTGATTTCGTTTTAAACGTGAAAGAAAATTATAAAGCTTGCCCCTCAGCGCCTCTTTTATTGAACCAAAGTTACAGAAGTCAGGTGATGATGAAGAAGTGTAAACTGTTGCAAGGACACGGCTACATCGGCAGCCAGCTGAGTTTTACGAAGCTGTTATACATGCCCTCATTCATAGGTTAAACACTGCCATTTAAAGAGGTGGTGACCATGTTGAAAAGGAGGGAGTTGAACCTGTGATGTATAGCTGTATCTTGATGTACGATATGTTTGATTGTGCCCGTCATTTCTTATATAATAAAATAGATTGCATTACTTTTTGACTCACCCTCATATAAATGATTCTTGGAATGAAGTGAATCTTTGGCGCTGTTATAAATCATTTCACTGCTTGCATAAGAATGAAAAATCAAACAGCGTAATACCAGACAGAAATGATAGAACATGAATTTTCCCATTATATCGCTGTTGTGATATTTAATCTAATGTCAGTTTTATCCCTATTATCACTTTATCTGGAAGATTCACTATTGCAACATTTGCGTGTTGCATGCAAAATAATGTGAAAAGCCTATTAAGCAAAAATTATTTTTTCTCAAGAAGATTGAATATTAATACTGAGTAGAAATCAAAATCAATATATTGTCATTGCCTCGATGTATGTTTGTTTATTATTTATTTATTACAACATTTTTCTTTCCATAAATATTTTGAAAGCTTTTACTAAATGACGAGACGTCGACTTTTCATTAAGTTTTCGCCGCCATTTTTTGACAGTGTTAATTCCTGACCATCTACAATGATATTATTTTATGACATTTAATGTAAAACTTAAGGGTAGAGTTCTTTAACTTTAGTAAAGTTATTTTAGTTTTTAAAAACGTCAAATAGAGAGATTAATTACACATTTAATTGCTAATTATCGTGAGTTTAATTAAATTCTGTGAAACAATTGCACGTTCTTGCTTAAAATCTATCATTGAACAAGAGTTATGTATTAAAACCTATTGTGTTGACAGTAAAAAAAATGGTGCTCAATTTTAGGGGCGTTGGAAGAAGAATCGACAAATCGATCTGATGTTTACATTTTGAACGAGATGCATAAACAGCAAATTAATACTTTTATTATTACTGGTTTAGATAGGATCACGTCTGGTCAAGTACAGTCTGCCAAGTAGATTTGTGGTACTGACCGAGATATGAGCCGGATATTTACTGTATGTATAGGTGGCCACTCGCATTCGAGTATACCGTCTACTAGAGCGGCTAGTCAATCCCTATTACAGACGCTTGCTCAGGCGCATTTGTGTTAGCTCAACACCCACAGAGCCAACCTGTGGTTTATATTGCAATTATGCTGAGCAAACCTTAGTTACAGTTTCTGAGAAAAAGCGTGTTATCTAACGTGATCAACAATTTGAACAAGGCCAGCACTCTCAAGCCCTCGGCCACAATGACTTGTGAATTCGTGCTAGCACAGGTATCGACGGCAAGGGTTCTGTCTACCCAATTTCTCTCACAAGGTTTGGGTCAACTCGTGGTATGGTTTTCAGGCACTTTCAAAATGTTCCGCACACTGTGATCGACCCCTCCAGTCCGATAAGATCAGGAAGGAGACTTCCTGAAAATCGACCATGGTGAGATTCGAACACGGGTCTCATGGTCAGAATGGGAACTTTCTAACTATTCGGCCGCATGCCCAATGCTATTTATGGTAGAATACCTTAGTTTACCATGACAAACATGTAGAAAATGACCTCTAATATAAACAGATTTAGTCATGAAAACAGCCCAAAGATTTTTAGTATGGAGTGTCCCAAAAACTGAGATAATTTACAAAGTGAACATCTGAATATGCTACAGGCAAACAAAATTAAATAAACATCATGTTGCGTATTAAAATATTTATTTAGCAAAATTCGAACAAGATATTCAAATTGATGTAGATTTTATAACTAATTTCACAAAGCTTCACAAAACTTCAATATGCGCACCATCTGTGACACGGTATACGTCAGGTCGGTACTCCAGCTCCTGCAAAACACGCTGTAGCATGTCTTGCGTAACATTCCCCAGCATCTCAGTGCTGACTTATATCAATAAGGATCTATAAGGAAGATGGATAGGGCATGCCAGTCATAATGAGAATGTACTGTTGAAATGGCCACCACAGTAACGTGATTTGACACTATTATAGTGATTTTCCAAGCGTAGCTTGGATGTGGCACAAGGCCGAAAGTAAGGGGCACCCAGTGAGGATCGAACTCACTACTCATTCGTAATTATTTTAGCGAGACAAGCTTGCTAACCATTACACCACCTCGAGGTGCCCTAAGTGATTTTCCAAGCCCAAGATTTGACACTATTATATACCGTACAATAAAATGTATATCCTAATATTCATAAATACGCTGGACACTATTGTAAGTTGGGGCAATATGCTGCCTAAACTGGCAGCGTGTGCTGTTAGCGTGGGAATCTCTAGTCGTGTCGAACTCTCTGTCTTCGGGCAACCCGGATGAGGCTATGCCGAAGGGCAGAGTCTCGTCCGAGGCGGTAGACAGATACCCGATCCCGCGTATACGGGCTCTACGGGCAATTTTTGCCCGAGCCTACAGACTTGGATTTCCTCACATTAAATTTGGCCTTGCGCCGCCTCCTACCTCATGGAGTGGCAACGTAAATATCGTAATATGCTGTCTAAGTAGTCCAGCACTAGCAGTGGTTTACCTAATTCACGACACTGGCGAGTATTGTATTTTGTTGATGTTATAAAGATTACCATTTCATTTCCAACCTCCGTTTTGGTTATTCTTCGTTCAGTGGTCATCTCTACGTTACAACAGACACCTTGTGATTTTTTTCTGTTGGTTATGTGAAAAGACATGTCTATATTCATCCTCTTCCTGCAAACCTAGGGGAACTTAAGCAAAAAATCCCCGACGCACTGGCAAGTAGTTACTCAGATATACACCTTTTAAATGACGTCAGTTTTTGGGGCGGGCACCCTGTGTAACGTGAAATCTAAGAAAACAACCTAAATCAACGCAACCTTTATTCATACAATAAAATAGAATATTTCAAAATACTATCAGGAAAGAGTAGATAATTAATTAGAAAAAGTAGAGAGAATAATGAAAGTATAAGAATTAAGAAGACAGATAATAACGATTGACATGACAATTAAATCTTTGAAGAAAAGATTCACTGGGAAGCAAGAAGCCGGAAGAGAGTTCCATAAGCGAGGAATGGGATAGAAGAAGCTAGCATAAAACTTCCGGTTACATCCAACCAATTCAACGACAAAGAAATGAACGCCAAGTTAGTACCGTACTTAAATTCGTTAAGTCTAGGTACCACAGAGGAATGGTCAACGAAACAATTACCATGAAAATGTTTACGGCGGTGGGAAAATGACTAAAGCTGTGATGCCAGGTCAGGACCAATAATATTGCATATTGTTCTTTTTTTATTAACAATCTTAGATATATAGAAGGAGCACCAAACCATATGCGGCAGCAATATTCGAAGGAAGGACGAATGGTAGATTTATGAATATGTAAGATAGATTCTGGAGAGAAAAATTGTCTAGAATGACACTGTGAACCAAAATTTCTAGCAGCAGAGCTAGCACTTGATTCAATGTAAACTTTCCACTTCATGCCGGCAAAGAACGTTAGAACATTGAGGCACAATAAGTCATTCTCCGGAAGGTTAGCATCAGCGATGCCGATGGAAAGTAGAAAGAGGTCTCGAAGATGATTGATAGAAAGCAGTTTTCTTTTGGAGGTGTTAAAATTAATAAGCTCTTCCTTAGCACAGTTAACGTCATATTTATGACCACTTTTGGGATCAGCTGCTAATTTGACCTCATCGAACCGATCAAAATTATTATGACGGTTTTATGACAAACGACGTCTTTCATGTGATCTCAAAGAAAGAAATCTTTTGGTGTGAGATCTGAGGAGGGTACCACCCTGTCAGTCAGACCGCGCCGTCCCATCAACTATTCGGCAAAAAAAAAATTCTCATCAAGCTACTGATGTCTAGGTTAAAGTTCAACGTGACTTTCTAGAATCTGGGCGCTTCTTTTGACTCCTGCTGTATGTAGTTCGTCAAAGAGAATTGTCTTGATTTTCATCCAGCAATAAATAAAAAGACATCAGCTGATAAAAAAAACTGGAGTGGGTAAAAAAAAAAAAATGAAATTATAAAAAAAAAAAAAAAAAAATCTTGGAAGGATACGAAAAAAGAAAGAAATTGCTAGAAGTGTTAGTTGTGAGATTATGACAGAATCATTCGCCTAATATATCGATAATCGATAAGACTGGTGGGGTAGGGCTTATGTAAAGGTGGTGTTAGCAGATAACGCGAATAAAATACGTGACAATTTTTCGAGGTAAATTCGTCAAAAAAGGCACATTTAAGATTAAATGGTAAAGGAAATCTAGCATAAAAAACGAAGTCAACATAATGTACGTAGATTGGTGATAAAAATTCGAACAACCTTGAAAGAAAGACAGCACACGCACACACACACACATACATATACAGATATATAGTGCATATATATATATATATATAGTAAATAAATATATACATATATATATATATATATATACACATTATATATAAATCACATAATTATAAACAGACACACACAGACACACACACACACACACACACACACACACAGACACACACACACACACACATATATATATATATATATATATATATATATATATATATATATATATATGTATGTATGTATGTATGTAATGGATTAAATCCGACAAATATTTTAATATATTTTCTGTTCATACGTTATTTTTATGGATACAACTTATTTTAGCAAATACCTTGTTTTTAATTAAACAGTATTAATTACATTTTCTCGCGTATTCAGACCGGGAAATGTAATTAATACTGTTTAATTAAAAACGGTACATTTACTCAAATAGGTTGCGTCCATAAAAATAACGTTTAAAAATAATACACACACACACACACATATATATATATATATATATATAGTTTATGCAAAACTAGGTAATCCGTATGGGTAGATCCAAGGAGGATGATATCCAGAGAGCTCAATGTAAATTCAGAGCAAATATGTTTGAATAAAAACAGACTACTTTTAGGTTCCATGTAATAAATTATTTCACCACAGCCCTTTTAAAGTCTGATGATCCAGAGCCCTTTAAAAGGGCTGTGGTGAAATAATTTATTACATGGAACCTTAAAGTAGTCTGTTTTATTTACACACACACACACACACACACACACACACACACACACACACATATATATATATATATATATATATATATATATATATTTAGGCTGCATATTTTCATTCAAACAGGTTGGGTGAAATAATTTAAGCATATGTCGATTCGTTTTCGTTGTAATCCTTCCACTTTCGCCGATTAATTTTTGGTTGACTTAGAAAATTGTGTAAGAAAAATACCAAAATTTTCATTCGAATAGTTTTTATCTTACCAAGTATTTGAATCTCATCTGAGATTATTTTCAGGGGAATACTCACTCATCATAAATGCGAATGTCGGTGTTTCACTGTGTCGCACTTTCTTCACTTAAAGCGACACAACTCTCTAACCTTGAATAGCTCATGTTACAGAAAATATGGATTCTCAAGTTTTCATTATTGTGATTGTTATCGGTGATTTTTACGTGAATTTTTTTGCGACGACTTTTTTTTTATAACGTAGATATAAATTTGGGAATAATTGAAATTAGTTGCAAAATCCAACCAAAATCACCTATGAAGTAAAAATAAAACTTACTACAGAAAGTAAGGACCTACGTGCATCAAATTTTTTTTAAATGGCCGCAGAAGAATTATCATTGAACTTTTAAAGGGTAAGCTTAAATATTAATGCAATACTGCAGCGATCAAATTTGAGTTCTCTTGTATGTTATTGATGCCTATCGCATACGGCATCAGTAGGTCTGGCAAAAAAGAAATCCCCGCCAACAGAGGACCAGCTTGCAATCAAAAGAGCCAAGGCTGCAGCGAGGAAAAGAAAAGTTCGTGCAAATGAAAACCTACATCAAACGGCAGCAAGAAGAGCTTCAAATGCTGAGAATGTGCAAAGACAGGGACAGTCACACGCTTGAACAAGCCGAAGGCCCAATAATTGCCCCCCCGCAGGAGCTAGCTTAAATGCCACCCAATAGGTAGACTTTTAAGCTAGTTAATAATATTTGCCCTAAAGAACATTTGCTGCCTTAATACACAGAATATATGTATGCATGCATGTATGTATGTACGTATGTATGCGTATATTTACAGATTCACAGACACACACACGAAATTCATTTAAATTAAAACATCATTGCTTAAATTATTTTAACTTATTCTATTTTAACCAAGTGCGCCTGACAGATAAATAACATTCGTAATTATAGAAATTTATTTGTGTCGTGAAGGATAGATGTAATTTGTGTAGAACTGTGCGCTTAATATGAGGTCTTAACTACTTATATATCATTTTCTGTTACTGCATTTGTGTAGAGCAAATTAAATTAATTAGTGGAATTAACAGTATATTTATTCGATAAACATAGCAGGGTCAGTAGGTTTAAGTTTCGGATAAGAAAATTGTGTAAACAATAGAGATATAAATAAAATATATCTGTTTTTCTTTTGTCTTTATTCAGAAGTGATATACAGTAGTAAGAATTTGTGAAATTATAGGCTACATACTTGATCCAGGTTGGTTGATTTTGTTTAGCGATATATCAACCTCTGAGGGTTATTTAATGTCGAAATCTAAATATTTTGTACGTAATTTTTTTGCATTCAGATAATTTTGTTCCTAATTTCATACTTTTAAGATAAAAGTATGTTTGTTTTTTTAGATATATAGTTTATAGATCATAAAATGTATTGTTGGTAATTTTACTATTAAAATGTAGTTTTATATTTTTGTAGTGTTGCATTGATTGTCATTTTGCTATAAAATGTATTGTTGGTCATTTTATTATTAAAAAATGAACCGTGGATTTTTGTTTAGGTGTTCACTATTTGCCTATAGCTGGTTCACTAACAGGTTTAAGCCAGATTTATGTGGTTTTTCGCTCTCAAATAAGTAGCCATCATGATACTCATTCAAAATTTTGCGGTGGTTGCTGGATCGAATTTCGGTGTTGTTGGCTGTAATAAGTTTATTTATCTGTCTTGAATAAATAACATTGGGTTATTTTTTAAAAAAATCAGTTTTGTTGTTAAGATATATCAGTTTTTAAAGAATTTCACCTGAGCAAGTTAATAAAGCCACTGAGATGGAAAATGGTATTGAGTGTGAATGAATCTGAGAAAAACAAACACATTAAACGGAATGAACGACATAAGAACAGAAATGAAGAATGTAAAAATTTATATTGCATTTAAATTTTCGAAAAAATAAAATTGACTGGAAAGCACAAAACCGATAACGAATTCGACAAGCGAGAAGCATGAAAGAAGAAACTGTTAGCATAGAACTTACGGTTACATTTAGCAATTTCAACTGTAAAAGGATGAGACCTAGCTGCCAATCTAGTACTGCGTTTAAGTTAATCATTTTAAGTTACCCAAGAGGAAAGTTCATCAGAACAATGACTATAAAAAAGATTACAGATAAGGCACAGCGAAGCTATATTAAGGCGGTGTGTGAAAGTGACTGAAGCCGTAATGACAGGACCGATAACATTGCTAATTCTTCACTGGATTTTATGAAAAACCGCTAAATAGATATCAGAATCACCTGAGCAGAGGTGACAGCAATAATCAATGCATGGCCGAATAGCAGACATATAAATGATTATTTTATATTCGTTTAGATTAATCATTTCCCAAACGCTAGATAACCAGGAACTGGTAACTGATCTCTCCTCTGGTCTAGTTCTGATATTTCAATGGGGGAAAAACGAGCTGGTTACATTTAATGCCTCGAAAAGTAAACTAGTTACATTCTATCATCTCCGATCGGACCCTGAATTATCACCAATCATGATGAATGAATGTTCCCTCTGGAGGCCCCTTGTCTTAAGCGTCTGCTGGGACTCAAATCCAACTCAGACCTCAAGTGAAACTCGTACATACGGTTCATCGCGTTAAAGATGGTCGAAATATGATCGGTTCCCTGTACCGCTCCAGTAAGTACCTGACTCGTGGTATATTCAACCTTTACAAGAGCCAGATCAGGCCTAAAATGGACTACTGGTGCCAAATGGGCAGGAGGTGCTCAGTCCTCACTTTCCAGTCCAAAAATGTATCTGCGTCCTTGTGGGTGACAAATTATTTTCCACCCTACACATGCCCCTCCCACAGATGAAACATCGCATTTCCATGGAAAGTGCTCAGACGAACTATATTCCTCAGTTCTACCGTCTTTAATCTTCATGGCTAATACCCACTACGCCTCGCACATTGTAGCGATCCATTCTCATTCCATTGGTGAAAATTAAGTTTCACTCGAGTAGTTTCTTCCTGCCAACCACTGCTCTGTGGAACCAACTCACAGGAAGATGTTTTCGCGATCGCTACAATCTTAACCTGTTCAAGGCTAGGGTTAAGCGTTATCTTCCTCACATATCCGACTAAACTGCACCACTTACTCTGTAACCCTTTAACTCGAACGGCTTCTGGGTCTTAACAGGGTGAACCTCACTGTAAAAAAAAACAAAAACACACACACACACATATTCGAATTATAATGTTCTTGTTATTTCTAAGATCAGGTTTGTAAACATTTCGATCATCACATCACAGAAATAAAATAGGGCTATTAACATGAGCCAATTTTAATTTATTTAATGTAAAGAAAAGCCCCAAACTACTGGGATCAATATTTGCTAAAGAGACAAAAGAAACAACTCGAATAAAATATAATGTCTTTCAGCAGAGGACGGCCTTTTAAGCGCAATGAAACCGTTCAATACATGAGGTCACTTGCAGACGATAATCGTATATTTAAATTTGAAATGTAGTGTTGCTAAAAATGCCAGAATGAAGCTAATAAAAATATTTCTCTATGACATTAAGAACATTAACGTTCCTGATAATGACTAGAGATTTTGACAATTACTCTAACAAAAACATGAACTTTGGATAATATTTTCATGAATTTGATTCCGGATGTGCGACAAATTATTCGTAAATTAGAAAAAACATAATAAAATTTCAGACAAAAAGTTGTCGATGGAATTTAATAAAACTGCCTAAATATACGTCATAAATGTATGTATATGCATGCATATATATATATATATATATATATATATATATATATATATATATATATATATGTGTGTGTGTGTAATAAATTATAACCATGGAATATTAGAGTTTGAGCATTTTATATTATACACACACACACACACACACACACACACACACATATATATATATAGTGATATATAGTACATATATACATATATATATATTTATATATAGTGATTTTCTAAGCACAGCTTAGATGTGGCACAAGGCCGAAAATATGAGGCACCCAGTGAGAATCGAACTGACTACTCAGTCGTAATAGATCTAGCAAGGCATGCTTTATAACCATTGAACCAAGTCGAGGTGCGCTATATAATGATTTTCCAAGCGTAACTCAAATGCGGCACAAGGCCAAAAGTATGGGGTACCCAGTGAGGATCGAACTCACCACTCATAACTGTTCTATATATATATATATATATATATAGAATGATAGATAATATGAACAGATTGAGATAAATATGAACAGATTGAGAGAAAATATGGAAATAGATAAAAAGATATCAGAAACTTATATATATATATATATATATATATATATATATATATATATATATATATATATATATATATATATATATATATACGCATGAAAGTAGCAGTCGTGGCCAATCACTGCCTCTCTGGATTTTGATATAAATTTCCTCTGCCATTTCTTATGGCAAATGCTAACTTTTCTACCAGGCTTGATGGGATGTATATTTATGCTGTAACACGATTTGTACAAGTTACACCCGGTATATATATATATATATATATATATATATATATATATATATATATATATATATATATATATATATATATATATATAGATAGATAGATAGATAGATAGATAGGTTCACTTAAATCATTTACGGAGTCAACTCTACCCCGAAAGTGAGCAGTCCAAATCAATTTGAAAAATGGTAATTACACACACTGTCTAGCTATTCTAAAATGGGTTGTTTATAAAAGAAAAAAAAACATTTAAACACCTGACCCACTATTGCAGATTCACCTTTCAGATCTTGAAGTTGGTTTGATTAATTTTTGTTTCAAAATGATCAACTCAGTCTGGAGATCCGAATGTAGAGTGTGAAGTATCTTTATTGTCCTTATTGTCATACATACATGCGGTGAAACGGCGATGTACTGGATATCGGAGATCCGAGTTCGAATTCCAGTGAGTTTAATTACATTCACTTACATGCTCATACCCCTATGGCATTTATATCAGTCCACACTCAGGTATGGATAAATAACAGAACAAACTAGCTCATATGGCCTTGGTTGGCGACTAGTCTTCTAGAAGGAAAACTCAGAATTCAAACCATGCGTGTTGAGGGTTGGGCTTTATCTTGT
Source organism: Acanthosepion pharaonis (assembly GCA_903632075.3). Classification (NCBI taxonomy): domain Eukaryota; kingdom Metazoa; phylum Mollusca; class Cephalopoda; order Sepiida; family Sepiidae; genus Acanthosepion; species Acanthosepion pharaonis. The sequence goes on from CAHIKZ030005007.1 coordinate 1,533,619, forward strand.
CTTGGACATCATCGCACCTGTGACTGATATACAAGTGGTGTCCCTACGACCTCCTAGTGGATTACGGGAGTCGTATTTTATATACGTTTGATAAATCAGTGGAAAATTGTTTTAAAAGCTTCTTCAAGTTAGGATGAAAGAAATTTGTGTGTGTGTGTGTGTAATGTTTTAATATTATGAATCGGTATTATCTGTTTGTGAGGCTGGCATCTTGCAGTCGGAATGAAAGATGAAAACTGCGAGAAAGACGCCTATCAAACGAGAACGCCTTAAGGTTACGTTTAAACATGAAACAGACTGTCACCACTGAGTGTTGATTGCAATGTACCTTTATGTTTAAATACGCTCTATCCCTGATAGTGACAACTTTAACACATAAATATAGCATAACTTAAATCTATATTTTTATCATATATATATATATATATATATATATATATATATATAATATATGAACATATAAAAGTCAGTCAACACCAGAGGCGACAGGTTGTTTCATGCTAGACGCAATCGTAAAGCGGCTTGACGATTGCGGCTAGCATGAAAACAGTCTGTCGCCTCTGTGTGTTGAATTTGATGTTTACTTTTATAGTTATATTTACATACGGTCTGTCTCTGATATTGACCACTTTATCCCGTAAATATTGCACACCTTAAAACTATATTTCTTTATATCTATCTATCTATCTATATATATATATATATATATATATATATATATATATATATATTTATGAATGAAAAAATGTCAATAGGAAAACTGGTAATTGCTGACGCGTTTCGTTCAATGTGGACTTTATCAAAGCAAAATATGAAAATGAATATAATTTAACAAGGTAACTAATAAAAACAAAAACAGAATGTACCTAGCAACTGGAATGTAGAGAAACGCTATTTTCATATTTTTAACTGAAAAATAACGTCAGTATTTGTCACGTGTGGAGAATATTGTCATTATATCTGTGTTGATGTATTCGACCATTTTCTTTTGATTTTATGAATCTGTTGTGTATATTTGTTTGTAAGAGCAGTAATTTTGTTAAGAAAGGTGAAATGGGTAAAAAACCGGGGCGTAGATTAATATTTGGGTAATTTTCTATGGCGGCACTCTCCAGAATTTTCCTTCTGAGTGAGTTATTTTCTTTTTTTATGAGTGTAGCATTTTTAAAATCAAAATTATGGTTGAATTTATTTCTATGCATGACTAGTGCATTAGCTAAGTTGTTTTTTTGTGAGTTCTCTTTTGTGCTCATAAATGCGTTTTTTCAAACTTCTACTTGTTTCTCCAATATATTGGGATGAACAGTTTTGGCAATTTATTTTATAAATGCCTGCTTCAGAAATATGAGTACTATTATTATTTCCTATTTTGCTTTGATAAAGTCCACATTGGACGAAACGCGTCAGCAATTACCAGTTTTCCTATTGTCATTTTTATTCATAAATATTGCCTTCTCTGCTGGTTAAATCAGAGAAATTTTCATATATATATATATATATATATATATGATTGCAAAGAAGATGTTTTCAAGCCAAAATTAACGACACTTTTCAAACAGTGTGCTGTTTAAAGTACACGTAGTTTTCTTAGTTTTTGCTTACACCCCTGACGATGACCCCTGTGAGTCGAATGTTTCGTCCTCTTACAAACTTCGGGTATTTTTACAGCTACAATAACGGCATTTATTAATAGAGTTTTGCATGTTAGAAAAACATCCTTTAAAAACATCTTTTCATCCCATGCAAGACGATTATGACACTCGGTCGTAGGCTGTAGCAGAGAGTGAAACAGAAGAGCCTAGAGGAAAGAAGCGAGAAGATGACAATAAAGGTTACAAGAAGACAGAAGATGACGATTGATGTTGCATTTACATTTTTGGAGATTACCGGTGGTAGGGAAGTAAGTGATCGGAAGAGAACTCCACAGGTCCAAAAGTGCTAGAAAAGAACCTTTTAGAGTAGAAAACTTGGTTGCATCTAGCTTGTTCAACAGTAAAACTGTGAGCCCTAGTAGTCAGTCTAGTAGCGCGTTTAAATTCATGCAGACTAGGCACTAAGGATAAAAGCTCGTCAGAACAATTGCCATGGAAATATTTGCCGAATAGACAGAGGGGAGCCACGTGACGTCGGTGATAACATGACTGAAGTCAAGATGTTAGATCAACATCGGTTATACAAAAGACCATTCCTTGAATTAAAAAAAATAAATGCTTAAATTATCAGATGTTTATCGAGAAAATGGTATAAACTTGTATGTAAGTTACTGTATATATAAATATTTTTCATTTTAACTATATAAAGTGCTTGTAAATAGCTTTCAAAGAAATATAACGCTACATAAAAAAAAAAAGAAAACAGAAAATTACACAGACATTTGCCTTTATGAAAAAAATAATCTTGCCAACGAACATAAATCATCACAATTCTTTCTTTCATGTAAATTGCTACTTTGAAATCGAGAAGTTCCGACATTTGGTCCCTAAAGAAAAATGCTATCCAGGAAAGAAACTGACATTCTAAAACCTTAAATCGCCTGTTCTTTGTAAAAATTGAAATCAATCAATATGATTATTCGTTGAGATAAGCCATATGTCCCGAGTATCGGCTACTGTGTACGCTTAATGCCGTTAGACTCTCCCTGTGAAGAAGAGAGACACAGTTCTACCATGCTAGGTGTTTATGCAGCAAGTGGTTTTACGGGTTGGAAACGCCAAATAGACACCTAGTCTGTTTTGAATTCAGAGTTGTGCTTCTTCTGGACTGGTTGCAAACCAAAGCTAGAAATCTCATCTTGCTTTTCTGTTCGTCTAGGGAGAGAGAAGATGGTTTCACTATTTTTTCCAAATTTGATCTTGAGAAAATGGATCGCAACGAACTCGGCGAGAAGTTGAACTCCACATACTGATTCCATTTTCCTCGACGGTAACTGTTACGGTACGTAGATACATCTATTGAAACGCGTTAACCTAAATCTGGCCACACTGACTTAAAAGTCGGTTTCAATTCTAGATCGTATTTTTGGTATGCGGTAAAGAAATTCATTTATGACAGACATTGTGTTACAGTTCAAACCTTGATATATACAGTCAAAAGTATTGAATATCGTGTAGAGGTTGGTCACTGATTTACAGCCGGGTACTTAATCATAAGGTATTTAACAGTTTACACCGGTCAAGTTTGTGTATTCTTTTGTCGTCTTCCAACTCTCCGCTGGCTTACAGTCATAATACTTTGAAACACCGTTTCCCAGAAACTCGAACCTTTATGTGTGACCACTTGAGAATACTAGACGCTGTAAACTTGCATATACAGGTGCTCTAATAGATAATGGCTCAAAAATGTTAATCAGTGACCCGAGTTGCAATTCCCGTTGGGTTCATCATATTCACTTACGCGCAAATACCCTTGGGAAAGTTATGAATCCGCCTCTTTTCCCCCAGCTATAGGTTAATTATTAAGACTTGTATCACTAAAAAATTATTATGTAAAAAAAAAAAAAATCTTACAATAACCCGCAAAGTGTTGATAAACCGTAGAAAATAAACCAATTAATTATTATTATTCACATTATTACAAATATGATCATTATTTTCTCGAACAGCCTCTAGTTTACACATATTTTTGAACAGTTCTCAGTGTATTACTTATCCGACCCTCTCTTGTTTTCGTTAGAATTCATTTGGAACCAAATCGATACATTCGTTTATAATGATTTTTAGAAATAAAAGATATTACAGGTTTTTGTATGTTTTCAATTTACTAAACTCCGTCCAGTTGTAGTTGTTCAGGGCTACAGTCTGTAACTGTTTATTGAGATGATTTTCTTTCTAGATTTTGCATTCACTAATTAACTGAACGAAGACCTAATGCAAATGGTTAGCAGCAAAAGAGACAGTCCAGAATTGGAGATATGCATTAAAAAGAATCCAAAACATTTACTGGTAACAAATATAGTGTATACGAATAGAAAGTGAATTGAGTAAGTAGACAAAATAAGTCAAGATGTCGGGTTTCACGTCCATTTTTTCTTCTTGTATTGTACAGAGTAGTTTTCATACATTCCACGCCTTTTTGCTTATTTTGAGTGTCAAATTCTCCAAGCCATCTTTCCTCGTTAGATGTTCTAACAATTGTTTCTTTCTCATTCAAATCACAAATATACTTCTGTTCTCGTTTTCTTCCAAAATTCATCTTTGTTAAAACGTTTCTTTAAAGGCATTCTCAACATCCTTCTGCAGGACAACATCTCATTCGCTTCAAGTTTCTTCTTCATCTGTGAGGAAATTTCTAACATTTACTGCCACATCGGAGGATTGATAATGCATAGTATTTCAACACACTTTTCTTTTTTTCCGATGACATTTTTCTTTTTCTTAATACTTTGTGTAGCTTTTGGAAGGCATCTTTCACCGTTTCAACGTGCCTCCAAATTTCTGTTATTCATTTTCTACGCTCTATTGTAACGTGAATCATATATTTAAATTTCTATACATATTTCTCCGTCTCCAATTCGTAGCTCGAATCTTAGGGTGCCCTTCTTGCTAACGATCCTATATTCTTCCATTTGATAACTGATTGTTAGTCCTTACTTTTCGCTTTCCTTTACTAACTTTATGAATTACTGCTGTCTTCTTTTTGTGTCTGCCATCAATACGTTTTAATCTGCGTATCTTATGTTGTCAATCAATGATTAATCCTGAGGAGTCTTGATCTCTGAGGACTGCCCCGCTGTCTAGGTTAAATAAATCCGATGAGAAGACTATTTCTTATAACCGCCTTCCGTTTAAGCATACTTGCTCAATCCATTTTCTGTTCGTATGCAGGTGATTTGTTCTAATTAAATATTCTGGATTATTCTGATATTTTTCCCAAATAAATAAAGTTTACCTAGCTGTTCAAGTAAGATTTTGTGTCGTACCTGATAAAATGGATGAATTTACGTCTGTTTTATTACACGGGAACAATTTTCAATTTTTGTTTATTGAATTAGATTTGACAGTTAGTTCTTTGTAATAATGGTGCACTGAGCCCGAATTTTTACTCGGTTTTGTTATATCCTGATCTTGCTCAACACGCTTCCTCTTTCGTGGTATTAATACAAAGTTTTTTTTCAATACTCGTTAAGTCCTTTTACAGTTACCCATTATGCAACTAAGTTTTCTTTTTATCTAGGTATTTGTACATAATGTTATGGCATTATTGTATTATATATACTTTTATATGTATCACTCTAAATATATCTTTTAATTTTGTCAATTTTAACCGATTTTCATATTAGTAAATTAAGGTAAACTATCTAGAACTTTCTCGAGAACAAAAGTATATTTGTGACTTGAATGAGAAAGAAACAATTGTTAGAACACCTAACGACGTGGCTTGGAGAATTCGTCACTCAAAATAAGCAAAAAGGCGCAGAATGTATGGAAACTACTCTGTACAGTACAAGAAGAAAAGATGGACGTGAAACCCGATGAGAAGACATATTGACTGTTTTCTGGAGAATATTCCAGAGTGACAACTAAAATATATAAAATCGACTCGTTTCCGGGGTTAACCAGGGAGTTCAGTCAGTGAGTTAGTCAGATAATTAAGTTCGGGCATTAACATAATTTTGAATTGGCATATGATTTATCGTTGTCATCGTGATTTAATAGATGATTTATTTAGACGTAATTTATATTGTTCCTACTCATCCGTGTTTCTAGTTTAATTTCATAGATTGTAAGTACATATTTCATAAGTTCTCATTTAAGCCAATTTTTGTGTTTATATTTCAGATTTTCTTAATTTTTTTATGACTTAAGGGCCTCAAATAATTGGCAAATTGACAGAACAATCAAGAACTATGTCATCATGCACTAAAGAGTCCAAATGAAAAACAAGCCTGATTCCTTTTGTTTTATGTAGAAATCTTACACTTCGACATCGACGAGCAAATATAACTAACTTAGTAATTTTTATTCCACAGTAAAAGATTCATATCTGTTTGTTTTGATTTTATTTTAAGTAATTTCTATCGTTATAATATAATTTTCCTGTAGTTTGAAGCGTTTCTATTCATGAAACTTGAAAAAAAAATACATGACTTAATTTTTTAGTCTTAACATGAAAAATGGCACATAGGCTGTTGACAAGAATCAGGAACTGATATAGCCAAACTGAGTTGAAATTCCGATTCAGCGCACCCAAATTACACAAAGCGTCAAATATTATAAAATAAAATATGTGTTCTCCAGTGTGTTCTATGGTATCAAATAGAAGTTACGTTTTTAATAGTCATGCCGATGAGAATTTTTCAACTTGTTAAGTAAGAATATAAGTTTAAAAAACTGAACAAAATAATTGTGCCGTGAGAAAAATTAGTTGCAAAAACTAGGTCCATGTAAAAGAGGCTTTGTGACGAGGCACACAAATTAAAATAAGCATTTCTAATTGATACACAGCAGTGGATTACATCCAATTAATAGTAACGCTAGTTTATGTTTCATCATCATCATTATCCTCCTCCTCATCATCATCATCACCATAACTAAGTCATAAGGTTGCTGCACCTAACCACATCCTCACCATATCTGGGTTGAATGCCGGAGGGGCATTTATTCATGGGTAGCGTGTTTTGCGCAAGTAGACCTGGTTGAACCCATCTCCCCCCCCACCCCAGATAAACCCACAGCTGTTGTTCACCAAATTGAAAGCTTGCCTTGGTCATGGACACATAGTTTTTAATTCCGATCGGGGGAAGCTTCTGCCTAGCGATGCCGTTTCACCAACGCACTGGTTGACTACACGGCTGACTTTCTTGTGAACTTTAGTAATTTTTACCCAAAAAAAAAAAAAAAAATGCATTACTGGTAATATTTTTTTTCAAAAATGTATTGCTGGTAATTATTTAATAACAAAAAGGTATTGCCAGTATTTTTACTATAAATTTATAAATTACTGCTGTCTTCTTTTTGTATCTGCCATCAATACGTTTTGATCTGCGCATCTTATGTTGTCAAGACTGTGTACTTTATTGATTACTCCTGAGGAGTCTTGTTCTCTGAGGACTGTCCCGCTGTCTAGGTTAAATAAATCCGGTGAGAAGACGATTCTTTGTCTTATAACTGCCTATTTGCCTATAACAACCTTAACAGGTGCTACCATCCGGCTCTGGGTGGACCTGGGGACAAAAGCAATTAAGAGATGGTTACACGCTCCTCAAAACCTCCCCATCAGGAACCTTTCTACTGTATGTTTTGTCAGACCGAGGACGTGCTGACGATACTACCAGCAGCACTTCTAGAGAGACCTGACTTGAAGCTAAACTTTTTGCGGTTGATACTGCTATTTAATTTTATCAATACAATCTTGTTTTCAATGGTCTTCCATTACGTATCATGTTGGTGTACGCAATTCTATAACCGGAGTCCCTTCCCGTGCTATCCCTTTACTTTCTTAACTACTTTAATCGATGTTTCCAATTCTTAATTCCCACATGTAAACCCAGGTGTCAATAATTTCCTAATTAACTTTGTGCTGATTTCGTTACACTTTGGCCACAGATCAAATCAAGCGTTTATCAAATGAAGGCCTTATGACCGGAGGGATTGTAATCGCTCTGAATTTAAACAAACATGTTGATATTAAAAATAATATGCTTCTTACGATCGTTTTGGTTTTAAATAACCTACCACCCTGGGGTCAGTATATCCGTTTTCAACTCATTCCTATACTGGATGGTTAGAACTGATCTACTGACACTGGCGCCATTAGCTTCATCGTTATTCTAACGTCAGTGATTGTTTATCATTTAGCTTGAACTAATAAGATTTGCTGGGAAAAAAGCCAAAAAATGCTTGAACCGATCGATCAATAGTCATTACCACTCTGTTCTGGAAACGACGTTTTCTATAGCGTCTCCCTGTAAAGAGATAAGTATATCGTAACGAATAAACAGGTAAGGCTTCAACGAGCGTTCAGTGAAGGGATGCAAGGTCTGCCCATGTTTTCAAAACGGAAGACAAAGCAAAAAAAAAAAAAAAAAAAAGTGAAGTCTCCTTTCAAAACTCAAAACCTTACGATGTCTACGAAGCGTTTAATAAATGTATGATATTTTGCGCGATACCTTTTTTTTTTAACCTTCCATCATGGCTGACACTAACTTGATGCTATTTGTCCTGAACGTACTGTTAGCATCTCTCAATTCCGTCTCCCTCTTCGGGTAGAGTGCAACTCAATTGTGTTTCTGTCTGCGGATAGAGCACAACTACAAAAAATAATAACACGTACCCGGTCCCGGGGCACAGCTGCTTGATGCAGTACCCCCTCGTTGCACTAAAGAGAGGATTAGTAGTAATACCGATACCATCACAACGACGGTTGCAGGGTCTTGGAAATTTTGGGCGCTGGTCCGTGTATACACGCTCGGGTGCCCCACGTTTAACCGATTTTGTGTCACGGCTTCTCACTGTGAGCAGATGAATAAATACCATGACTGATTCTAACCGCCAGGCGAATAATTCATTGCGCCTTCTAGTTTATGTTTTTTCCACGGGCTATATACAATAAATTGTTATGTCTGCTGCTAGGAAAGTTGTTTCCTTTAGTCATTCTAGAGAATGTTTCTCGCAAGAATTTATTTGACGTCTTTGTAAGTGTAGCATTCCTCCGTGCTTTGAATATAGTTACAACATCTGTTCTGGTATATCTCTTATGTATCTAGAAATTATTTAGAAAGTTCAAAGAAGTATCTGCGATGTTATCAGTCCTGATCTGACATCTCGGCTTCAATTTTCACATTCCTGTTCCCTTTCTACAAATATTGTCATGCGAATTGTTTTTAACGAGCCTTATTTTTTCGTGCTTCAACTCCATGAATTTAAGCATACGACAGGATTGCCAGTTAGGGCGCATTATTTTATCACTGAAAGCTCTATTCTAACAGTTTCTTTTTCTTGCATTTATTCCCTGTGGAGCTATCATCCGGCATTTTGATTTCCGATCAACTAAAATGCACACTATCGTTCGGAGTGTTATCCTCGTTTTTATTGCCATATTCACAACGTTTCAGACGTTGTACGCTCCGGCTTCCTCCAGGAATTTGAAACCGAATCGTTTATTTAGTCCACGGGCTTATATTATTTTAATTCTAGGTACCATGCCTGTTTTATATATCTCAGTATCGCTTAATTCCCTTTAGTAACTCAACTCTCTAAGTTTTTATTCCCCCTGCTGTGACCAGATATTGAACTCATAACTCTTTTGGTCACTTCTTGGAATACTCAACCAACGCTTGGGCCATGTAAATATTTGTAGTGCCTCATCTCAGACATAGAGCCAGATATCAACTACGATCTTAAAAAAATTAAGTTCAGCGTCATTACCTTGAATACTGTTTTTTATTGTCCTTTTCTCTTAAGTAAAGTTTTCTCAGTTTCCTTAACTCTCGGTGTCCATATCCGTCTTAGTGGCTTTATCGCCTTGCTTAGTGTGAAATGATGAAAAAAAATTAAGTGACGATAATTTATTGAAGAAAAAACAACTGTCGACCTAGACTCATGTGCTACATATCCATGAATATATGCAGAAATAATGAAGACGATAAAGATACTAATATCATAGATTGTAGGATGATTAGAATGCATGCATCTTCTGCCAGAATAAATTGTTTCGTAACAAATATCGCATCCAAAATATGAACAGAGGGATATGGGTGGGGCCGGATTATCTTTAGACTAGTATAGTCTGTAGCCTAGGGTCCAGGGCCGGATTAACCTTTAGGCTTTTATAGGCTGCAGTTTAGGACCCAGGGTCGGATTAACTTTTAGGCTAGTATAGGCTGCAGCCTAAGTCCCAGGACAAGATTAACCTTTAGGCTGGTGTAGGTTGCAGCCTAGGACCCCTAAAGCTTTTATAAAACAATGATTTTAATTTTCTAGATATTATAACTTCTAAATAGATTCAAAAACTGAAATGATATCAGTTAAACCTTGTAGCAGAACAAGGTTGGAAACGTGTCTTTGTTCAAGACAGTGTAAGAAAAAGATGCTAGGCCTATGTTATCACACCAAGCAATATAAATACAGGGTGGGGTATATAGATATATTTTATAGATTACACAAAAATATTTGACAATGTACGGTGCGAAGAGCTACTGGAAATATCAGAAAAAAACAAACTTGATTTACATGGAAAGATATCCTTAACAATGGACGGACAGTTGCGTACTGGACACTTGCATCCTTGACATTTGCGTCTTGGACAATTGCGTATCAGACAATAGCCTCCCTGGACATTTGCGTCCCTAGATAATTGCTTTTTGAAGTTACCATTTTTTACGAGTTGTTTGATGTAGAAATTTTCACGCTAATACCTTTAATTACTCCAAACAAGCAGACAGGTATTTGCTATGAATAAGAATTAAGAAAAATTTCCTTTTTAAAGCAGGAGAAAATTAAGCAAGCAGTTTCAGTTCAGTTTCAGTGGTGCGTACCACAAACATCTAATAGATCCCGGATTTTATACATTATATTTTTATTTGGAACCTATGGCTAAGTTCCGAAAATCAAACACAGGTGGAAAAATATTTGTGGACGAGGAAAATTACAACTACCACTACCATAGGAAAAAACACCGATGAAACAAAAACATCCTGGAGATGTGTAGAGCGATCTTGGAAGACTGTTAATCTTTCATTGCATTTTAAATAAAAATAAAGTTTTAATTTTTATTTTATGTTATTCCTTTTTTAAAAAATTATGATTACTACTTATGATTTCTTCAAAATTTATGGTAATTGCCTTTAAAAGCCTCAAAGATATCAGAGATACATGGACGCATTTCTTGTATCCAACTGTCTTAGGGATATCCGTAATCTTTTACAAAAATAGAAGAAAGGATTGCTACAAGAATGGGTTTTCTCAGAGAATTTATTTAACCTGTACAACAAATCGACCCAAAGACATACCAGAAGTTATTCTGGGACATAATCATAAAAATGTAAGATATGGAGGTTACATTTTATTGATAGCTGAGTTAGTAATAAAACTGAAAGACCTATTAGACAAGATAGAGGAAAGCAAAAAGAAAGGACTAATCATTGGCGGTAAGAACCTTGGAATATCTGGTTGTCAGCTAAATATACGACTCAAGGTGTGAGCTAAATGCCGTGAACGTCAAATTGAAAGAGGTACAGAAAATTACCTGTTTAGTAGCCGTACAGCAAAAGATGCCTTTCAAAACCTATGCAAAGTATTAAGAGATAGGAAAACTTCGTCAGAAACAGAGAGAAGAGTTCTAATCATATATAAGCTATGTTGGACATTCTCCTCATAGATGAATAAGAGACTTCAAGCAACAGGGATAATGTTCTACAGAAGGATGCTGCGAATAACATATGAGTAACGAGAAAGTTTTAGCGAAAATGGAAACTAAAAGGAAACTTCTGCTAATATAAGAAAGTCATTCATGAATTTTATCCAGTTCGCGCATTTTGCGCCGATGCTGTAGTCACCACTGCAAATATTTACAATTGTGGCTCATGGTGCCATTCGAGGCAGAATAGTGCAATGTCTTGCCAGTTCTTTGCACCGGGGATGTTACACCGTCCTTCCTCTAAGAGGTGGATTTGTTTTTGAAGTTACCTTCTAGCCTTGGCCTAAAGAGGTAAGACATGCAGTGTTCTATTTCTAGTATGGTTCTGCTACAAGCTCTAATCAAGAAAAGAGAAGATGGCAATTGATGTTGCATTTAGTTTTTTTTTTTTTTTTAAATATCCTAGGTGAAAATTCCATGGACGTAGCGTGTAAACAATGAGGAAGTCTTAAAGAAAAAAACAACAGAAAGAATACTTCTGCCCAATATCATATATATATATATATATATATATATATATATATATATATATATATATATAATTCATTTAGACACATAAGGAGGTAGGAGAGATTGGAAAATGTAACCCTCATAGGCATATTGACCGCAAGAGAAATAGGGGCAAGCAGCGAGTCATTTACTTTACGAGTTTGTGCTAATGTAGGCGGGAGCTTTAGCAATCGCAGAACATCTGCTAAGGGCCACAAGGGATACGAATTTGTGTTGTGTTCATCTAAGTTTTTTTTTAAAGCGTTTCACCCCAAGCAAGGCGAGAAGCCACTAGGACGCAAGGGGTTACAGAAGATTTGGAGCAAGACCAGATAGGAGTGATAGAGGAAAAGATGAGAAGAAGGATAAATCAAGGCAACTGGAGATGTCGATTGACCTGACATTTGAATAGTTGGAGATTATAGCACTCAGGAAAACTGGAATAGGGAAAAGAGTTCCGAGAGGTGCGAGACATGAAGCTATTGGAGTAGAAGAGACGGCTACATTTAGAAGTTTCGACAGTGAAAGTGTGAGAGGGGATGCCAGCCTCGTAGGGCGCTTGAACTCATGAAGTCTAAGAACCAGCGAATGCAGCTCCTTGGAACAATTGCCATGAAAGTATTTGTAAAAAAAGACAGAGAGAGGCGACGGCGCGTCTGTGAGAAAGTGACTGTAGACGAGATGCCAGAACAGGGCCATTTATATTGCATATCCGCCTCTGGAGCCTATCAAGAACCCCGAGGCAAACAGAAGGGGCTCCAGACCATATATGGCAGCAATTCTCTATGCAAGGGCGAATTGTTGATTTGTAGATCTGGAGGATCGATTCCAGGGAGAAAAATTTACTGGCGCGGCACAGGGAGCTAACTTTCCTTGCGGTGGACAAAGAGATGCGGCACATCGTAACGGTAACGCCGTAACAATGAAGTAAGAAACCAGTATAGAGTTCCACAAGCGAGTGGTACGAGAAAAGAAATAATTAAGATAGAACTTACCGTTGTATCTTAAGAAAGGTTGGTTGTTTTCTTATTTTAGGTAATCATCATTGCACTAAGTTTTAAAGCTGGAGTTTGATTTGAAAATACTGACACAAAAAACTTAGATTCATACCATTCACAAATGTTTGAGCATTTAGTTTTAAAGATCGTCTGAAAAAAAAATGTATCCAAATACCTAAAATCCGCATGTTTTTGCTTACAACCTGACAAAAATTTGCCAATTTCAAAAATAAATTTGGATTTTCGACAATGAAAGGGTGAGAGCGGGATGCCAGCCTCGTAGGGCGCTTGAACTCATGAAGTCTGGGAACCAGCGCATGAAAGTATTTGTAAAGATCGTCTGAAAAAATGTATCCAAATAGCTAAAATCCGCATGTATTTGCTTACAACCTGACAAAAATTTAAAAAAGCTGTTATTTTTTTTACATGAGACATATTGAATGGAAAATATATTCAAACCAGAATTCTAATTATGAATTATCACAAGCAAAATATCCATTTTTTTTACTGTATTCGATAAGTAAAAACTGAACAAAAAATTCTAAAAGTTTACAAGATACTCGGTGAATAAGATTTGTTAGTTCATTTGTTAGATTATAATTAATAAAAAGAAAAAATATATAAAAGTGTATATAGAATCATGATACTGTTGCGCACAAATTATTCTTTTAAAGTTGCATTGTTTATTGAAAATCACATTAAAACTACTGCACTCTATAACATATTACATCATAATATAATTAAATTGATCAGTATAATTTCCCTTTGAAATAAATGAAGGCCATATTTAACAGCACAATGATTTAGTAATAATGTGCTTATGCCATGCATCTTCTCCATATAGAATTTGTAAAGCCTCAGTAAATTTTAGATTTTATGAGATTGTGTTATAATGATTTCTCTGATCACTTGGGATGAAATGCCAATGATTTTGAACCAAAACTAAGTCTTTAAACTAATCTCCTCAAAAAACGGTAACGACTTGGACAAAATATTGGGTATCGTTATTTTAACATGTCAACTTTCAATAGCACAGTACCAAAATCGATCTTCCCTATTTTATATGACTATTTCAACTGTAAAACAATGAGACCTAACTGCAAATGTGGCACTATGCTTAAATGCATGCGATGTAGGTAGCAAGGAATAAACCTCAACAGAACAATTGTCATGAAAATATTTATAGAAGAAACAGAAGGAAGCTACGTTTGCCCCTGTTTTCTTCAGTGTTGCTGTAAAGATAGATTTAATGAGTTCTTGCATTCTGTTGCTGTAGAATTATTCACTTATCATTTCGGTAACGTTAATTAGTAAATTGGAAGAAAAATATAGGGAAGAATTTATGTTACCGTGACATATTTTAAGAGAAAATAATATAATAATTTCGGTAACGTTAATTAGTAAATTGGAAGAAAAATATAGGGAAGAATTTATGTTACCGTGATATATTTTAAGAGAAAATAATATAATAATTTCGGTAACGTTAATTAGTAAATTGGAAGAAAAATATAGGGAAGAATTTATGTTACTGTGACATATTTTAAGAGAAAATAATATAATAATTTCGGTAACGTTAATTAGTGAATTGGAAGAAAAATATAGGGAAGAATTTATGTTACCGTGATATATTTCAAGAGAATTGCACTGTTTGAGAGAGTTCTTTTAATTCTTCTGAGTGTTGCAGAAAATAAGAAATCTTATTTCAGTCAATAAATCAAACAAAAATAAAAAAAGCAAGTAAATAAATATAAAAAAATAAGTGAATACAGTATTTATTACGTGAAAATTTAATGCACACAAGAGAGATTAAAGGCAAGAGAGTAAGGAAAATAACGCATTAAGTATCTAGCGAGTTTATCAGAAAACGGTTTAGGAGAGAGAACAAAAAGACAAGGACATGATCGCTAACGTTCTGAGCCAACATGGCTTCAACCTCTCTTGTGAGTATCGTAAACCCGATGACGTAATTCAAAGAATGTTATCTACGCATCTATTGAAAACTAGTAGGTATTATTTACTCCGAGTTAATATCACCGCAGTCTTTTACTTTACAATAACTCGAGAAAGTCAGTGGAGCATTTCATTTCAAATTCGCAGCACTACTAAACAAAGAGCGTGTTATCTTTCAGGATGACGGTGAGACTTGGCATGGTTAAACAAACCCAGGAAAGAAAAATATTCTTTTAAGAAGTTTTACTTTATTCTTTTCATTTCTCATCAAATCCAGCTCTCCCTCCAACAATCGATCACTATTTTTTTCGAACCTGAGGATATTATGTTGGCACCAAGCCACTCAGAAATAAGAAAGGGATCAGCCTTTCTCTGGTGAAATTCTTTTATAAAAAACAATGGTAGCTATCCAAAAAATACGATCTATCATAGCTTCCCACGGTTACATTAAATGTTTTTTCTCTTACCTTCTTTATGTTGTTTCATTGTCAATTATCAATCCTTTTCAGCAATGTTTTATAATTTTTATTTAATCTGTTGTGGTTTTTCTGTATGACTTTACTGGAGAGGTCTTATCTCATATAGATTCAATGATGGATAGAAATTATTAATATCAAGTTCGGTGAAAACATATTCTTCTATGCAACGTGTCATTTCAGAAAGTTGGCGATCATGGCTCTCCGAAATTTTCTTTACTTTATAGCTCTGGTCTTTTTGTTATCTCTCCTAAACCGTGTTCTGCCATCAAGGTCGCTATGTAATTAATGCATGATTTTTCTGTCTTTCTTGCCTTCAATCTCTCCTGTGAGTATTAAGTTTTCCAAGTCTTATTTCCTCGTGGTATATCATAGAAATTTCAACTCTTTCTGGTGTTAAGTATAAGAGTCCTTTTTGTTTCTATTTTCTCTAAACCTTCGTCATTGCTCACATGTTAAGCTCGTTGGTATTCTCTGCACTCTTCTGTAGAACATCCTCTCTGTTGCTTCAAATCTCTTCTTCATTTGGAAGGAGATTTTGCAGCATCCACTGTCATTATAGGGGGACTGATATTACATAACAGTTCAGCACTCTTTTCTTTGTTTCTAATGAGATTTGTCTGTTTCTTTATACTTTGCTTGGACTTTGAAAAGAAAAACGAATTCCGCTATCTCAATGCGTCTTCGGTTTTCAGTGTCGAACATTTTGTCCTCTGGTAAAACACTTTCCACACGTTTAAATCGTTGTAGATATTTAATTCTGTTACCTCCAATCTGTAATTTGCATGTTGGGCTAACAACCGTACGTTGTCTTCTTGCAATTGATGTTTAGTCCTTTCTTCTCGCTTTCCTTCACTACCTTTTGTAGGAGTTTTATAGTTTGATTTCTATGTCTGCTACCAACACTGTTTCCTTTATATCTGGTGTTTTTAAGACAATAATGAATCCTAATCAGTCAGTTATGTGCTTAGGCGATCATGTATCTTTTAGACGAAGCAGATTTTTTCCCGCAGTAGTTTGCCATTTATTTCTACTGTAGACCAGTTGCCATCCTAGGCTCTAGAACCATAGCTGGAGGGTGAGGAGAAAAAGCGGATTCAGACCTTTCCCAAGGGTATTAGCAATGCAATGGATTCGACTGGAATTCAAATTCGGCTCTCCGATTCTTCAATCCGAGCCGCTATCCATTATTCCACATGATTTCTATGAATCTGTTGTGGAGTCCTCCCTCTAATGAGCCTATTATGGACTCTTCCACTTACTATAAAATTAGTAGGAATATAAACCTGGGGGAACAGTTGATTAGATTGTTCAACTGTCGAACTCTTTGCCTCGGCGGAGAGGAATTCGGACGAGGCTTTGCCGAAGGGTAAAGTTTCGTCCGGGGAGTTAGACAGGCCCTGAACCCGTTTATATATTTTTGTCCGAGCCTACGGGTCCGGAGAATCCACAATAAACCGGCCTTGTGCCACATCGACCCATGGGGGGCGTTAAATATAACACTTGATTAGATTGTTCAACTGTCAAACTTCTGCCTCGGCGGAAAGGAACTCGGACGAAGCTTTGCCGAAGGGCAAAGTTTCGTCCGGGGAGGTAGATAGACCCTGAACCCGTTTAGGCGGGTTCAAAGGGAATATTTTTTACCGAGCCTACAGGCTCGGAGAAACCCACGTTAAAATCGGCCTTGTGTCACATATATTTCTTGTAGGGGGACTGTTAAATATAACAGTTGATTAGATTGAACGCTGGTTAACCTACACACACACTCCCAAGTCGTGTAATAGTCTTCTATTCAATATACGATTTATCTGCAACTTCTTGTTCTGTTATATCTTAACCATTCACTTGGGTACAACGGAATCCTAATGGGATTTCTAAGACTCGTTTCACTGTATAGTTTGTCCAGTGACAAGACACATCCTTTTTTGACAACCCTTTCGGTTTCTGTATATTTACTGAAGACATTTTCTATTCGAATGTAGGCTTTTTACTGCCATTATAGCCTCTGGAGTATTCTAATATTCTTCCCAAATATATTATGGTTACCTAGCAGTTTCAACAGTTCTTTGTGATATACATTATCAAACAATTCTGCACAATCTACAAAGCATAGGTATACATCTTTTTACATTTGTAATAATAAGTAACAATTAACTGTGATGTTTACAGCTGTTTTAGTTGCTTCTTAATAAGATATTTTCAAAATCATATCATATAACTGTTTTCGCCCTGAATTGAAATACGAAATTGCTGAACAATGGAGACAAGTACGCCGAAGAAATTTTTATAAAAGTAATGTTTTCACCGAAATGATAGTGGTTGTGTTGATAATAACAATAATCATACGAATATATAAAACTACTTGATATTATGTTTCTTTAGGACAATTACACCTGGCAAATATGTAACTCTCTAAACTCTGTGTTATTGTTAGCTGTTAGGACATTGGCAAAAGCAATATATTGCCAAATTAAATCTATAGCTGTCTGTTATCTCTCATCGCCATCTATTATAACTAATTTGTCGTCGTAAATTTAAACCTTTTAGTCTAATTATATTAATATATGTTACATTAAAGAAGGTGTTAGAAATATGGTAACAGTAGAAAATGTCTCATCATCCCGTAAGACAGTGGAAGACTCAAGAAAACAAATCCAGGAGAGAATAATGTATCTGGGAATTACGTACCCGCCATATTTTATTACGTACAGTTGTTACCATCATTAGAATATAAATTTAGTGACAGGTTAGTTTTGTTTTGTTTTGTTTTACGTCATATCAACCTCAATGGGTTATTTAATGCCGATAAAACTTTTATTATTGGTAATATTTTTTCAAAAATGTACAGCTGCTGGTTAATTTGCAATGTAACACCCGCACTCAGTCCGCATTAAAAATTTCAAGAATATTTATATTTATGTGTAATTTTACATGCTCCATTTGAAAATCTGATAAAATCTATGGTTTTGGAGTTATCGACAGTGAAATTTCGGATTCATTCGCGTCGTTGGAGGCAGCCATTACTGCCGTTGTTTGCACGCATTCGCTGCGGAAAGTTAAAGGCGGAAGACTACGGAAAGCTAAGCGTGGAACTGATCTTTCTTGTCTAAATCTGTCCCGATTACTGCGCACGAGAACTATTTATATAGACACGCTCATTTTTCGCAATGATACCTGCACTGATGGCTATTCTGCAGCGAATGTATGCAAACAAAGTCAGTAATGGTCGCCCGCAACGTGAATGAATCGGAAATTTGAATGTCGATAACACCAAAACGGTAGTTTTTTTTTTAAATTTACGAAGCCAGATTCGAATGGAGCATGCACAATTAACGAACTGACAATTAAAATTGCGAATATTTTTTTTGAGTGCTGGTAATAATGTATTATGGTAATAGTTTTTCTTCAAAAAATTATTGCTGGCAATAATTTTTAAAAAGTATTTCTAGTATTAAAACGTAATTTTACACTTTCAGAGTGTTTGGGGGGTTAACTATTTACCCATAGCTGGGACCCTAACAGGTGCTACCATCCCGAATCGGTGTGGACATGGGAACACTAGCAATTAAGGTGTAACTCCACGCTTCTCAAAACTTCCAGATATGTGGCTTTGCTGTTAGACGTATTTTACTGTCTTACCCAGGAAGCAGATGTAGTTTATCGTCATACCCAGTACGGTTAGTGTCAGGCAATTCAATAATAAGGAAAGGAATTCAGATATTTTAGCTTTTTTGATTATATATATAATCCCCCTTTCAATTTAGCGTTCTAAAAAACTAAAATTAAAAAGATATTTTTAATTTACTGGAACAACATTTCCGAAAAAAAAAACTGAGTTACATAAAATATTTAATAAAAAACAATGTAAAACTTAGTTATTGTTGTATGCCGAACGTAGGGACTATTATGAATGGATTGAATAAGAAAAAAACTAGGAATGATCCACGTAGTAATTCTCCTACTTGTAATTGTAGAAACAAAAACATCTGTCCATTACAGGGAAAATGCCAGCAGGAATGCGTGGTGTATCAAGTAATTACAAAAATACTGAGGATACTAACCCTAAAACATACATAGGTGCTACTCAGGATAAATTTAAAAAAAGATATAACCACACGAGTAGTTTTAAGAATGCAAAAATTAAACATAGTACCACGCTATCTACCTACGTATGGAAAACCAAACAAGAAGATAATATAGACCCCATCCTTAAATGGGAAATATTAAAAAAATGCCCAAAATATAAAGCAGGCCATAAATTTTGCAAATTATGTGCTGAGGAGAAATTAGCCATAGCTTTATATGATCAACCTAACCAGCTATTAAACTCTAAAACTGAAATTCTCAATGTATGTAGACATAAAAAATCTTGGCTACTAAATTAGACATTTTCCCGTTATTGACTTTCCACTGAGGATTTTTTTTTTTTGTTGAATAAATATTTATCCCCCCCCACTTAGGTTGTTTTTTTGTTTTTGTCACGTGGTATGATTTTAGCTATCACCTATAAATATGTGTTTCTCTTTGCCTCGTTAGCCAAACTTTCCCTGACGATCCGTTTAGGTGAAACCTAGGTAGGTTTGTCTGGCTCACTAGGTGTATCTATATATATATATATATATATATATAAACATAAAACATTAGGCAGCATATGATTTACATACAAAGAATAATCACACATAGAATTAATCAGAAGTATTAATGCGATTATTGGCGACATCCATCGCTAGAAAACATAATATATGCATTAAAATCCTGTTCATCCAGAGTGCGAGTTTTGATCCTTGAAGAAAAACTTGTTGTCTGTAGTTTTTCAGTTTATTTGATGTTAAAATGCTAGTAATTTACGGACGGTCTTCCATCCATCATCAGGCATGTGTTGTTTATCTTATAAAATCAAAACTTGAGACGATATACCTGTATGTCGACCGAAAGATGTTTTTTGAATATCTGATATTGTTGACGGGTGTGTAAGATCGTGGAACGAGCAAAGACGCAACGCTAAATTTTCAAAATTTTTAAATATTTCTTGTGATGTGTTAAATCCACATATTCTATTTTACAAGTGTATTAGTTTTTATGTCATGAACTAAGTATATAGTTCAATAATATAGTGTAATGTCTTAGTAGTTTTTTTTTTATAGGAATTTTTATGTACTGCGGATCGATAGTTTTTAATAAACATAAAACATGAGGCAGCATATGATTTACATATAAAAAAATAATCACACATAGAATTAATCAGAAGTATTAATGCGATTATACTTCTGATTAATTCTATGTGATTATTCTTTTTTATATATATATATATATATATATATATATATATATATATATATATATATATATAAATGTATGTATGTATGTATGTATGTATGTATAAAATATAATTTTACTGTCGTGGATTTTTTATGTTAAGCCATCATAAATTTCAGAATAAAGAATTAGTACATCCAAACACTTACATTACCTTGGCGTATAAATTAATTATAACACATTTAGTATAGGAGAAAAGGAAATTGTATGTAGAATAGGCTGCGTCTGGACCAGTTTTGCCCAACGAAACAAATTGCTAAAAAAACAAAAAAACAACAAAAAAAAAAACTGAAATCTCGTCACGTTCTTAAAAAACCTCGTCAGATCAAGACTTTCATATGAATGCCATTCATGGCGCGAAACCCGTTCAAAAATATTTAAACCGTCAGCTATTTACAACCACTTTCTAAGATCAATGGATAAACATAACTTTCAGCACGTAAAACCTGGGGGTCTTGGGAAAGACTACTCTTCATTAAACATTTTGGACTGGTGCTACAGAATCCCAAACTAAGAACTGTACCAAATAACAGAAATTACGTCAACTGATGCCTATCAACAGCAGCAACAACAAAAATGGGTAGCACGTATAACTCGAAGAGAAAATAATGATATAATCAAGATTCTGACATTTCACATTACTTCAGATAAAAGGCTAAGAATGAACCCACCCTTATCAATACTGAAATGAGCGTTAACAGCTACTGGATTTGAGAAACCTATTTTCGTGAAAAATTCTTTCAAGCCAAAAATTTTATGAATATTAACCGAAATCAGTACTGGCTGCTCGGTCAATAAATGCCGAATATATCCTTATAAGGTAACGGTTAATATTATTATTACCAATAACTTATCGCTGTGTTGGTGGCATGTATTGTGCCATTGCCATTAGATTATCTGATCAGTATTATGATTTCAACCGTTTATTACATCATGCCATTACCGGTTATGTTTCCGTGGGTAGTTCACGTTAAAATCTCGTAGCCAAGTTCTGTTGAAACATATCAAATGTGGGGAGAGAAAGGAGGCAGGGAGTATGAACGTCAGTAACTATTTTCTTGTTTGTCTTTATATAGATAAACGCACGTTCGTGGATAAAATACAGTGTAACCCGGATATAAGAGAGTTGTCGGGACCGGAGAAGAAGTCTCTTATATCCGGGTTTTTCTTATATCCGGGTTTAGTCTATTTTATGTACATTAACACGGGCTCTAATTTGGGACCAGAGAAAATCTCTCTTATATCCGGGTTTCTCTTATATCCGGGTTTGGTCTAATTTATATACATTAACAGAGGCTCTAATTTGAGACCAGAGAAAATCTCTCTTATATCAGGGTTTCTCTTATATCCGGATCTCTTATATCCGGGTTACACTGTAATTATATATTTTCCAACGATGCCAGAAGTCGACATTCGAGATTAGGGAAAACTGTGGATTTCGAATAACAATGGTTTAGATTGGTGTTTTATATTCTTCAAACTTTCTAAAGAATTATTGTTGGTTTAATCGAATGACGTAATAATGTCGTTTTTTGACGTTAAAAAATACGTCAAAAAACGACATTATTACGTCATTATTTTTGCACCAAGCTAATAGTAAATAACCGTGTTTGAAAGATAGGTAGTTTTTTTTTTGTTTTTAAGTGTATTATTACGACTATCGGCCTGGGTACTCAGGAAATTTTCACAAAGAACATATGCTCTCCGGCAAGGTTCGAACCTGCGTCCTCGTTTCTAGTAGAAACCACTGTTTGATCCGGCGTGATTTAGACCACTGAACCGCGGATAATGTCATAGACAAGCAAAAAGGGAACATAGAACCTTGCCAGGCTGTGATAATCTCTGTGGTTGAATGGTCTAAAGAACGCCTGGATCAAACAGAGGTCTCTCTTACAAAGTAGGTTCAAACCCTGTTGGAGAGATCTTTTACTTTATTACTATTTTCCGCGTAAGCGCTGTTTAAAATAAAACAGAGCGTCTATTTCAAACACGAGTATCCACTGAAAATAATATTCTTCATACTTCCGTCTGTCAATAAAATCACGGGTAATACTGGTTTAATTTGTACTAACAGAAGTGGGGTTAAGGTCACGTCACATTGAAACACTAGTTCCCGTACAATCACCAAAGTTAAGCAACAAGTACCTAGGTGGGTGTCCACTTCGGAATACAAACTGCTGCAAGCTCGGATGTGCGGGTGTTTTAAAGAATAATGACTCGAAATTTGTTATCAGAGTGTCGAGTTCCACTTCCTTTTGGATTCGTAATATTCACTTACGCGCAAATAACCTTGGGAATTGTATGAATCCATCTCTTCTCACCTTTAAGCTATGGGTTAAATAGTAAAACTTTTATTCCTAAACCATTATTATCTCAAAAACAAAAACAAAAACTTTTACGATCTAAAATATTTCCTGGTTTTAAATACCCCCACAGAGGGATAATAAACCATACAAAACGAATCAATCAATTTAAAAAAAAAAAAAAAACGGAAAGGGAAAATCTTCATTATCTGTTGCAGCATGCCAATATCAAGGTCTTTATGAGGCCATTTGGCGAAAGAAAAGTGATCTAAGAAGGGCGGGTCAATGCCTTTCTTTCAGCTCATTCGGACGAAGCGAACATTTTAGCCAAAAGACAATCTTGGTCCGGCGATTCAATTTTTCGTGCATGTCACCCGAAGCGACTCCGTAGGGACGAAAAAGAGATTTGCAAGGGAGGAAGAAGAAAAAAAAAGGGACAGGCAAAGTGATTTGAAAAAAAAAAAGGAGATATAAACGGGATTGATTTCACTGTTGTTCTCTAGAGATCTTAACCAGGAAACTAGCTTGATTTGCCGCGAAGCTGAAACCATTTTTTTTTTTTTTTTTGCGAATCGTAAAATTGCCTCACGCGAGAGAGGAACTGAGCCGTTGCATACGTCGCCAGAATAACACCAAGTGAAATCTCAGACTGATTCAGATGTTATTGGTTTGGTATTCTGTTCTCTGCTATTCTATCATCCGAGACCAACTATCCATTTTTAAAGAAGTGATTATCTGAAAGTACTATTCTCATCGGTTGACCAAATCGACTCACTGACAAGATAGGTTGATTGATAGATAGATAGATAGATAGATAGATAGATAGGAACATGTTGAGACACAGAGAGATAGGGACAGATGTTGAGAGATTAAATAAATAACACCCACACAGACAGATGCACATATATATATCGTCCTAAATTTGTTGTTTAAAAACAATAATCTGGAATTTGCTAGCTAGACGCTTCCTCTATAGCTGAGTATATAGCACTTCAGATCAAATGATGATTCCGTGTAGAACACAGGTTCGATTCCTGTCGGGGTATACATATTTTCTCTAAAATTTTTCGGATATTCAGGCAGGTAAATGTAATTAATACTGTTTTATTATAAACATAACATTTACTATGTAACTTGTATCTATAAAATATCTTTGTATAAACATGAGCACTTTACTATGGTACCTAGACTTTCTGAATTTAAGCAGATTACTATCAAGAACTCATGAATTTACAACTGATCTAGTTAGATGTCGCCGTAAGTTCTATGCTAAGAGTAACCACACCATGCATATATATATATATATATATATATTGTTACGAACTTGTAGCATATAGATGAACCACGGGTTCTAAAAAAAAAGGAAAACGTGGTTTCTTTTCTCGGTCTTCACTCAGAAATGGAAGCGACACAAGGGAATCAACGAAGAACAGACGCAAGACGATGTATTTCAAAATTAAACATTTATTTATAAATATATATATAACGAAACAAAGAAAGAAAAAAAGAACATTCATTTAACAAAGGGGGAGGACATCAGTAAAAGAATAGAAGGCGCGAGCCAATACATACATATATGAAAATAGATCGAGCCAAAAGAACCAACTTATCTTGCAGTCGGGCTGGTATCTTCACAAAGTTTTGATTCGCCGAAGCGAGAGTTCTGATGATAAATCAGTATCTTGGCCGGCCGACAATGTTCCTGGATTCTTCTTCTTTTCGCAAGTGTTCGTGGGTCCCCAGCATTTCATACAGGCATTTGGTTGGGTTGATCAGTCAATAGCACCCTTTCAATCACTGGTCGATAGACTTCGTGGTCTTCCCTCATCTCAGTGGGCGGTCTGACGATTTTTTGCCCAGCGATGTTCAACTGCCGCTGGTCAGAGGGAAACTGAAAATCCTTCTTTGGTTTTCGCTGTCCCCACAGACAGTCACGTGGGTTCCCTTCGTCCTTGACCGGGTACGCAGGAGAATAGGGCGCAAATCACGCAGTGTTTGTGTGATGGCCAAAAAGTTCAACGCATGCTCCGTACGTCCTGATCACGTGAATCGCAGCATGAGACCTGATGGTGTCTGAGTTTATCATGGTCAAACGCGAAATCTTAGAACCAGGTCATCCTCACGTCGGGTCACTTAAGTTCACGGGCCCTTGGCTGGCGGGTGAAGAGAGGATAGGAGAGAGAAAGAATTTGTGAAGAGAAGAGGGGGGTATGGCTGATCATAGAATATATTCGCTCGCGAATCGGAAGCATTGGATTAAATTTCTGTTTTATCTATTTATTTATCTTTTTTTTATATCTAACTAATTTTTCTTTATTTAAGATTTTACTTTAGCCTAACACCTATATGGTTAATGAAATCGTTGTAGTGACGTGATAATATATATATATATATATATATATATATATATATATATTTCGGAGATTGTTCCCCATAAGCCATCGGCGCACGGTTGAAGAAAAGGCGAATTTTTACGTACTCATTTTGTGAATAAACACACTAATGACTGAGAGAGCTCAATTCATGGAGAGGAAAGAGCCTTATAATGGGATAATGATATAAACATTTTTATATATCAAGAACAATTTTGGAGGATAGATGTATGATAAAATGGAAAAATTTTTCGTGTGATACTTTTCATCCCTTAGGAGTTATTAAGGCTGGGCTTGTTTACATTGATGTATGCACGTGAACAAGCAACGTAGGACATTTTAAATTTACGAAAAAAGAAAAAAAACTTGAAGAAACCTCAAGAAGAACAAACTATAATATGAACACAAACGAAACATTTTAAACAAAAGCAACACATTAAACGCATTAGTTGCCCACCGTAACGAGAGTAACCAAAATTTTGACATAAAAATTCTAGAAAAGAGAAGAAATTTCATTAAGACGAAAATGTTTCGAAATCGCTAGTTCATCCACAGTAATTTTGCGTCCTGGTTCTTGCGTTTCACCATTTTGGCGGATCTTTTGTTATCACAATGAGGTATATTTAATAACAGAGATGATGGAAACATGATTAAAAGGGATCTAAATGAAATGGGATAGATTATATGCCAAAAAAACTTTTTAAAAAATTTCGAATTTAAAATAATTTATTTATTTATTTTTTTAGATAATAGTGGTCTAGTGTTACAAGTTTTATTAATTCTGAACCATTATCCATTACACCCCCGACATCCAAGATTCCACTACCTGGAAATTGTCAGCGGTCACCCATCCAAGCCATCTTGGTACAGATCACTTGCATATCTTGGGTGATCGTACGGGAGCAGATGTTTCAACGTGCGACGGCCGTAAGCCTCTCACACACACGCATATCTCCACATACAGACACACACTCAAATAGCCACACACACACATATGTGTGTGTAATTTTGGAATTTAAAATAGTTTTAGATTGTATATATATATGTGATGTATGTGTGTATGCGTGTGTGTGTATGCGTGTGTGTGTCTGTGTGCAACATTTCAGATATAAATAAACATATATTACTTGAAATATATAAAAATTCACCCAAAACTAAAATGATATAAGTATTAACTACGTTATTGAAAAATATCTATAGCTGGCCTCTCGAAAATACCCGTCTATTAGGGCGGCTAGCCTATCCCTATTGCAGGCGCATGCTCAGATAAATTTCTGCTTATTTGAAGTGGTTTATACTGCAACCATACTGACCAGACCTTTGTTACTGTTTCTGGGACAGAGCGTGTTATCTAGCGTGATCAACAATCTGATCAAGTCGAGAAGGCTCAAATCCTCGGTCACAATGACTTGTGACTTTGTGCTAGCAAAGCTATCGACGGATCACCGAGATCACAAGGCTTGGGTCAATCCGTGGTATAGTTTTCAGGCTCTTTCCAAAGGTGCCACATGCTGGGATCATCCCCTCCAGACCGATATCATCAGGAAGTCTCCTTTCTGGCAAATCGACCATGGTCAAAAAGCGAACCTTCTAACCTTTCGGCCAAGTGCCCATAATTGAAAAAAAAAATACTTGTTTATTAGATATTAAATTATATCACGTAAGATCTTCCATAGTTTACCTAGACTTTCCAGTTAGCCTGATTAATATTTATAAGGGTTCTTGAAAGTAAAATTTTGAAAAATTAATGGCATTTTTATTTTTGTTTATAAATACTTGTTGCAAAATAAAATGCTTACGTTTGCCTGACGTCAGTTCTTTTTTCTTTTGTCTTTATCCGAATACATGTAAGTATGTCTGTCTGCGAGTTTTATATTCCTAGGTTCACAGGGGATGCCTGATTCCAGGGATAGTACAGAAAGCTAGATAAGCAATGTTTCTTCCTCTACATACGCACCTACGATTGAGTCTAATTGATAAATTACGCGTGAAAACTAATAAAAACAGTATAAACGCCCTGAATCTCTATTGTATTAAAAGTTGACGCATAAAAGATACGTTTTCATCGGAGATTTTAGCAACGCCAGCATAATTTTTTTCTTTGTTCATAAAGTCGATACGGTCCACGTTTCAAAATAAATGAAGTGCATTACGGCTTTTCTGGCGTATCTATGAATTGCCAGCATTATTATCTTGCCGCTTTCAGACTATTAGCAACCAACATTTAGGAATGCTAGGGTTGATTGCGAGTAATAACTGCAGCCACAAAAAGGAGACTCCTATTACATAGACACATACACATATATATATATATACATATACATACATGTATATATATATATATATATATATATATATATATATATATATATATATATATAAACCAAAGGTAGATCTGAGCAGATTGTGATAAATACATGCGCAGATAGATAAATAGATATCTACATAGATAAGAAACAGATGGAAATAGACAAAATAGATATGACACATAGAAATATATATATATATATATATATATACATATATATATATATATATATATATATATATATATATATATATATATATATATATATATAGATAGATAGATAATATTAGTGGAAAATATACATACATATGTAAAATATATATAAAAATACTCCATACATGTATATTTTCAAAAAAAAAAATTTCAAGAGGAAGAATCCAGGTAGAACTCAATGTCTAGGACAGACTAAGGATATAATAAAAGGCTTAAACACTAATATTCCATGGTCATAATTTATTCCATTGGAATCGTAAATACGATCCAAATCATCAGACCTACAAATTCAAAAATGAAAAACAGAAAAACAACTCCGAAATCAAAACAGAATTTAGAGAAAGTGTAAGTATGAGGAGGAGGAGATGAAACCTTAACAGAGAGAATTTTAGAGATGTATGGGGAAAATTAAAATATATATATATATATATATATATATATATATATATATATATATATATATATATATATATATAAAGAGAGAGAGAGACGGACTGAGTGAAATACCTGTCGAATTCCCTTCCCATTTCTTTCTTCCCTGATAACTACACGCTTCAATTTTTTTTTTCTTGAACCCTGTTCCTTGTTTTTGTCCATTCCTCAATCCTCCCCATTCTTCTCATTGTCTTTCACTTTCACTCTCTGGAACCCCGTGCGTTCTTGTGGCATTATCACCTTGCCTCGTTTGAGACGAATAAAAAACAATGCCCCAAAATACCTATAAATAAACACAAGCATAGATAACTAGATCTCTAAGAAGGGAATGAAATCAACCAACAAAAGCGTATTACTATGACTCTTCTCCTTTCTCTTCGTCACTTTTACCAAAATTGTTTTTCATTGTTCCGACATGTTTTTACATTTAATTCTGTTTGTCTGTTGGCCCACACGACTCTTTCTCTCTTTTATGCTATAAATCAGCTTTATTTGCTTGGAAACCTCAAAGTACCGTATTTCCAATTTTAATTTCTCAATAGTGGGGCAAAATTATCATATTTGACAAGCATTATAACATAGCGAAGCCATTTTTCTTTATTTTCCCAATTATATTTAAAAAATCCCTTTTTTTATTTCTAAAATTTCTACATTTCTTCTCGTATTGACTTTTTGATATTTTCATTTGTTCATTATTTTTGTTTTTATCGTGTGACATCGTTCCAATCTTTGTTTCATTCTTTCTTTTTCATTCTTAAAAAAATATTTTGTCATTCCTTAATTCCTTCATTCCTTCGTTCCTTCCCGTCTGCCTGCCTTCATTCCACCCTTTCCTTTCCTTTCTGTCTTGTCTATCTGCCTTCTTTCCTTTCTTCCTTCTTTCCGACTTCTTCTCTACGTATCTTGCTTCGTATTCGTTTGTTCTCTGATTCTTGATTCCCTTCCCTCCCCCTCTCTCCTTCTTTCTTTCTTTCTTTCTTTCTTTCTTTCTTTCTTTCTTTCTTTCTTTCTTTCTTTCTTTCTTTCTTTCCGACTATTTCTCTTCAGTTAGTAATTCCATTTGTCTGTTTTCATTTTTTCTTATTTGTCTTCCTCCCTCCCTCCCACCCTTCCTTCCTTCCTTCCTTCCTTCCTTCCTTCCTTCCTTCCTTCCTTCCTTCCTTCCTTCCTTCCTTCCTGTTTCTCTGTCTTCCTTCCTTTTTTCTAATCCCATTAATTCTATATTCTTTCTATCTATGCAACTTCCGTTCTCTATTTCATTAATCCTTCCAGACATTTCTATGCTTCCTGACTTGCCACCATTTTTGTTATTTTTCTCTCTTTTTCTATGAGGCAATCTCCTCCTTCTTTATACCCAGATCTCTCTTTCTTCCTTATATCTCTCATTTCTTCCTTTGTTCTTCCCGCGCCTTTACTTTTATTCTTTCCTATCTTTTCCTTTCTAAAATCTCCCTTATTTCTTTTAGTCTTATTCTCACGTCCTCTCTTTTTTTCACTCACTCCTCTTTTGTCCTCTTTTTCTCTTTATCGTTCATCCGCTCTTCTTCAGCCAGTATCCTTTCCTTTCGAATTTCTCACTTTTCCCTTTATCTCTTGTATTCTTAGTTTTATTCATTTTTTCTTTCTCCATTCCATCCACTTTCTTTTTCCATATCTTTCTTCCTTTTTCTTTCATTTCTGCGTATCATTCTTCGCCTTTCTCTTCATTTTTCTTCAATTTTCTTCCTTCTTTTCTCTTTTTCCTTTTCATCAACATTCCTTTTCCTCCTCACTATTATTTTGTACCTCTTCGCATCTTATCTGTTCCTTGCCAACCTTTTTACCTCTCTGGTTTTCTATTTTTTTTTAAATCTCGTCGTGTCATTCGCCCGCCTCTTTTCCTCCCTTCCTTCCTGTTTTTGGTTAAATTTTCCCTTCTTTCTCTCCCTTTCGTTCGATTCAATCATCTTGATTTACTTCTAATCAGAAGCTGATTGGAAACAACATCTTGTCAGTGGCAAAATGCCCGATTCCTTAATTGTTCACTTAGTGAATGACTCTCCGATTTCCATTCTTTTATACTAAGTAATGTTTGCGTACAATAGCTCAAGTGTTAGAGAACTGAGCTCAATATCGAAAAATTAAAGCTGAAACCCCAACAGTTTACAAGGCAGCTTGCCAAAAAACGTCATTAAGAAAAGTCCCGGCTTGAGGCACAGATAATTTGTTGGCACCAATAAAAAAAATCTTCTAAAAGAAAAGTCCAGAAGACAAATTTAGTTTCCTTGTAATGGAATCTAGTTATCAAATCTTCTCTGGCAGAAAAATCCTGTCAACGGTGTGAAGAATTTGTCCGTGTTGGATTTAAGTGATACTTTATTTCAGCTATTTATTTCGTTCACCAAAATCCGAAGATGAATTGGCATAGCTAAAGAGGCCTTTTCAAAAGCTAGACAAAGTATTTATAAAAGGGAAAATTTCGTTAGCAACGAAGAAAACAGTGCTGAACTGTTATGTAATATCAATCCTCTTATGTGGCAACGAATGTTGGACAATTTCCCCATAGATGAAGCGTCAACTTGAGGCCAAAAAAACATGTGGTTCTACAAAAAGGTGCTGAGAATACCATGGACAGAGAATTTGAGCAATGAGAAAGTTTTCAGGAAAGTGGAAACAAAAAGGATATGTAAAAAGAATCTGAAAGAGACAGTTGTGATTTTAAGGACAAATAACAGGGAAAGATAATTTGAAGAATTTGACGTTCATAGAAATTATTGAAGACAAGAAGACAGAAGGAAACATCTAATAGACTATCTAAGAAGGGCCTGCAAACATATCGCAGAAACTGGAGTGGGAGGGATTGTAAAAGGACAAACATTACTAGGGAGGATACAAAGCATAAAAAAATTGTAGAAGGCCGGTTATGGTCCGCTTCCTTGTACCACGTTGATAGTCCAAGGTAGAACCAATAAAAAAGAACTCGAACACAGGTATGGAATAACACAGATATATTACAAACAGGAATATATACAGAGAAGTAGAAGTGTTAGTATGAACAATCAGGTTTAGTAGAGAGAACAATGTAGTCTCGACCAGTATCAATATTCCAATGTTTTGCAGTAATTGTCTGAACGCGACTCTGTTTCGGACAGCCTCTGACTCGACTCTTAACTCGATTTGAACTACTGGCATCTTGCCTACTCCTGAGGCGCAGTATTTATTAAGTATGGAATAGTCCATTATTATTATTATTATGTGTAAGATCCCATAACAGTAATAGGGGTTGTAATTTATTTTAAGTAGTGGTAAAAAGGGAATCGTCAACTTATTTGGAATATAATCTGAAAAAAGGGGACAACATTGCAAAAGACGGAGAATGAAAAATTAGTGTACAGCTCTGGTAAAATATTTATGAGCACCTAAAAGTTTTTTTTAAAGAAGAACAAAACTCTCACAGCGTGAAATACAGAAAAATATCACCTGAGTAACTATCCTATCAGACAAATTTTATTTTTCAAAGAATTTTCAAAATTTTATTATTTTCAAAAGTATTTTTTCTTTGATTTGTGTTATTTGTGTTCTGTGTGTCTTCAGCAGTGATCATTGCTCTCCACAACTTTTTTGAAGCTCTTAGAAATGTTTGTCTCATTATTATCGCCATCAGTCCTTTTTCTGCTATTCGATATACAGGTACTCGAGGTCTAAACTCCTATCTCTCTACATGCCTTTAAAATATCCCGTGAGTGTTAATTTTTTTCAGCTGTCCTGACTGATTATGTTTCCTGAAAATTTCAACTGTTTTATTCTGATTCTAACTACCTTTCCTCTCTTGTTCCCATATTATTTAAAACTTTCTTGTTACTCAGATGCTCTATTCATAGTATCTTCAGCATTCTTCTGTAGAGCCACATCTTTTTTGCTCCATAAAGAAGAATTGATATTACGCAGATGTTCGGCAACCTTTTCTTTGATTCTAATGTTTTTCTGTTTCTTAATACTTTGTTTAATTTTTTGGAAAACATCTTTACGCCTTAAAACTAATGCCGCTTTTCCATTTTTCACTTGAATTAGTCTTGGATCGCTTATTTTTATTTTAACAATAGTGTTCACCTTGCACAAGTCCCAAGAGCCACTTAAGGTAGAAGGCTACAGATTAAGCGGTGCAGTATATGGGGATATCTGGAGATACTGGTTGACCCTGGAGTGTAATTGCTATGGTCAGGTTCCTTGTACCACGGTGATAGTCCAAGGTAGAACCAATAAAGAAGAACTCGAACACAGGTATGGAATAACACAGATATATTACAATCAGGAATATATACAGAGAAGTAGAAGTGTTAGTATGAACAATCAGTTTTAGTAGAGAGAACAATGTAGTCTCGACCAGTATCACTATTCCAATATCTTGCAGTAATTGTCTGAACGCGACTTTGTTTCGGACAGCCTCTGACTCGACTCTTAACTCGATTTGAACTACTGGCATCTTGCCTACTCCTGAGGCGCAGTATTTATTAAGTATGGAATAGTCCATTATTATTATTATTATGTGTCAGATCCCATAACAGTAATAGGGGTTATAATTTATTTTAAGTAGTGGTAAAAAGGGAATCGTCAACTTATTTGGAATATAATCTGAAAAAAGGGAACAACATTGCAAAAGACGGAGAAGGAAAATCAGTGTACAGCTCTGGTAAAATATTTATGAGCACCTAAAAAATTTTTTAAAGAAGAACAAAACTCTCAGAGCATAAAAATAGAATGCTATACTCACTTCAATGCAAAAATTATTAAGTACACTTTATTTCCTATTATTTTCAATACGAACTACTATTTTTATTGCTACTTTTCGCCTGTATTATAACTTGATCAATATGATGAGGCCAGATGGCTATGGAACACTGACGATATTCCGCTGAAATCCCAGTGACCCAGACATCCTTGCTAGTGGCCGCAAGAGCATTGATAATAGCTGACTGATTGTTTCAAATCTTATTCAAGTAATCCTACAGATATTTCTATGCGTTGCCAGGCTATTCCAAAGAGTATCTTTAACGTTCTTAATATATTGTCGTATTTTCTTTGCTTGTTGATATGAGGCACCATCAAATATAAATATGTTATAACCATGTCGGTGCATATGAATCTCAGTTTTTGTCTGAAACAGTTCCAGAGACTTTTGACCAGTCATGTTAATTCCAGAGTCCACAAAATATAAACCAGATGTTTCCAACGCATCTGACTAGAAAGTTGTCTCGTAGTTTCTGTTGTATATCTTTTAATTGTATCTCTTTCATGGAGATCTTTTGACATAATACTGACGCACTGCTACAGTGAAGATTCATCAGAAAACATAACGTTTTTTTTTTATTCTTCTTCTGTCATGTTAATGCATTTTGGTAAATGCCAGACTCTTATGTTTGCACGAATATCTGCTGAATACTAGCTGAAACGCATTTAACAGTCTGTAAGAAACAGTCCTACGCCTTACATCTGTGTATCTGTGTACCCGAGAAGCGGAAAAGTTAGAATGCTTTTACATGATCTCTTTGCTGATCGTGAGACAATAGATTTGATGATACGACCATCTCTAGGGATTGTTTTCCTGTGACCTCCGCTTTTCTTTCGGTCAGAGTAAGAGCCAATAATCTGTTACTTGCTGATACCATTGTAATCTACAGTCTTGGTATAAAAAACATTTGGAGTGAGACTTCTCTGTGTGACTACCCACGTTGTGTAATGTTTCTACTTGAGATCTTTCAATATCAGAAAAGGATTATTTTTGCCTCATTTTTAACATATAAAACATCCAGGAAACTTTAGAACAACTGAATAGTTTACAATCTACCAAAACTCCGACACAATGTTTGTAACAACAGAATGATATAATATTATTTATATTTGCAGTTTGTTTAAATTAACTAAAAGTGGAAGTTGAGATATCATGCAATAGAATGTTATTTTTTTTTCTAGGTTGTTATTGGATCAGGATGGTAGATTGTAACATTCATAGTAGGTCCATAAAAAATGATTAACACATAGAAGTTTTTAATTAAACCAGAAAAACAGGGCACATAACAAAATCCACCACTTATTTACAAAATAAGTAGATTAAAGACACATTGATGGGATTCCTATTAACATAAGAGGGTGGGATGAAATTTTCATAGGTTGGCTACGAATGAGTGATGCTAGAACCGTGAAATATTGCATCTAAATTCTTATTATTAATAACTACATTACTTCTCTCCACTTAAACTGACATCTGACTGTTCAAAGAAGACCGTTCATTCTATTGGTTGAAAAAAGTCAACAGCAGCAGATATCATGATCACGGCGATACTGGTTCCGAGCCAAGTGTTTTTACATGTTGGGGAACAGATGATAGTCAAATCAGGAGAAGAGATAGGATGACCAATCAACGCCACAGTCACGCATACTAGACATTGAAATCAAGACCTCTTTCGTCAGTTTTTATGGTTATTTGGTCTTGATAACTTTTCGTAACTGTTTTTTTTATTCTTCTGTCATGTTAATGCATTTTGGTAAAGGCCAGACTCTTATGTTTGCACGAATATCTGCTGAATACTAGTTGAAACGCATTGAACAGTCTGTAAGAAACAGTCCTACGCCCTGCATCTGTGTATCTGTATACCTGAGAAGCGGAAAATTTAGAATGCTTTTACATGAACTCTTTGCTGATCGTGAAACAATAGATTTGATGATACTTTTCAAAGAAGACCGTTCATCCTATTGGTTAAAAAAGTCAACAGTGGCAGATATCATCATCACAGTGATACTGGTTCTGAGCCAAGTGTTTTTACATGTTGGGGAACAGATGATAGTCAAATCAGGAGAAGAGATAGGATGACCTGTCAGTTCAAAGCCACAGTCACGCATAGTAGAGATTTTAAACCGAGACCTCTTTTGTCAGTTTTTATGGTTATTTGGTCTTGATAACTTTTCGTAACTGTCACAGTAATTTGGTATAGTACTCTCTATTGATAGTGTGGGCCCTTTTGAAGATAGTCAATAAACACAATGCGTTTTGCTTCCGACAAAAGCCGAGGTCATGACTTTCCTTGCAGGTTAAACGACCTTGGTCTTCTTTGAAGCAGTTTAGGAAGCTGTTTCCACAACATGGATTATCTCTTTGTCGCTGGCGCAAAATAATGAACCTAACATTCATTCTGGATTAGAAAACGTTCGTGAAAACCAACTTGATCTGCCTCAAACAATGTTAGATTTTCCTATGATATGATCATACTAATGCGCTTTTGATCGGATGTCAGAAGACGTGGAAGCCATAGAAGAGAAACTTAAAATTAATTGCGAAGAATATTCTCAATCTCTCACGGGATATTCAAATAGCGTTGACTATTTGATTTATAGTCAATCGCATCTCATCCATCACCGTGTGGTGAAAACGATCAATGTTTACCTCGGTGGTGTCAGACTCAGGACGCCCAGACATTGGATCATCTTCAATACTCTCCAAATTTCAGCTGCCCTTTTTTGCACTATTGTCAAAACTGGTGTTTTAAATAATGTTGCAGCCATGACAGTATGGATGCCCTTTTCTGCAGATACTTGATATCATTACGATTCCAAATTGTCCGTTTTCAAGGGAAGTTGCTACTAGTTACTTTTGATGTCTTCCTGAAGAGTCAGTTTACACGAAAAGAAACAATTCAGTTATTAATAAGAAGAGTAAAAATTGATGCAAGTCAGATTTCACAGCTCTAGTATCCTTACTAAACAGTTAACCTGTGAAGTATTCAGCCCACTTTCGTATTGCTAAAAGCACTAATCAAATTTATTAAATCTCTTATATTCTCTTCTGGGTCATTCGACCAGTTTACATTCATAGTACTAAGTTCATCTATTTTAGATGTTCTTTTTTTGTGGCGAGAGGAATAGTTTTCCTATTTCCCTATCCAAAATAGTTGATCTCCATTCAATAGGTTTCCGGGAATTAATTCAGTTCTAAGGGTTGCCCAATACAATTTTTGGTTTGCCTATTGTCAAATCTGTAGACATTTATAGTTTTTCGCTTTCTTTTCTATAAAAAAAAAACGGTGCTTTTTGTTGTATTTATCCAATCAGGAGGTGACTTTTGTAATTTTTTTTTGTTAATTTGCTTCTTGGGCAATAACAAGAAAATTGAAAGAGAGACAATTTATTAGACGGAAACGGGAGAAAAAAAACACATGAAAAACTATTGCAATAAAGTGTTACTTAAAGTTAATCATGTCTGAAAAAAAATTATGTGCTGAATAACTGTTAGGAAATATTTTCAAAACGAAAACATTCCTCCCGCCTGGAAAATTTTCTGCGAATCAGCTGTTTGGATATACGATATAAATACACTAAATTTCTTATGGAAGGCCAATAGTTAACTAATTAATTTATGTTTCTCTAATATACAGACAATGAACAATGGATTGACAATAAAAAAAAACTTTGTACTTTTATTCTGTATTGTAGAAAAATCATAAAATTTACAGCGTAAACTAACTTTTTTTGCTATGAATTAATGTTTGTATTTTTGTCTGAGTTTTTGGGATGAAGAGTTATTATTTACACTATTTATATTCGGACTATTGTCCTCATTTTTGCTGTTGTTATCACAACGTTTCAACCATTGTGTCCTCCGGCCTTCCTCAGGTTGTATATCGATATGGGTAACCTACAGGGAATTCTGAACTGAACCCTTTATTTAATCAACGGAGGTAGACTGTTCTCGTTCCACTGCTCATGTCTAGGGATATCATCTAGTTCTTATTATATTTCGTACTTTATTGCTCGCCCATTTACACTGGGTAAAAGTACACATTGCCCGACCCAGACACAATGTCCTAGGGGATAAAAGCGATGGTTTCGCGTTCGAATGTTAGGTTGGCGTCATTCAAAGTCTTTTCTTCTTTGTCACATTTCTCACATTTCGTTCGAATTCTTTATAATAATTTTATCAGCATATACACGATTATACAGGTTTCTTATTTATACAAATGCTCACAGATTTACAAACACACACACATACACATAAAAACACACACATATATATATATATTACTGACATTTGGAAAAAACATTTGTGAAAGTATGTTTCAAAAAATCATTCGACTATGCATTTAGCATAAAGCAAAGAACATAAAATATTAAACGATTTTTTAAAAGTCACTCATTTCCTTTCATTTTCTTTAGTTACGAGTAACGCTGGCTTAGGAAAAATTAAAAGATTTCATTATTTTAAACATACACAAATGCATACACAAGCAGCTCATTTTTCCCTCTTTGATCTGATGAAGCCAATCATGTGAAATGCATAATCGGATGTTTTTTCGAAACATACTTTCATGAACGTTTTTCCAAATGACAATAATTTGTAACTCTGTCGGGATTATATACGCAAATTTATAACACACACACACACACACACACACACACACAACCATATATATATATATATATATATATATATATATATATATATATATAATCGACTCTTCCGTCGAGATTCGACGTATGAGGGTCAAGCAGATCAGTTTCCAGAAAACCGACAGCCCGACACCGGCACATGAGATTTGATTATAGTGGTGAAGGCCTCGTGCAGGACCATCCACACCTTTTGAAGGGACGAATACAGAGACCTGGTGCACCGAATGCCACAATGTTCCCAAACGACCCTCCGCAGGTTTTGAATTCAGAGTTGTCCTTCTCCTAGACCATTTGCCATCCAAGGCTATAGAACCCTGTCTGGCCTGCTATTTTACCCATAGCTGGAGGGAGAGTAAGAGGATTCATA
Organism: Acanthosepion pharaonis; assembly: GCA_903632075.3. Lineage (NCBI taxonomy): Eukaryota > Metazoa > Mollusca > Cephalopoda > Sepiida > Sepiidae > Acanthosepion > Acanthosepion pharaonis. The sequence continues at coordinate 1,571,618 of CAHIKZ030005007.1, forward strand.
CCTTTCCCAAGGGTATTAGCACGTAAGTGAATGTAATGGATTCGACTGGAATTCGAACTCGTCTCTGCGATTCCTCAATCCAAGCCGCTATCCATTACTCCACCGTGTATATATGTATATATCCAAAAAGCATACATAAATGTTTAATTGTAACTTAGTCACCTAGAAATAGTAATTTCTTACATTTTAATCGTTTAATTTTTTGAACGCAGAACTCTATAACGTTTATACTCCAATGTATAGATCAATTATTATAATTTTAGTAGCAGAGTAAATAATAAAAAAGGTACTTTTAACCAACACCGTAACATTAAAAAATAATCTCCCCCCATTCCATGTAGTTCTCAGTAAATTTTGTCCTTTTGCTATTTCTCTAAGACCCTCTTCTGCAATCCACTTGCTTAAACCAGCTAAGTATGTCATGCATTGCTTTCCCTTGTCTCTCGTTCCCTCTATCCGCCATACAAGCCTTCTTTTCTCATTACGTGTCCGCAAAATTTCAGCTGCCTCTGCCTGATGTTAAGTATAATTTTCCTCCTCGCTTGCATCCTTTTCAAAACTTCATCGTTGCTCACATGTTCGGTCCATGGTATCCTTAGCTTCCTTCTGTAGAACCATACCTCCGTTGCTCCTAGACTCTTCTTCAAATTTGAGGAGACCGTCCAACATTCGCTGACGTAAAGGAGGACAGATATCACGTAGTAAAAACAAAGTACTATGTTGAAAGTAGTATACTTAAATAGCATCATCAGATCGAAATTGTAATATTAATAACATATATCCTCTCTCCTTCGTTAGGTGACCTGTATTGTCAGTTCTCTGATGGATGCGGGAGACCTTATTTGTTGTGTCTGAATGTGTGTGTGGTTGGTCCAATGATTGATTTTAATTTCTCCAAGTCTCGCATTAATTTCGTCAAGTTAGCTGATATTTCTGCCACAATTAAAGTCCATTTTGTTTAGTTTCTTGCATATATATTATTATTCACATTGGAAATATTGGAGTTTTCATTTTTATAAGTTGTTATTTTATTCCCTACCCCGCAAAGAAAAATTGTACATATGGGATTAGCTAGGACATCATAGATAATTTGTGGTTTTATGATGGTTGTAGAATGCTAAGTAAGAATGTTGTGTTTGGGTGCAAGAAATATTGTATAGCTTGAATCAATGATTGTGGCTAGCTAAGTTTAAGATAAAACAGTTAAAAACAAACCTTCTCCATCCTCACTTTTATTACTTGTGCCATATTTTTTGTTATATTATTAACGACATACATGGCGTTCAACCCTTTCAGAAATGTTCAGAGCTATCATCTATATGCAACGTTTTTCTCGGGCAAATGATTAAATATAGCTTCAATCGATTGAAACCATTAGATCATAAAGAAGACTTCCCTTCATTAGACTGTATGGACTAACGTTACAAAATCACAAGTGATTTACCAAATGACAAAAGCCACATACATAAAACAATTAAAATGGCACGTACATGTAAACCGAAAAGCAACTACAGACACAATCAAGGAGTTGGCTTTCCGCATTACCCGAAGCAAAAGAGTTGGAAGGAAACTATAATCTACAAAGAATGATAACAGTGATCATTAGATAATTATTTTCTTGAAAACTTTTTAAAGAAAAAGTTTTTATAAATTTCCACCAACTCCATCTCCAACAGCAAGATCAATGAACGTCCAATGGTATATTATATATATATATATATATATATATATATATATATATATATATATATATGGTTATTTGCATCATTATCATTATATGTGTTTTTTTACACTTTTTGGCATTTTATTTTGCAGGATTTTTATTTTATTTTATTTTTTGAGAGCCTTAAAATAAAAATGATGTTTAGCGAAACACCGTTAAGTGGGGACTTACATCTATCCAGACCCACCATCATTTGTTATTGTAAAGTAACCTAATGTTATTGGCGGCTGTTGGAGTTGCTAAACATCAGTTCTTCCTTGTTGATGGGTTTACAATCAACAATCAAAGTTTTATCTCGTGTTTTTCTTTCGGTTGCTTAGCAGCTGTTAAGCAAATTATATGGTCATTCCAGGAATTCTTTAACTCCCATTTTATTGTTCTTGCGATTTTCTTTGTTTCTTTGCTTAATCAACTTGGACCTACCTGCCAGTCAGCCGAAATATTTGCCAACTTTGTTTTGTTTAAAATAAAACAGTGTTCTTTACGCTTTTCACTTTTTAAAAAAAATTGTGATGAGATAAATTCCTTTCATGAGTTAGATTTTGTAGTGGGTTACATTGCGCGATGTGGCATAGGTTGTGCCGAAGAATATTTTCTGATAGGGTATATTTTGTGAGGTGGTATATTTTGTGTGGGGGTATATTTTGTGAAAGAGTTTATTTTGTGAGGAGGTATGTTTTGTGAGGGGGGCACATTTTGTGAGAAGTATATTTTGTGAGGTATATATTTTGTGAGGGAGTATATGTTGTGAGGGAGTATATTTTGTGAGGAGGTATATTTTCTAATGGAGTATACATTTATGAGAGAATATATTTTGTGAGGGGTATATTTTGTGAGGGGTGTATTTTGTTGGGGGTATATTTTGTGAGGGATGTATTTTGTTGGGGGTATATTTTGTGAGAGGGTATATTTTGTGAGAGATATATTTTGTGGGCTATATATTTTGTAAGGTGGTATATTTTGTGAGACGATTTACTTTGTCAATGCGGAGGCATTGTGAGACGATTTACTTTGTCAATGCGGAGGCATTTTTTCTGAGGAAGTATATTTTTTCATGTGTTATATTATGAGTTACATTTGTAACGTGGTATATTCTGTGATGGGGTATATTTAGTTGTTTTTTATCATTTCATCCCAAGCAAGACAATAACGATACGCACAGTATTTCTCAGTGTGAAAAATATACGAAAAAAGTAAAAATTATTAAGGAGAGAAAACAATAAAAAGAAGAGGAATTGAGAAGACAAGATAACGATTGACATTGCATTTAATTTTTTGAAAACTAAAGTTGACTGGAAATCAAGAAGCCTGAAGATAGTTCCAGAAGCGAAATGTACGAGACAAGAAACTGTTAGCATAGAACTTACGGTTACATGCATCCATTTCATCTGTAATATGATGAGACCTAGCTGCCAATCTAGTAATGCGCTTAAATTCATGAAGTCTAGGTACCAAAGAGGAAAGCTCATCAGGACAATTACCATGAAAGTATTTATTGAAAAGGCACAGGCGAGCCACATTATGGCTATGGAAAGGAAATGATGCCAAGATGGGGGTATATTTTGTGATGGAATATTTTGTGTGGAGCAGTATATTTTGTCACGAGATGCATTACAAAAGGATTTCTTTATTCGCATGTGTTTCCTTTCCTATGGGTTCGGATATCGTTTGTTGCTTGTGTCGGTACGATAAGAATTAAGACAATCCATTCTATGATTTTCTAAAAGTGTGGAACCTTCTTAATTCTGAAATATTAGCCAAATACCCTTTCCGCGGACAGATAAATGTAAGTCCCGTTTTGTATCACATGCTAATCTTACCGAACATTATACACCCTATATTGGTAGGAATGCTATGTTTGTTAATATCCTCCTTATGGCACTTTGGGCGGATAAGAAGAATTTAATCTCGAAGAGTATTCTGCCCAGCTAACAAGGAACTTTCTGGAAACGCTGCAAACACGTTAGATACTGACTAGGGTAAATTGACGTTATGGCGACGTCACTGTAACGTTACAATCAACTATTTTCTTAACCCCAAACTGAACCCTAATGCCCAGCTTTTTCTGTGTTCCCGCCGAAGAATTCCGCACTAGCCAATTATAAGACCCGATATCATTTTCTTCTCTTAATATCCCAGCTTGCTAAATCAATTTCGACTGAGTAGTGAGTTCGATCCTCACTGGGGGCTCCATAATTTTGGCCTTGTAGCACATCTAAGCTACGCTTAAAAAATCATTTGGGCGCTTCGATGTGGCGTAATGGTTAGCAAACTTGTCTTGCTAGATCAGTTGCGACTGAGCAGTGAGTTCAATCCACACTGGGTGCTCTAAACCTTGGGCCTTGTGCCAGATTGAAGTTACGATTAGAAAATCATTTACCACAGACAAGGTATTCATTGTTAAATAAGAACAATATCTCAGTCAGTTATGTGCCATACGTGATAAACACTTGGGCGATCATCTCTCTTTCGATTCATGAATAACAAGGCAGAAGATTGTGACGCTAAAAGAAGTTGTCTCTCCGGTGAACTGGTCGCCAAATCAAGGGCCTAGGACCCAGTCTGTCCTGCTATTCAACCTATGGCTGCTGGAGGAGTATACCCTTCCCAATCGTATTTGCTCGTATCTGAATGTAAGGAAACAGACGACAATTCAAACTCGGTTTTTCGCGTTTTTATTCCGAGTTTTTATTCATTAATTCACACCATACAGCAACAATGTATAAAAGTTATTGTATTTTTTCAGTGAGATTCACTAATTTAAAGGATAATCACACCTTATAACAACTTACTGAAATGTATACATTTTCTATAGATGCAAAGTTGTAAGTTAACTTTGTAGGGTATCTACACATTTTGTTAAATTACAAATATAAGGTAAACAATTACCTTTCGTATTTTTTTATTACTGAGAATCACTACTTTAGATGACGAATGGGCGTTCTAATATTTTCCTGGGATTTATTATTCAATTTCTGTTATTGTAACAGTACATGGCAACGTATTTGTAACGCTACAAAAAACGTATTGACAACGTTAAAACCAATGCATTAGGAATATTACAAGGAAACGCATTTACAACGTTACATGGCGACGTATTTTCAGAATTACAAGACAGTGAAATCACAAAGTTAGAAGGCGGCGTATTTACTACGTTTCACAGCAACGTATTGTCAACGTTACAATGGAACAAATTGGTAACGTTACAAGCAACGTGTGTGTAACGTTACAGTACGGACGTATTGACCACATTACATTGCAACGTTATAATTCATCGTAATTGCAACGTTAAATAAACAGCATAATGGTAACTTTAGAAGACAAAGAATTCGTAATGTTACACGCTACGTTGCCAGGCAAAGTTTTATCAACATGAGAAGGCAGTGTAATTTTCTAAGGTGGCATATTTACCACGTTACAAAGCAACATTACAAGCAACACAGATGCAATGTTCAATGTAACGTATTGACAACATTATAAGGCAGGGTATTTGTAACGTTAGAATGCAACGTATTGAAAATGTTACAATGCAACAAACTGGTAACATTGCAGGGCAATGTGCTTTTCAACATTACAATGCAACGAATTACCAACATTACAAGATAGTGTTCTTACAATATTATAAAGCGTCTTATTCACCACGTTACAAAACAACGTACTGGCAACGTTACAAAGCAATTAACTGGTAACACTACAAGCAACGTATATGCAAATTTTCAGGGCAACGTATTAGCAACATATGCTGCTAATACTTTGCATCAAAAACTTGCATATACGTTGAGAAAGCGTATTTTCAACGTTACAAAGCATCGTATTGTTCATGTTACAAGGTAACGTGTTAGCAACGTTGCAAGGTAACATTGCAGGTACGTTGTGGGGAGTCTACAAAAAATAGATTTTGCAACACCTATGTAACGTCGAAGAAACTTTGTAGCAACGCCATTTTTTTTAGCTAATTGTAGTGGTAAGTCAGTATAAACAATTTTGTTTGGAGATTGCAACTCCAAATGTCAGAAATTTAGGCATATCGACATGGTGTAATAGTTACCAAACTTGTCTCGCTAGCATAATTACAATTGAGTAGTGAGTTCGATCCTCACTGGGTGCCCCAATCTTTCGGACTTGTGCCATATCTAAGTTGCTTTTAGAAACTCACCAAATATCAGAAATTTGGTGTGAAATGTCATTTGCGTTGGGCAGATTATCTTTCTATTCCTTCGTACCTGTATTAACCTTAATAGTCTACAACTTATTTTTCTTTTCTCTTTATTCTTCATTTATTTCTGATAAAATTAGTTTTTTGCTTGTTAGAAATGTTTGGAATTACTAATTCCAGTCGAGAACTAACTGTCACTAACTGCGCGCAGTTTAAGATAAAAACCAAAAAAACTGGCCTATTTTCTTTATATATTCTAACATCGAAGATGCAAACCTTTTTTGGGATATGATGCTCGTTCGATTCAAGAAAATTTAAATTGCAGCTTCCTCCAATGTAATAATTCAATTGTCTCTCGTGAAGTCTTTTTGCTGAATATTTATCGGTTTACGGCCGCATCATGTTGAAATATCGGTCCCAGTACGATCACCAAAGTTAAGCAACATCGATCCTGGTCAGTACCTAAATGAGTGACCTTTTGGAATACCATATGCTGTAAGATTGGATGTGAATGTTGTGCAATGGATAACCATGCAATGCTACCACCCCAGGTCAGGGTGGACCTGGGAACAACCCCAATTAAGAGGTGGTTCCACGCCCCTCAAAACCTCCTAATCAGAGGCCTTCCTGTCGGATGAATTTATTGTCATACTCAGGAGGCTTTATTTGTTTAAATGACTTTATTTATTTATGACATCTCAGGCGTAATTATAAGTGACGCAATTGTTAATCAAAGTATCGAGTTCAAATTTTCGTCGCCTTCGTTATACTCACTCACGCACAAGTACATTTGGTAAAAGTATGAATTCACCTATTCTCCCCCGCCACAGCTATGGATTAATTAGCAGGATGTGTATCACTAAAAAATTATTATCTACAAATAAAAAATATTCTTCAATATTATCCAGTTTTAAATAACCTCCAAAGTGTAGAAAATTAATTAATCAATCAGTGATTACTTGTCATTGAGTAAATTTTCATAGTCGGATAGCCTTGTTAGATTTTATAGAGAAGTACTGAAAAACATATTTGAGAATAATTCATGCTCTACGGCGCAGGATCTATTACACTTAATCAAATTACTGAAATTAAATGTTGAAAAATTGTTAAATTAGTATGGCTATATTAGTAGCTTGTATGGGTGGCCTCCATATTGCAAATTGCTACGTAAGCGTAACGAAATGTTTCCATATTTGAAGGTATTTTTATAAGCAATGAAATGTGAATACCTTACAAAAATATGTTATAAAAAATAGGGCAAGCCGAGGGTAAGGAAACATCAGTAACTCTTCTGAAGTTGGTGAATTTTGTAGATAAACGTATATTATTTTATTTGTTTATTTTTAGCCTTTCTTATTTTCTTTACATTCTATTTGTTTTTTCTCTCTTCTTCTCCTCAAATATTTCTTCTCGAAATTACCTTGACCGAGATCCCATTAACGTATTTCTGTTTATCTCCGTCTTAAGCATTTCAATCTAGTCTTATGATTGATCTCTTCGAGGGGAAAAGAAAATATTTTTCCCTTTCAATTTTAGATTTGCGAAAGGCATTAAGAAATGTTTGTCGATAGTTGGCAAACATATAACTTTTTTTTTAAAATTTACGAAATCTCTATTGCAAAAAAAAAAAGAAGAAAATGGTTATCCCCCAAACGTTAAAAAACAAGACAAAATTATCTTCTGAGTACGTGAATTTTGAATTATATTTTCCGATATTAGCTGTCTTGTTGCTCTGTGTTTATTTGTTTTTGCTTCGGTCTGGTTTATTTTGTTTTACGGCATATCAATCTCAATGGGTTATTTAATGCCGACACGATATTTAGGATAGGTTCGTATGAACAGAATGTATTCTTTCAAAGAACTCAGTATATAGATCGGGTTTCATTAGTGTCTTTTTTTCTTTCGAGAGCCAAATATATTGTTAGCAATATTTTTTCTGAAAAATCTATTGCTGGTATTTTTACTATAAAAACCTATTTTTACACTTTCATTGTGTTTTGATTCCAGTTTGGGGGTTAACTATTTGCTTATAGCAGAGACCCTGCCAGGTTCTACCACCGCAGGTCAGGGTGAACCTGGGAATAACCACAATTAAGAGGTGGTTCCACGCGCCTGAAAACCACATGATCAGAGGCCTTGCTGTCGGATGTAGTTTATTGTCATATTCAGGACACTTTATTTGTTTAATTGACTTTATTTATTTATTACATCTCAGAGGTAATTATAAGTGTTGTGGATTCCGAGATGAAATTCGGTCTCCAATGAATGACAAACGCAAGAATTAAATATAAGAAATTAAATGTATTTACACAATAATACAATGGGTTATACTGTTAGTAAATCCAGGAACGCGGTTAGTAGCAATAATATATATATATATATATATATATATTATATATATATATATATATATAGTCTCGAAGTAGGACTTCCTTAGAGTCTACGTGCTTGTAACTGTGACTTCTACAATCGGTTACCTCACACTATTACTCTACGTCCAACTCAATCACTGCTCACTCTCTATATTCTGACTGACGATATTCTGTCACCTCCCACGAGGGGCTTATGTGGCATAAGGCCTTTTTAACGTGGGATCTCCGAGCCATTAGGCTCGGCCAAAAAATAGCCCATTTGAACCCGTATAAACGGGTTCAGGGCCGGTTTTACCTCCCGAAGGAGACTCCGCCCTTCGGCGTAGCCTCCTTCGGGTTCCTCCCGCCCGTAGGAAGAGAGTTCAAACCGAGCAGTCTGTTCAAAAGTGAACGACTGACTCTGGGTATTTAACGGCAGCAGTCCAAGTAACACTTTGGTCGAGTCCACTTATATGAAAAAGGGGAGGACCCCATAACAATAAGTGAAGCAATTTTTCTGATATCTTGAATATATAGCGTTAAAAGTAACGTATCTGCCAGCCGATTGGACGCACGCCACGCGTTGGGCGCATCCAGAAAATTTAGGAAAAAAATTCACACATCTCAATCTAAAAAAAAAAAAAAAAATCAAAATTATAACCTTACTTTTATGTGATATTCTCGTTAACCATGAAGAAACACTTACATTAATAGTACAAATTATATTACTGCTACGTCTATAAAAGAAGTGAGGTAATGTTCAATTACTAGAACAATTTTTGCGAAATAAGATTATAGTGCATTTCATCATGCATTTATTGAAAATTGTTTTAGTTGTTTTTCAAGGATCATATTTGCACATGCAGTAAATTCATAATATCTTCAAAGAAATCTGCTGGTATTCGTGAACACTGGTACATATGGCAATAGTTAAAAAAAACCCAGAAATATGTTAGTTGTTGGTAAATTAAATCCTATACCAAACATAGAGTAAAGCCAATTGCAACACCTGTATATCAACAAAAAACGGCGATATACGAGTCAAAGCAAATATTTCTGTAAAATCTGGGATGTGTTGCAAAATATTGCGTAATCCCATAAATTTCTTTAGTCATTTTTCTCAGGGATATTTTAATTCATGTGTTTGTTCACATCCAGAAGACCTAGTTTCAGTGTTAAGCTCTATGCGTACATTGATTCGTGGTCTATAAGTCCCTTTCATACATTATACTGCTGTATTGGACATAGAATAATTCTTTAGTACAATAAGCCGGTAAATACCGTATATACAATAAGCCGGTAAATACCGTATATACAATAAGCCGGTAAATACCGTATATTTATTTCGAAATAGATTTAGCTCGATTTGTGAAGAATTTAAATCTTTAAAATGTGAAGAATATACTCCATTTTAAATTAAAATAATCATCCCGTGAAAATAAATTACATATTATCATATTGAGCAAGCAATAAAATACTAAAACGAATTGAAAGATACTCTGAAGATTTCCTTAAAATTGGAAAGAAAGACGGTGTTTGTCAGTTTTGGAGTCAAAGGAAGATATGCCTAAAATAAAGATTTCTAATTTCTGAATGTACAGCATAACTGAAGCATTTTATTTCAGTGATGATCGAAAAGTATATTATTGCCGTTTTGGTTAAACAAATAATTTTTATAATAAAATAGGATTGTAGTAGAAATATTATTAGTCGACATATTAATTTAATCAATCTTAGACTTATCTTAGGATAGACTTCAAGTTTCGCAGATACATAGCTAACTTGACGTGCAGTGTATTGATTTACTTGCCACCATCCCACTGAGTCAAGTTGTGACACAAGGTTGATTATTAACGTGGGAAACCGAGTGTCTTAACTCGAGCCAGTGGTCTTAGCTGGACATAGCTCGTCCAAGCTGGTCAGTGTTGGTCTAAGCTAGTTATAGCTGTGATACTATCAGCGCAGGACAGAACCCAGTGACCGATAAGTATCAGAATGTGTATACCACTCGAGAGAGAGAGGGGGAATTTTTATACTCCTTGACTTACACTGTATAAGTGAAACACACCTGGTTCTTATCTTGACTATTGTTTACTCGGTAGACAAGGTCGAATTTACTGCTTATAAACTCCAATCTTCCATGAATCTCGTACATTCATAACTGCTCTGGCGTATCGAATGTAAACAAATGACGTCATATATTAAGAAATGGACAAGGTCCGACAATTTATTTATTAAAGACATTTCGACCTTGTCTACCGAACGCTTCTTTGTAGCCTCGAGGTAAGGCACGTCAGCGTATATGACGGTTCCGTATAGGATGCAGGTTCGAATCCTGTCAAAGAACGAATATTTTCTATGAAAATTTCTCGGACATTCAGGCCGGTAAATGTTATTTAATACTGTTTATCATAAACAGAGCATTTGCTTAAATACTTGTATCTATAAAATAACAACGTTAAACATAAAAATATGTCTTTAATATATATATATATATAAGTGATTACGATATATAACATTCTATATATAAATAGCAGTTTTGGAGGAAATATGTATGCCAAAGTGGAAAAGGTTTTCTTGTGACACGTTTCGTCCTTTAAGACTTCATCGGACTAGGCTTGTGTAATCGTATCAATGTAAACGAACCTAGATCGATGAAGTTCTAAGGGACAAAACGCTTCACACAAAAACTTTTCCCACTCTGTCACACACACACACACATATATATATATATATATATATATATATATATATATATGTAATGCTACGAGAGGTTCCACAAATTTTGTTATCAAAGGCATCTGATCAAAATCTTCTCACGTGTGTCGCAAGAAAATGGCGAAACAAGAAGAAAGGGAATATTTAATGTCTATTGAAAATAATATGACAATAAATAGCAGTTCATTTGTTAAGATTATTTCTGTGTAAGAAATAAATTCACAATGAAAACATAAGCAAAAAAAGACAAGTAAAATAAAATGAAATGTTGTAAAAACAGGTATGGAATTGTGACATCTAAATGTGATGACGTTCTTGCATGTAGGTCTAGAATAATGTCTTTTATTACTCATGGCAATATCGTTAAATAAAAGAAGGGTGGAGAAAGCGATAAAATTGTGTGGAATGTATAGAAAACAGAATCGATAAATTATTACAGGATGTGACTTAAAAGGATGTTGAAACATGAAGTTATATTTAAGGCAAATATAACTCAATGAGGAAAGCTTTAAGAAAAGAAGAAAGAAAGAAAGAAAAAGAAATGAAAGCAGAAATAAATGAAGGAAAGAAGAAAAAAGAAAGGAAAAAGAAATGAACGATGAAGAAAGGAAGAAAAAAAGCAATGAAAAAGAAGACAGAAATCAAAGTAGGAATAAAAAGAAAAGAAAGGCAGAAAAGAAAAATTAGAAAAAAAGGAAAAAAAAAGAAGAAAGAAAGGAAGGAAGAAATAAATAAAAGAAGAACGAAATGTAGGGAGAAAAAAGGAAGAAAGAAATGAAAGGGAAGAAAGAAATGAAGGAAGAAATAAAAAAAGAAAAGAATAAGAAATGAAGGAAGATAGGAAGAAAGAAGTTAAGAAAGACAAAGGAAGAAATGCAGGAAGAAAGAAAGAAATGGAGAAAGAAAAGAAGAAAGAACTGAAGGATGGAAGAAAAAAGGAAAAAAAGAAGAAAGAATGGAAGAAAGAAAGGAAAAAGAAAGCAATGAAGGAAGAAAAGATGAAAGAAATGAAGGAAGGAAGCAAAAAGAAAAGAAGAAAAAAGAAATTAAGGAACAAAAGAATGAAAGAGAGAAATAAGTAAATGAAGAAGAAAAGAAGAAAGAAATGAAAGAAGGAAGAAGAAAGAAAGAAGGAAAGAAAAGAAAAAAGGACAAGAACAGAAGGAAAGACAAAAAAAAAAGAAAGTAAAATATTAAAAAGAGAAAAAGAGAAAGAAAAATTAACAGGAATAGAAAATAGGAAGAAAAAGAGAAAGAAAGCAAAAAGAAATAAGGCTAAACGCAAAAGGAAGTAAATAAGAACAAAAACAAAAAAGATAGGAAAAATTGAAGTAAGATAAAGAGAGAAAGAAAGAAAAAAACAAAAAGGAAAGACCAATGCATGAGAATAACTGAAAGAAAGAAAGAAAGAAAGAAAGAAAGAAAAAGAAAGAAAGAAAGATAAAGCTAAATGACTGAAGGTAAGACAAAAACAAAGAGAGAAAGAAAATAGATTTAAGCAAATAGAAGGCAAAGAAATTTGGACGGGAAAAGAAAAGAAGAAGCATAATGTAGAAGAACAAAAAACAAAAACAAAAAAAATGAAGGATGAAGGAAAAAATTTTAAGACAGGAAAATGCAACGAAGTAGAAAAAATAGAAAAAAAAATGAGCAAATAATGACATTGAAAGAAAGTTGAAAGATAAACTCCATAAAGGAGTATCGATATTACATAATATTTCAGTACTCTTTTCCTTATTTCCAATGAAATCATCCTGTTTCTTATTGTGAGTTTCATTTTCATTTACTCCTGCAAGTATTAACAGATCTTTTACGCCCACGCATCCATCACCTACAACACAGGAACTTTACAGATCTCAGTAAACCAGATGAATAAACTATTCAATTTGAGATTTAGTGTAGGCTACACTCTTCCTTGAGCTACAGTTAGTTTCGCCCAACACCGCTAATTGCGATAAAACAGAAACATTAATCTAGAAACACATCATGTTCTTAAATAACTTCGTCATATCGAGACATTCAATAGGATGCCATGTATGGCACCAAACTCTCGACTAAATATAACCACATTCTCGTCGAACTTTGTGTATTGGCGTTATAGAACATCAAAAAATATCTGTACCAAATAACAGAAATTACATCACTTGAGGAATTTGAACGGCAGCAACAAATAAAATGGACAATAAATATAACTTAGAGAAAATAAGAACATAATCAAGATTTTGATGTTCAACACTACTTCAAACAAAACATTAGGAAGGAAGCCACCATCAATACTGGAAAAAGCAATAACAGTTACTCAACTGGAGATGCCTATGTTCCTGAAAAGAGAAAGATTTTATAATTTCAACCATCAAGGAATAGTGACTATTTCCTTATCATTTGATCTATCTATCTATCTATCTATCTATCTATCTATCTATTTGTACTTGTATCCTCATATCTATCTCAGCCATCATATACCTCTTCCCAGTATGCACCGTATCTATCTATCTAGCCTCGTCACTTCATATCTATCTATCTATCTATCTATCTATCTATCTATCTATCCTCGTCACTTCATATCTATCTATCTACCCTCGTCACTTCATATCTATCTATCTATCTATCTATATATATATATATATATATATATATATATATATATATATATATATATATATATCCTCGTCACTTCATATTTATCTATTTATATATCTATCTATCTATCCTCGTCACTTCATATCTATCTATCTATCTATCTATCTATCTATCTATCTATCTATCTATCTATCCTCGTCACTTCATATCTATCTATCTATCTATCTATCTATCTATCTATCTATCTATCTATCTATCTATCTATGACAGTTTTTTCTTGTCATTCTCTCCTAATACAATTTTCTCTTACTCCTAAGACATGAGTCGATGGAAGATGCATAACTTCTGGGCTGATTAAACGCGGAAACAGAAGGACCTGGAGATAAATGCAGAACAAATAAGTATATATGCTTTGCACATGTGTACTTACGTCTCTAGATTTCTTCCATGTTGATGAAAGAACATAGCACCAGAAAGTTAGACTTAAAAATGTCTTGAATCCTGAATAAAAAAAGCGCACCCCAATCCCAAAACAAGGATTTGGCGTGTATCATTTTAACGAACAAATAACACACACGTTAAACAACGGCAAAAAAAAAAGAGTAAAAACAAAATTAAATCTTCAACGGAAATGGAAGGCTCCCAGCTGTGTGTGTGCCTTGACTTACTTATGGAGACAAGAATTATTTCTGCAGCTTGGGTAAACTGAATATAAAATAAATAAAGTTACTTTATATTTTATTCCAGTCCTATGCTTAGGGCTTCGATTTTAGATAATCTTGTGTTAGCTACGTTTTCTAAAAGCTCTGTTTTGTCCTACGTCCTCCCATCTACTGTGTGAACGTTGGGTGTGTAGTCTGTGTCGGAGTCTGTTGAATTACTGGTTGTTCACATGTATTATTGTTCGTCGTAAATAGTCGATTTCTAATTTCGACAGTCCACTCCATCTTTCTTTAGCTTTTTCGACTGTTAATTTTTCTATCTCTCTAAGTACTTTAGCAGAGGAATTTTAAAAATTCGTGTGCATATTACATGGTTGGATGTTCTGAGTATATTCTCTGCCTGATTCGTACGATGACATTATTTTCTATGCATTTCAGTAAAAAAAAAAATAAATAAATAAATAAAAATAAAACATTACATTAATATCATCTTCTGCTTAGTCGTGCAGAATATATGTATTTTATCTATGTCGGCAATGTGGAACATATATACAAATCTATATACTCTCATAATATGCACTTTTTACTTTCTCCCTTTACGCCTTTAACACAAGCAGAAGAACATTCTACCTTGAGCGGCTCAAAAGGAGTGGCAGTGAGTTACTGGATTAAAAAAATATAACAAAAAGAAAAAAATTCTGTTACGCTTTTCGTCCTTCGAAAGAGCGATGATTATTTTTTACGCCTTATCGCCCCTTTAGCAAACCTATTTAAAAGCGACACATATTTGGGATTGTAAGTTTATCAATGTTTACTTGCTAGATAAATTACAAGTGAGTGGGGAATTCTATTCTCAGTGGGTGCTCCGCACTTTCGGCCTTGAGCCACAACTAATCTACACTTGGTAAATCAGTTTGTACACTTTACCGTGGTGTAATGGTTAGCAAGCTTGTTTCGTTAAATCAATTATAACCGACTAGTGAGTTCGATCCTCACTGGGTGTCCCATATATTCAGCTTATGCCACATCTAAGCAATGCTTACAAAACCACTGGATTTAGGATTGTAAGTATAATTATCTTTTATTTTTGCGAGTGAATGTTGTATTAAATAACTAATTAGCATAAAAATGATTTTCCTGATACTAGTTCTACTATTTAACCCATAGCTTAGAGAAGAAGATGGATTCATATGATTCCTTAGGGTAAAAACCCAGAAAAGGCAGAGACGTGAAGATTTCAATTTAATTTTTCGGCGTCCGACGTGTCTAGAAGCATAGCCTGGCCGATTTCATCGGCTTCCTATCGCTTTTTTTTATTTTAATCTATATCACATTTTACACAGTAATTCAGAGCCGAGTTCGGATTCCGGTCGAATCCATTGCATTCACTTAAGTGCTAATACTCTTGGGAAAGGTATGAATCCTTTTCTTCACCCCTAATTATGGGTAAATAGCAAGACCAACCGGGTTCTATAGCCTTGGATGGCAACTGGACTACCGCAGAAAGAAATGGCAACCTACTGCGGGAAAAATCTGCCTCGTCAGTCATGTATCGAAACATACATGATCGTCTAATTAGGCATGTATCCCGCATGGCACATAACTAACTGATATTGTAAAAGCATTATATGATTTAGGAAAAACAATACACATAGTTTATACTGTCATTTAATGGCATACTCCTTAACTATCTAATTAAACATTTTCTTTTTTTAATCATTTCACCCAATCAAGGCAATAAATCCACTAATGTGCAAGTGGTTACTGAGCGTTAGAAAATATTAGAAAAAACACTATTCCGGAGAGAAAACAATAAAAAAAACAGGAATTAAGAAGACAGAAGATAACGATTGGCATTGCATTTAAATTTTTGAGGATCAAATTTGACTTGGCAGCAAGAAGCGAGAAGCCATTTCCACAAGCGAAAGTGCGATAGAAGAATCACTTCTTATCATAGAACTTATGGTTACATCTAGCCCTTTTTTTACTTGTAAAATAAGGAGATTTTGCTTACAGTCTAGGACTACGCTTAAATTCATAAAGTCTAGGTATCATCGTAGGAAGTGATATTTATTCTGTGAAATACAGGGTGGACACACAGTTGGCTGCTGGACATTTGCGTCCCAGACAACTGCGTCCCTGAAAATTTGCATCATGGACAATTGCGTACAAGATAACTGCGTCCTTAAAAGTTTGCGTCTCAGAAGATTCCGTACTAGAAAATTGCGTTCCTAGACATTTGTGTCCCGGACAATTGCGTAACAGACAACTGCGTCCCTGGAAATTTATATCATCGGCAATTGCGTACCAGATAACTGCGTTACTGGAAATTTGCGTCCCTAAACAAATAAACTTCGGAATTACGGCTAGCAAAGTGGAAATCAGAATCGGCGAAACGTGTTCAAATTTCTGTTGACAACGTTTGTGTACATTACGGAGTTATGCTTTTAGGAGGTGCAGGAGTCCATTTCTTCCACCCCCTGCTATTGTCAGGGATAAAATAGCATCGCGGACAAGATTCTTTAGTCTTGATTGAGTGACCAATAGAAGAGAATGGCTTGAACGCATTTTTAAGCCATGGGGACGGCAAGGGTAAACCGATCAACTTCTTTCCTTAAGAATAAACACAGTTTATGTGCAGTTTAATAACATTAAAAGGAAAATGAATCTATATCGGTAAATGTTCTTCGCATTAAAATACATTTCAACATATAAGTACACATTATTTCTTCTGGAAACAAAACAAAAGAGTTGCGCCGTTTACAAGTATTTTCGCTTAAAGAAAATCGAATATGTCCGCTGTAAATATTCAGCACTTAACTATCAGACGTTGTAAAACAATAATACAAAAACTTATATGCAAAATGGTATTTGCATTTATTTTCAACTTTAGAATTCATAAGTGTTTTAAGCTTTCACTCGTATATATCTAACGCGTATGCTGTGGACTAGCTTAACTCTTTTCGCCAGTTATCTGTGGTGAGTATTTTTAGTCAGAGTTACATAAGAGATTACAGGAAGT
The DNA here is from genome assembly GCA_903632075.3 of Acanthosepion pharaonis. Taxonomy (NCBI): domain Eukaryota; kingdom Metazoa; phylum Mollusca; class Cephalopoda; order Sepiida; family Sepiidae; genus Acanthosepion; species Acanthosepion pharaonis. The sequence goes on from CAHIKZ030005007.1 coordinate 1,588,830, forward strand.
GATGAAATAGTCTAAGTGAGACTTAATATTGGAAGTGAATTATTTTTAATGTGTTCACTTCAGAAAAAACTGTCAAAAATTAATATGAATAGATTTGCTATCCTCTTAAGATGTTGTCTTCGATAACGAGTAGATATTTTCTCCAAATATTTCTTGAGCAATGTCTCCTTCGATTGTTGACAACCTTGGGTCTGCACAACTTACTGCAACGCTTGACTTTTTACACCCATTTTTTCTCCGCTCAGCCACCAGTTCACAAATTCATTAGGTAGTTTTACCTCGTTTTTTCTTTGCTTCAAGTATATTATCTTACTAAATTTAGCAAGCCATCCTTCCTTCATAATATGTCCCCAAAATTTTAACACTGTCTGACTTTAAGTACGAGTGTCTTTTTTTATATATTAATTTCAAATTGAGTTTTTAATTTCTGAACGGAATGATGTTTTACCCAATGAGCATGCGTTTGATGAGCCCCGCTTCCCTACCAAAAAAACAAATCTGTAGACTCGAGGACCGATCCATTTCCTGGAAAGTTCACATCAATCTATTGACAAACAAAAACCATAATAATTAATAAGAAAATCAAATCAATAATCTGTATAACAATTAACAACATGATTTCTCAAAATATGGATGCTGTATTTAACTTATATTTTGAATCAAGTCTATAGAATAAAACATCCATAAAAAGAGCCAAAAAAAGTTCTTTGCTAATAAAATTGTTTTTGTCACATATCTTAGTTCTATCAGAATATTTAACGAAAGTAAAGTACATTTTTCAGATCGTGACTTTTCACAAGTTCTGTTTTATTTTGTTGCCCGAAATATCGTTTGAACCATTATCGTCTAGCTTATCTTGCTACACATTTAAACTCTTTAAAAAGATCTGCTTGACTCTGTTTCTTCTGACTCCCATATATCCTAAGATTGTTAAATTCTCTAGGTCCTCTTTCGTCACAGAAATTTAAACCGACACTTTCGGATTGCTAGTAGTAGTTTCCTTGGAGTTGCTATTTTCATTAACACTTCCTCTTTTCTCACATGTTCTGTTCATGGTATTTTCAACATTCGCCGTAAGAACTGCATCTTCAAGTCTTCATCTGTAGAGATTTTCCAGCATTAATTGACATATAGGAGATTATATATTGTAGTATTATATACTCATTTCACTGTTTCTAACCACATTTTTCTATCACTTAGCACATTGTTTAGTTTCTGGAAGATATTCGATATTTCTATGGGCCTTCGGAATTTCACGAATATTTATGCGCCTCCATTTACTACACTATCCAGATAGACTTTTATACCTGTTTGACGCCCGCCATATGTTGGTCGGTTGAATTTGTTTAGCGACAGATCAACCTCTATGAGTTACTTCGTGCCGAAATCTAAATATTCTGAATATAATTTTGTGGCTTCAAATTTTATTTCTTCAACTACAGATAAAATGTATTTTTGGTAATTTATTTTATATAAAAAAGCATTTTTGTTATTTTTACTATAAAAAAATGTGTTTTTATAATTTCATAGTGTTTTGTTTGGATCGTGTCACTATTTGGCTATAGCTGGTCCCTAACAGAATAATTTGGAATATCGTTTGATTTAATAAACTAGATATTATATGGCTTGATATCATGAAAGAGTTCTTTCATATTAGTTGGTTGTTTGGCTGGTTGATTTGTTTATGTTGTCTATGTCAACCTCTAGGGTTTTTTAATGCCGAAATCTAGATATTTTGTACGTAATTTTACACTCTCAACTACAAATATTTTGTACATAATTTTATACTTTCTGAGTAAAGGTATATATATATATATATATATATATATATATATATATATATATATATATATATATATATATATATATATATATTGTGTACTTCATGAAATGTATTGTTGGTAATTTTATTATAAAAATGTATTTTTAGATTTTTTATGGTTCCATTGATTGTTATTTGGTAGAAAGAACTTATTGTTGGTCATTTCATTATAAAAATGTACTATTGACGTTTGTTTGGGGGTTCACTATTTGCCCATAGCTGGGACCCTAACAGGTGCTACAACTCCAGGTCAGGAATTACACGCACCACAAAACCTCCAAAATCTCGATCAGTGGCCTTTCTACCAGATATAGATTATCGTTGTAAACAAGGCGTTGTTCTAAGGGGAATAGCAGAAAAGATGTCTGATACATCAATCTCCTGATGATTCTAAATTTACATCGATAAGTTTATAGGAGACTAGTTTAAAATTATACTTTTATGAGCCGTGTCCTTTCATGACGTGGATATCATGACTCCCGACAGACTCTGTCGTTTCCAGCTCTGAGTAATTTTTGTCAGGCATTACTGGATGAAAAGGGTTATGATATTCACCAGGAAACTAACAGGTGCTACCACCCTGATCAGGGCGAACCTGGAAATAACAGCAGTTAAGAGGTGGCTCTATATTCCCCGAAATGTCCAATCTCCCGATCAGAGGCTTTTTCGGCTGAGTGTAGTTTACTCTCGTATCCAGGATGATCCACAATATGCAGCTGATACCTTGGGATGCCGGTTTTGTTGACCACCATGCATTTTTTAATCGATTTCACCCATGCAAAGTGGTAAAGCCACTAAGATACAACAGATTACTGGGCGTGGAAGAATTAGAAACAGAAACATTACTAATGTGCAGTGACAAAAAGAGTAATCAGGAGGACAGTAGATAGTGATTGACGTTGCATATAAATTTTTGAAGATTAAAATTGGCTCAAAAGGAAGTTCGGAAAAGAAGTTTCACAAGCGAGGGGCGCGAGAAAAGAAAATGTTAACATAGAATTTACGGTTCTATCAACGTTGCTCAACTGTAAATTGATGAGGTATCGACGACAGTCCAGTATTGCGTTTAAATTTAAAAAGTCTAATAATGATGATCTCATAAACTTCTATTCTTACCATAACAACAAAATAAAATCCGGAATAATCACCGGATTCTATTTAAGAGCACTTAGAATATGTAGCCTTCAAAAGTCTAATAATAATGGTTTCATAAACTTCTATTCTTACCATAACAACAAAATAAAATCCGGAATAATCATCGGATTCTATTTAAGAGCACTTAGAAGTTGAGCCTTGAAAAGTCGAATAATAATGATTTCATAAACTTCTATTTTTACCATAACAACAAAATAAAATCCGGAATAATCATCGGATTCTATTTAAGAGCACTCAGAATTTGTAGCCCTGAATATTGAGATGAAATGGAGAAATGCATTGAAAATACTTTTAAGATTCTCTAATAACCTAATTATTTTATATCAACGCGAAAGAAAAGTCTCGTAAAACATTTTAAAATAAGAGTAAACCATTCTGACAAAACCTATAAATTAGAATATACTGTTCTATGTAATAAGTCTATCACAATTACAATTTAAAAGAATTTATCTAAATTTAATATTCTATATTATTACATGAAAACAGATTGAGGAAACTTTGTAAATATTTTTGTTTAATATAAATGCGTTTTTTTCTTCATTATGTAACTGCTTCCTTGATGAATCTCTGTACGATAGTGTTATGGTGAAACACGCCTGTTCTATAGTTAATAGACACTCCCACCTAATATAAGTAGGAGTAGTAATAGAAACGAGGGCCGGTTGACGTCGAACGACCGGCTGAACGGTTGAACTCTCTGCCTTCGGGCGGGGAGGAACCCGAACGAAGCTACGCCGAAGGACGGAGTCTCGTTCGGGGAGGTAAACCGACCTTGAACCCGTTTATACGGGTTCAAAGGATATATTTTGGGCCGAGCCCGCGGGCTCGGAGATTCCACGGGCTCGGAGATCCCACGTTAAACCGGCCTTGTGCCACATGATACTCTCGTGGGGGGTGACTAAATATTAGTCGATGTCGGACGACAGTAGTCGACAGTTAGTCGAATACGAAAGTAGTCAGCGACCACAACAAGATTACTCTGCGTAATACCTATTATATGAAGTTCCTAACGTTTTGTATGTCGAACCTATTTTAGGACCGATTTAGTACAAATACAAGCCTCCACTGCGAAATCACTCCACCAGAGATAGAAAAGAACACGAAGTGTTTTTTTTATGATAAATCATCTGGAATATCAACAACTGCATTAGGAAGAACGTGAATAAATACTTCTTCAATATCTATCCGCTCTTAGCAGTATTTACCGGGCGCACAGAGGGATAATTCCTTGTGCATTCGAACTAACTAGTTTATCAACTTCGTCTTTAAGTCGAGGCAATACAGAAATAATGTCTGTTAGTTGTCCAAAGCAGAGCCATCCTGAAATTCAACTATTTCTCACGCGAGAGAATGACAGTTTTTAATTAACGGATTGTCCGTCTGTTTTAGAGAAGAAAGTTCGCAAATGTTTTTAGACGACTAATATTGCCAACAGCAATTAGAAGCACACCAAACAGGAAACACCTTCAAGCTGACACGAACGGATGGCGAATGATTAAACCTTTAAGTAAAGAGTAAGACATTCTGTATGTATGCGTGTGTATGTGTGTGTAAGAGAGAAAGAGAGAGAGATAGACAGAGAGAGAGAGAGAGAGGGGGGAGTGGGGAGATAGATAGATAAAGAGCTATAGAGACAAGCAGCTGGAAGAGAAGGAATGAAAGATTAACTAAAATAGATGAACAAAGAAAAGAGAATACGAGAAGGGTCGAGACTATTCTTTACAGTCAAGTAAACTTTGCTTACTTCAGAAAGTATGGTCAGAAAGTAAGAACAAGGGAGAGACGTCAGGTATAACTAATCGATAACCCGATAGAACTTGTCATGAACGATTAATCGATAAAGCAATAATCGGAAACAAGACAAAAGCATATTCCTGGATTGAAGAAATATGAAAAACAACAACAGATGAAGAATACTCAAGGATTAACAATAAACACAGGAAGAGAAGGAAGGAAGAAAGAATACTCTACTCGCTACCTGTCTATCCGAACTGGTTAATGCATCGTCCAAGAATGACGCGCTCCTGACAAATGAGATACGAGTTCACGTCTCGTCGGAAGAAATTTTTTTCTCATACTTTTTGCCACGTATTTTAACAGTCAACAGGTAATGAGCTTAACAATAACACGATGGAAAAGCTTCTAAAATGAATAACGAAGTTATTTTATAACTGAATTAAGATATTTTAAGATGATAAAAAGCTCTAATATAAAGCAACAGAAAGACAAGCCAAAAAATTAAAAGGGAAAATATTTCATCTCTGAATTCAAATAGTTTGAACTTATAGAAATCTATGATAAAAAGCAATATTATCATAAAGAAAAAAAAAGATGCTTAATTTTATGAATTCAATTAATTTAAGATTATAATGCGGTTATGATAAAAATCAATAAGATGAAGAAAAGACAAGGCTAAAATAAATATTGAAATACTTCATCTCAGAATTGGAATTATTTAAGGTTATCGTGCGGCTATGATAAAACGCAATAAGATGAAGCAAAGACAAGGCTAAAATAAATATTGAAATACTTCATCTCAGAATTGTAATTATTTAAGGTTATCGTGCGGCTATGATAAAACGCAATAAGATGAAGCAAAGACAAGGCTAAAATAAATATTGAAATACTTCATCTCAGAACTGGAATTATTTAAGGTTACGTGCGGCTATGATAAAAAACGCAATAAGATGAAGCAAAGACAAAGGCTAAAATAAATATTGAAATACTTCATCTCAGAACTGGAATTATTTAAGGTTACGTGCGGCTATGATAAAACGCAATAAGATGAAGCAAAGACAAGGCTAAAATAAATATTGAAATACTTCATCTCAGAACTGGAATTATTTAAGGTTATCGTGCGGCTATGATAAAACGCAATAAGATGAAGCAAAAAGAAAGGCTAAAATAAATATTGAAATACTTCATCTCAGAACTGGAATTATTTAAGGTTATCGTGCGGCTATGATAAAACGCAATAAGATGAAGCAAAGACAAGGCTAAAATAAATACTGAAATACTTCATCTCAGAACTGGAATTATTTAAGGTTATCGTGCGGCTATGATAAAACGCAATAAGATGAAGCAAAGACAAGGCTAAAATAAATATTGAAATACTTCATCTCAGAACTGGAATTATTTAAGGTTATCGTGCGGCTATGATAAAACGCAATAAGATGAAGCAAAGACAAGGCTAA